>JAQQZU010000039.1:7447567-7473181 GCA_030068025.1 Parauchenoglanis punctatus
TGCCACTGTTCATCAGGACACATGTTTGTTAACTTTGCTTAATAATACACTGGGTTATATACCTACAGATGTATTACTGTATGTGATGTATTTGATCTGAAAAGGGGGCTATTAATTAACCTAGCTTTTTTTAATAGTATAGAAAATATTTTGAAATGTATTTATTGTTAAATTTATATTTGGAAATGTATTTATTTGTTTTGCGGTAGTGTATCAAAATGAGTAGTTAACACACTGACGTGAGATTGGTTTCCCAATAATGATGAATCTTTAATGAATAGCAAACAACTTTAAGAAGAAAATACATTAACGGTGAGTCTGTTTTGTGAGCAGACTTCCAAAGTTTTCCAAAAATGTCTCGTTATTAAATATTTTACAAACAAATTGCAAGTAGTTCTTTATTGGTGCCACCCAGCCCGAGTCTGGCAAAAAGCCACAAGAGTTGAGAGTCAAACAATTGATTAACAGTCTGGAGATAACTTTAATAGATGAATCGATGAAGAGACTTAAATAGCAAAAACAGATGCAAATTGACAATATTTATAAATAGCGGATGATTTATGTAAGTGTAATCGACAATTTATAACAGAAAATATGTTTTTTTGGAACATTCACTAACTGTTTACACTGAAATAAATTAAAACAAATTGATTATTCTGTACTACAATCAAGCAGGGCCTACAGTTATTTTACTTGCGTACTAACGACCCTTACGTACTAACGACATTGTGAATCCAGTCTGAAAAATAGGAAGGAACACAAAGAAGAAGAAAATAAGACAAGGAAGAAGAAATAAGAGGAATCTGTGTTTGCTAGTGCTGGCTAGCAATTTTGAGATCCCAAATTTTGAAAAATGGAAGATCATACTTATTATTTAGTATGAAAAAAGCAAGGAGCACAAGGAGCGTGAATGTAAGTATTGGAAGTACGCTATGGGAACCTGGCGACCACCGTACATTCTAATACATGCTAGAAAAAGAAGGGGTAAGGGGGGAAAAATCTTACATAGTGGACCTTTAACATCACTAATACCAGACAAATCCAGAACTAACATACAGGCAGTTCTCACGAATGCATTTAAAATCATTTGTCTAAACCAGCTCAGGTCAAGCTACATAAAATTCCTTGCTCACACATCGCTGAATAACCAAGTAACATGACTGAATGATGACAGTAAATGTTTAATGCTTCACCATTAGCAGTTAATTCATTGCTATAAATAAGACAATTTAAAATGTTTCACAGCAGTGTTTCATGCAAACACTTTTGACTGGAACATTGGCCTCTAAACAAATGAAAAACCTGTTTTTAATGTGATACAGAGACAATAAATGCATCCTTTACTGGTTGTTCATCTTTAAACAATTTTTCATCATTGAGTTTTTCTGCAGTTTGCTAATCAGCCTAGAGAGTGTAAATAAAAATGGCTTTGCTTGTTCTACCTTGGACAGCCTAAAGACAACAACTGCTAAGAACAGTTTACCTATTCGTTCACAGTTGGTAACTTAGATTTGATACAAATGACTTAAAGTTTATTACTCTAATGACGCTCATTCTCAAGTTCCTTTTAAGACCTGTAGCACTGCTTGACTTTATATTATATAGTTATAGAAAAGTAATGATTTATAACAGCACTAACCAGTGTCATCTAGAAGAGGATGAGTTCCATTTAATGCTTGATTCCTCTCAAGTCTCAAGTTTCTTCTTCTTGTTATCTCTGAAGGTCTTCCTTGACACCATCACCTCTGGCTTCCTTATTAGAGATAAATGAACATTTAAATGTAAATTTTATTTTTGGATTTCTGTAAAGCTGCTTTGTGACATTGTCCATTGTTATAAGCTACAGTTGAGGTTGGATGCTTACATAAAATCATGGATATGAATGTCATGGCAATATTGGGCTTTCAGTGATTTCTTTGGATTGTTCTTTTTCTCAGGAAGTATGACTGTACAACAGACATAGAAAGAAAGCAAAACAAGAATTTGGTGAACAAGTTTAATTTATTTTGGAATTTTTTAAATCAAAACAGGATCGAAATTATACATACAGGGTCAAAAATATACAGACAGCACTTCTAATATTTGGTTAAATATCCCTTAACAAGTTGCTTCTTGACCAGGCACTTTGGTAGCCATCATCAAGCTTGTGGTAGAATTCTGGTTGGATATTTGACCATTCTTCTTGGCTGAATTGGTAGAGTTCAGTTAAATTTGTTTCCTGGCATGGACTTGGCCTATACGTATAGGCCACCTATTTTTGATAGGGTTGAAGTTAGGACTTTGAGGTGTGTTTGGGGTCATTGTCCTGTTAGAACACCCAATTGTATCCAAGAATCAAACATCTAGCTGATTGTTTGAGGCTATACTGAAGAATTCTGAAGTTCTTTATTATTCCACCCACTTTGTGGAATGCACCATTCCCACTGGCAGCATTCTTACCAGTTGGTACAGTGTTCATCTGCACCTTTGGTCATTGTGGCTTAACAACTTAATCTTTGTCTTATTTAACCATAAAAGTTCCTCCAGAAGGCTTTTTCTTTGTCCACGTGGTCAGATGCGAACTTTAATTGAACTTGAAGGTGTTGATTTTGGAGCAAAGCCTTCTTTCTTTGGTGACAGCCTCTCAGTTCATGGCTATGTAAAACATGCTGGACTGTAGACAGTGTTCCAGCTTCAAGTTCATGGCAGGCCTGTGCCTTGATGGTCCCTGGGTTGTTCCTGACCATCCGATCCAATTTCCTCTCAAGTGATGGTGACTGTTAGGGTCTTCTTCCAGACCTTGGCAAAGTTGTTGCACCTCCCATTTACTTGTACTTGTCAAACAACCCTTTTGTTGTTGTTGTTGTTGTTGTGCACAGAGAAGCCACCAGCTATAGTGAATCATGATTACTAACAGGAAGTTAAGAGGCCCTTGGCCTTGGCAAGTTCCAAAAGACATTTTGGAACTTTCAGCTCCACTGAATTAATAATTTAAAAAAAAAAATGTGTGTGTATATATTTCTGACCCTGGGTTGTTAAAAAAAATAAATAAAATCCAAAATAAATAAAAGCTCATGCACCAAATTCTTTTTTGTATTAAAAATGTATGTTATACAATCATTCTTTCCCAGAAAAAGAACAGTTCAAAGAAATCATTGAAAATTGCCATGAAATTTATGATGACTGAATGTAAACTTCTGACCTCTACTGTATATATATATGAATAAAATTTATTTAAATTCAACTAAAGGAAAAGTTTACGAGTGTTTTCTGACCTAACAGCTGTAGTTCTGTAGCTAGTTTTCGGTCCTATGAGTTGCCCTCCTTGAAATAATTGTAAATAAATGCTTTTCAATGGATTAACTGAAACAGAGGATCTGCTACAGAAGCCATGCTGGTTTGTGTTTAGAAAACTAGACTCGCTGAACTATGGCCAGTTTTTTTTTTCATACATTTATTAGCTTCAGTATTTTTTCAAGTGCTTGGTTTTTTTCCACTGAAATATTGTGCTGGGTCTGCATCTCGGCCACTGTCCGCTAGTTGAAGACCCTGAGATAAACCATTACTCAACCAGAAGTCTAATATCAGAAAGGTAGTTTTCTCCATGAATCAAAACTTCTTGTCCATATAGAGTTTCTAAGAGAGAAAAGCAGAATGAGACTAATCCAATGTGTCACGTATAAAATGGATCACATCTACAAGGATATACTTTAGTTGAAAATGATTTCACAACTGGCATCTTGTAACAGATGAATGTAGTGTAATATTGTTCCAAAGAATGATGGCAGCAAGAAGACCTTGAAGTCCTAAATCATCTCGGGAGTCTTCAGTCTCTCAAAGAGCCAACTAAAATTCCTTGGGTGATTTTATTTTTTTTAACTCTCATGTGTTTTGTGTCAGTAAATCCCCAGAGTCAAAAAAGGCCAAAAATAAATGTAATATTCATACAATGTCAGGGATGGCACTATGTATAGAAATAATACATATCCAGTTTGATAGTGAACATAAAGTGGTTGTTTAACACTAAAGGGCACAAACTATAACATAAAATAACAACCTTATTTGTTCTATATTGCCTTTCAACCATTACAGATAAATACTGATGTTTGCAAAGTATCTTACAAATGAAATGCTCATGAATTCCTCTGCTGGAAGGAGTACTTACACAATAATGGTATACACTCATCAAATGCATTGGCAGCTGAAGGGCTTTTCTTAACCGATGCAATATCACCTGTATTAATCAAACCACTGCTGTGGAAGGAGCCCGCCTTTAGGGACTTTGCTCATTGTTTTCTAGCATATCACAGCAACACATGATGAAAAAAATAATGGAATGGGGATTCAAACATGATTTATATGATGTACACTGGGTATTTTTAGAATGCACAATAGAGACTGTTGAACATGTGCAATGGTTGAAAAAGTAGAATTATCTTCTATAATTATTAGCAGCATTCATAAAAATAAGCAAAAATTGGTTGTACAAAATAAATACACAACAATAATTCAAACTTGAACAACAGGACAAACTGTATCTTTATTCTAGCCAAACATTCATGTTCAAACTTTTATAATAATACACACTAATTTATGCTACATTTTTAAATTATACACACCACTAAGGAATCATTTTAATACATTCTAATTGCCAATCTAGAAATGCTTATAATATTTTGCATTTGCTTTCATTTTCCAGGAACTTGCTTTTAACCATATCCTGTTTCCCTAGGGTACAAATATGAGATTGCACATATGTAAGAACTTTCAACACAAAAGAGATAGAATGGTCGTTGACCTTCTCACAATTTTGTTGCTGATGCTTCAGGGGTTGTGAAGTGTTAACTGTCCTTAACTTTCCAAAAAACCCTTGAGAACCTATTCCATCTAAGGTCTTACTAAAAGTGGGCACTTGAAGATAGGAAAAAGACAAGGTGATGCTTTTCCAATCTGCATCTGTCCAGTTTTAGTGAGTCTGTTGCAGCCGACTCAACTCCAGGTGAGGTTGGAAAGGTGAGGTTTCATGTGTTGGAAATTCTGAGATACTTTTCTGCACTTCATGATTGTTAAGCATGGTTATTTGAGTGGTTACTCAGTTTGAACCAATCTGGTCATTCTATTGTGAATTTTCATATAATCAGGTGTTTCTGCCAGCAGTATTGCCATTCATTGAATGTTTGTGTGAAAATCCCAGGAGACCAGCAATTTCTGAGATCAAATTTTTTCCCCATTCTGATATTTGATGTCAACATTAACTAAAGCTCTTGACCGGTATCTGCATGGTTTTATGCATTCCACTGCTGTGCACATGATTGGCTTATTGGATAATTGCATGCATTAGCAGGTACAAGTGTTGCTCTTAAGGTGGCCAGTGAGTGTACATAATAATTATTTCATATTCGACTGACTCTGCATGGGGGCAGGGGGATGGGGGCAAGCTTGTGGTCACAAAAACAGAACAATCTGTGGAGTGGGGCTCTGCTTAGGTTCCTGCCAAGAGGCTAAGTATGTACTAATCCATCCTTAATCCTCACCCTCTTATCTAGAATCTCTCTGACTTGTATGTTATCAAAGAAGAAACAAAAAAGCTTCTGTAAAATATATGAATTAGTATTGATCAATATGCAGTAATATTGTTTCATATATCTTCAACAGTTTAGAAATGCATGCACTTAGAACAATGCTTCCTACACATCCTCTAAAATGGGCAGGAGTCTAATGGACTAATTTAATCGGTCTGGCTGTTCATCTATCAGTTTGTTTATGGCTTCAGTACAGTCTTGGCAGCTAATATTATTTCTGTTAGCTATGGAACTACTTTGACTGGCCACAACAATGAATCTCTGCCATGGATAAAAAAAACAACAACTCTGTGTGCCATTCATGATTATGGATTATGAAGATTGCTTCTTCCAAGAATAAGAAGTAGAGAGATTAGTTTGGGGCACTAGTGAAATTACATCAACTTATGGGAATTCCAATGTAATAATAAAAGAACTATAATCAGGTTTCATATCCCATAATTCGTTTCCATTTCTCTAATCAGTCCTGTGAGAAAATTCTGTATATCTATCTATCTATCTATCTATCTATCTAACACACACATGCAAGTGCACATACACAAGGTGCTAAAAGTACCTGAAATTTAATAGGAATACAGAAATATCTATTCATAAAGCCAAAAGAGTTGAAGTTTTGAGTGAGAAAAAGAAGGGTTCAATTCTGGCTTTACTGCCAGAGGGATACAGTGAGCATCAGGTTGATTGCTCAAAATTTCAAAGACGGACGTTCATAAGAACAAGATCAAGAAGCAGACATTGGTGACAACAAAGTAACGGACTAGCAGAGGGCGAAAAACGACTCTTCACTGACCGGGATGATTGTCAACTCTTTCAAATGCCACTCAACAACCGTAGGATGACATGAAGTGACATACAAAAAGAATGGCAAATGGAGGCTGAGGTTAAGTGCACAGCAAGAAAACAGCCTCCTCTGGGCAGGGTTGAAGTCATGTAAAGCTAGAAAAAAAAACACCATCAATGAGAAAAGAAGAGCCAGGCTGATTGCTAAAGACCATAAGGACTGGACCATAGAAGACTGGAGTAAGGTCATCTTCTCTGATGAGTCCAATTTTCAGCATTTCCAAACACCTGGGTATCTAAGGGTTTGACGGCGACCTGGGGAGGCCTGCAATCCACAGTGTCTCGTGACCACTATGAAATTTGGTGGAGGGTCAGTGATGATCTAGTTGTGCTTCAGCAAGGCTGGAATGACATAGATTATTCTTTTTGGAAGACACATGTACAAGGCCATGTACAAGGTTATCTTGGAAGAAAACTTGTTTCCTTCTGCTCTGGCAATGTTCAATAACTCTGAGGATTGGGTTTTCCAGCAGGACAAAGGTCCATGCCACACAACCAAATCAATCAATGTGGATGGAGGACCACAAGATCAAGACCCTGTCATGGCCAGCCCAATCTCCAGACCTGAACCCCATTGAAAACCTCTGGAATCTGATCAATAGGAAGATGGATGGTTAAAAGCCATCAAACAAAGCTGAGCTGATTGAGCAACATGAAAGAGAGCAAACTACGACACATGAAGGCTGTGATTAAATGTCAGGGTTATTACACCAAATATTGATTATATATACATAGAGGGTATCCAAAAAGTCTGGATCCATAGGCATTTTTCCTTATATGAAATTTGATATTTTTCTTTCAGTTCCAAGATGGCTTCATAAATAACAACAGAAGATCAAATTCATAGTATACACGAGTTTCCAAGGCATTTTCAATTTGAGCATTTGTTATAATACTTATTTAACTAAATAATACTTATTTACTATTTAAATAAATAATTGCCTATGACTTTTGGGACATCCTGTATATAAGTTTATAAAAAACGAAAAATAATGAAAGATTCCAAACATCCTTTACATAAATTTATGTTAACTCAATTTTAATATGTAGCATTTTAGCCAGTACTTGGCTTTAAATATGCTGTATAATTAAAAACTAGGTACTGTTGTTAGAGTCCATTACAAACTACTCCAAAGTATAAAAACTGTAATAAGTTTATGTACTATGGTATAGAACTAGTACATAGATAATATATAAAGTAATATACTTTAAGTAGACTTCCAGTGCACTATGATAGGTAAGTAATAAAACACAATGGGGTGTGTTGTTATAGGAAAATAATCAGCAATAGAGTGGTGTGATACATCCCAACACAAAAAGTAGACTTACTGTTACCACTCTAACATTCATAATTTTTCAATTACCCCATGTACATACAGTGGCCATCAGGTGCCTGTAGTGTAATTCCAATACTTACATTCATGCTCATTGCTTTTTGTTAGCTAAATAATAAGTATAAGTTTCCATTTTTCAAGTCTTCATTCCAGATTCATGCTGCCACTTGTAAAAATGTAAAACATGGAGGGTGTTTTCTAGAGGTTTCTCCATTCTGGGTAACTGTATCAGCACAACATGGCTCCCCCATGGAAGAGGACCCCCTTATGTGGATATAAAGGGCTCATTCTAAACTTACAAAAACACAAAGATTCATAGTTAAAGGTAATTATACACTAATGAAAACCCCCTTATAAATACTATATTCCTACATATATATATTCCCCTTATAAATACTACATCCTCCATAGTGGACCTTAATAACCTAGATAAATCATTTTATTGATATAAATAACAGTCACCACTACAGTTGACAACAACACAGTATTGCTTTGTAATGAGGGCTAGACAGAAAGAAAAATGGTGTCCGTTTACTGTTTGACATCACCGTTTAATTATATTTGTGAAGGTTCTGTTTCTATAATGTAACTTGTTTTGACAGATTCTCATCATCTGACAGTTATTGTGTCCTATAATGATGATGAATAGCAGATGTCATAAAGACTATAGCAGGTGAACAGCTTTGCCAAACCTGCATGCACAATACAAGACTTTGTAAGGGGATTCTCATCGATGCAAGTGATTAGACAATCACTGTGTGTGTGTGTGTGTGTGTGTGTGTGTGTGTGTGAGAGAGAGAGAGAGAGAGAGAGAGAGAGAGAGTCTTTATCTGTAGTTACTATCCAAAAACATTTCATCAAAGGATATTGTATAACTTACATAGCCCTTTTAGGATGGGCTTATGACACAAACACAGGAGGCAGAGGTCAGTTGCAGAAAAAAGTGCATTTTATTTATAAAGTGTGAAGTGTAGAGTGGAAGGTGCTGAGGAGGTGGTGGTTCTTCTCTTGGAGAAAGTTCAGCAGGTACGGTGGAGTGATGCACTGTTTTGTGTCTGGCTGGCTGAAGCAGGGTGGACCCAGGGGATTCCATCAGTCAGTGGTGCTGGGAGTCTCTCCAGGGCTGTCTAGAGGCACATGGGAGCATCTTAGTAACATTCATAGAGGAGAGCATACTCGCTTCAGAGCCAGGGCGGAGCCCTTTTATAGCCCCCCAGCATCTCGTAGTGGGTGAGGAATCACCTGTATCCAGCTGTTCCGAGTTAGAGGGCCCCACCCGCCGGCCATGTGCTCACCACTGGCATGGCAGAGCGGTCACATATTCTACTTATACCACAGAAATATGACAATTATTATAATTGTAATGTATTGATTAAGGACATGACTTTCATTTATAGTTATATCTAATGTAGTGTAACATCAATGAGACAAGTTACTTCCTCTGATCACTTACATTATAGCAACTATGAAGTAATCAAGGGTAAAAAAAATGTCATGTTAATAAGAAACTGAGAAGTCTCTTTCATGGTTGAAACCTTACTGACTGTTATAAAGTACTGATACAGGAGACGCCATCTTATGTGAAACATCCACCAATGTTCCTGTAAATGAGTTCTTACTATAGAAATGAAAATATATTTGAATAAGTGCATTAATATAGAACTCAATTATTATAGAGTGTTTTGAATTACAGCTGCCACTATTGTTAGAGTGATTGTTATTAGAAAATTAATCAACGCCTTCTGAGCAGTCAGATTCAAGAAAGCAATTGCACTGTGGTTTAAGCACAACTGTTTATGATATTATAAATGAAATGACATTGTAAACACAATATTATTGGATGTGTTTAGTATTATTTTTTATTATTATTATTGTACAGGTTCAGTTTGATTTGAGCTACAACGAAACACCCCTTTACAAAACTGAAATCCCCCTGTAGGATTAATGTTGCCATGCAACACTGTTATCAATATTTTTATTACATCCATATGTGAGATTTACACACCTCATTGCCATGGACAAAGTGGGATATCATCATATCACATCAATAAAATAAGTGTTAGTGTAAATCATGTGTGTATTCACAGAGAAGCTGCAGAGAAATGGTCAGTTTCTATTTCAATAAATGTTTACAACCATTCTGGTCCATGTTAAAACATATTGAATCAAATTATATTCATTACCACAAGGTTATTTGTTTTGATACAATTGGAATTAAAGGATTTTTCAGACATTTGTCAGTGCTATGCATTTTATAAAGGTAAAAGCAAACACTAATGAAACACTTAAATTGACCTTGGATATCTTTAACCAGTGTAAAAATAAATAAATAAAAGTCCACCATTCTCAAGACCAAGACAAGTCCAAGATCAGGACTAGTCAAGACTGAGTCAATACTGAGTCCAAATGGGTTCAGGTCCAAGTCAAGAGCAAGTCCAAATGAGAAAGACAGAGTCAAGACTGATACAGAAAAAAATTATCCTCTTTGAGACCACTTACCTAACTTACCTTTTACGATGGTCATTTTGCACTATTATTTGCAATGATCAAAAAGCTAGTGCAGTGTATCAACACTGTAGGATCAAATTAGGCCATTTTATTTACTTTAAGTATAGCCATTTCACATAAAAGTCACATAAAGCTGAAGTGCAACTTCACATTTTCATTGACTCAACATCATATACTCAGCATCAGAATCAATTATAACATTTAACACAGATTCACATCATCTTTTTATTATGGTGTAACAGTAACATTCTGTATGCAGGTAAATAACAACAAATAAGCAGTTGAAAATACCCAAAACACATAACATATTCAGAATTATGCTAGTCAAGTAAAATCCCCATACTGTACATGCTCTTCAGTGTCCTTTTCCATGTTACAGAAATCCATTGTTGCACTTGCGAAATATGAGAGAGGAGAACAAGTTTGATTCTAGGCCTGCACTATGGGGCCTCCTAAGGAGTCTTCCAGCACTAAAACAGTATTTCAACTGGTGCTGAAGATGCAGTGACAGACAGCACTTTCAAAGCAATAGCATACAAATGGGGATATTTGTCCTTGTTCATAAACCAGAACAGCTCTGGATGTTTTCAAAGTATTTCATTACCTGAGTGACAATGCTTGCCTCAGTGGGAGTATTATGCTTCTTTATATACATTTTATACTTTGCCTTGAGTCAGGGAATCATGGAATTTGGAGGAGGATCCTGACGTGGTTCTGCTGTGAACTTCTCTTTGGCATGGATGTTTTCCAGGTCAACTTTTTTGGCTTCAGCTATCAAGCTGTCTGGAAGTAAGAAAACAGAAATACATATGATTCACTAATACCTTCTTAAGCACCTTGAAAATATACTGTAATGTGAATACAAGTCCTCACAGGAGGACAAACAAACCTATGAGTAACTTCTGTACTTCTTCTCTTAGTCTCTGTATGATGACAGTGCTGTCACTGTCCTCATATCCATTCTGACCTAGCTTATTCCAAACCGTGGGTCCAGCATCACTGCTTATGCTTAGATTTCATGACTAAATGATTCACCAAGGCTTTGATCCTCAGTCTTATGAAGTGCAATGAAGATGCCTGAGAACCTTTGATGGAGTGACTCTTGGAGCACCCTGACCAATGACCTGAAAGGTGTCTTTGACAAATCCAACTGAATTAGATGAAACACTGCTGGAACTCGTGATGATCTTGTCTCCTTCTGTTAGTTCTCTTGCTTCAGGAAAAGGTCCAAGAATCATACAGAGTTCTCTCCACTTGGCCCACTCTCTTGTTGTGATAACATCTTTCTTAAAATTCATAGAGCATCTCCTGTCAAGGCAGTGTGATCCAATTTTGTGACAGCCTGGATTTGCTAAAACTCAGAATTTCATCAAGTTACATTAGCCACTGGAATGCTTTCCCCATTGCCAAAGACTGTCTCAAACTTATCTTTGAAAATCATGCTGCCATGCAGTAGAGTTGCAAGCTTTGACACTTTGGAAATTGCATGAGAAAGGCACTTTACCTCCTTGAATCTGTCATCCACTACTAGCTGAAGACTGTGAACCAAACAGGACAGCTGTTGCCAGGAAACTTGGGGAAAATTTCTTACCCAAATATTCACCAACCATGTCCTCCTCTATCATCATATCACTCTCACTATCATCTGAGCAGGAAGGACTTTAGTGTATTCATTAGCTGAAAAGCTACAATCATGAGCTGTTACTCCCAGGTAAGACCTCAGTGTGCAATAAGACAATATATAACAACAGTTACAGAGACCAATTTCTGATCTGCCAGACTGAACTTGATGCAGTCTTTGACTATAGTCACTAGTTAAGGTATCTGCTTATAGGTTATAGTTGATCTAGAGATTGGAAGGTACTTCTGATCATTGGTGTGCAGAAAATGTAGGAAATGTTGATTTTCTACTATTGATAAGGACAGGCAGCAGCCAAGGTCATGGATGATGGCTTGGTTGATGGCAAGTTGCCACAATGAAGAAGCACTGTACACTTGAACTTGCAACAATCGCTACTGGAATGTGTCAGTGGTTGGCTATGTACAGTAGGTGTCTTACGAAATTGGATTGTCCCACAGGTTTTAGAATTTGTTGTGTTGCAAAATTTTCAGGTGTCCTTGTGTTTCCTCTTCAGTGCACTGTTGAGAAATTGTCTGTGGTTTGTAAAAACCAGAATTTATAATGCTTAAGGTCACCGGCATTGTGTCTTTGGCCAAAATGAAATTGATGAGCATGAATCCATCGCACCAAGATGAGCTTTGGCAGGCATATGATACCAGGGGCCAATATCAATGTCTATATGGATTTTTTATTAATTAATCCAATGCCTGTTTTCTGCACAAGCTCACTTAATCATTGGTTTTCTTTTGAAGGAGTTAGTTAAGAAAAAAAAAAACTTATTATTAAAAGGCAGCTGGACGTGGTCAAGACCAATTAGAATATTTGGCAAGACCAGTGGGAACTCAGCTGCTGTTATAAAGAATAAATCAAAACTTCTTACCAAGCAGAATCAAGCATTCAGCACCACTATAGTATAAAGAAACATAATCAGTATCAGATTTTAATGTACAATATGTAACGTGCAAAACTTTAATGGACAGTGAAGATCCATGCACAGAAATATCTTATTTAAAGGGCCAAAGTTGAAATCACAAACCAATCGAGTAGTAGTCAAAGCAGTAATCAAAACATAAGCAGACACAGTGTCATGACCCTGTCTGAAGTTATAAACTACAAACACCATCACACCCACCCCATGACCTTATCACATAACTTTAAGCCAAGCACCTATCCCTGTTCACAGTCATCTGGTTACTTAAGGAACTCACCTGTTTGCAATAACACTACTCGTCTTAAATAATCCAGCCTCTCAGTGTTGTTGCTAAGTCTAACTCTTGCATTGAACCTGCGCGACATATGGTTTTGTCATGATTTTTATCTTGTAACTAAGCTAAGGGGCAATCTAAATAATAAACCAAGACATCAGGCAGGGGATTAAACATAGATAATAAGCAAAAATACAAGGCTTCAACAGAATCGCAACGGTTGGCAAGACTTCACAGTGTTGTTGAGTCAGGGTGTGATCTGGACATAGTTGTCTGTACTAGAACTCTATTGATTAGGACATGTGGAGCTGGTGTTACAGTATAAAATTAGATTTTACAGTATATATGATTTTCACAGATGTCCCTAACTATGCATCTAATCTTCAAAAAACACATTTTCTTCAGGATGAAACTGTAATTTTAAAAGTAGAGAACATTTGGTGTTCTTTCCTTTATTTATCACTTGACCTCTCAATACAAGATGAATCAGTAAGAAGTAAAGGGCTGAATTGAGGAATTATAATTCTAAGACAAAAATGTTTTAAAAGTGATACGGTAATTGCTGTACATAATAAAGACAGAATATATGGCCTTTGTTCACAATTTCTAGTTGTCATTCAAGGTCTTCCAAAAAAACATATGTGTGTAAGTATGTATTTGACTTAAACAACACCTTTTTTTTCCTTTTAAATGAATGCTGCATGCATTTACATGTATATGTAGAATACAGTATGTATGCATTATTATGTACAGTATATGGTACAGACTCAAACATCAAGCTTTGGTATTCTGCACTCTCATGTGAAACACAATTTCAGTCACTATTATGGGCTGATTTTGGAATTCAGTCTTTGTAAGACAGTTTTGAGGCTCACAGCAGACACAGATGCAAAAGGTCATGGAATAACTGAATAATAACCACATCCATATTTTATGTGGAATAGTGTCTTATTTGGCAAATTATATTATTTATTACAGATAAAAATTTCCTCTGTGGTGATGAGAGCTTTCACTGAGGTGATTTTGTGCTGATGAATTGAGCGGCCTTGTCATGTGGCCAGTACAAATGGCAGAGAGGCTGAGAATAGAGAGACCTTACATCTTGCTTTGATAAGAACGTGCTGATTGCATCTAAATGTAGCACAACATTTCCTGCATGATCAATCAATGCCATCATGCAAACCATTGCAGAAATTAGCTGCAAAATAGGCTTGGCTCCACTTAATTTGCTGCGACAGTGTCTGTTAGTGCCTGCACCTTGGCCAATTAAAACAGCAAATGAGTACAACCATCAGTTATGCACAGAGTTCTGACAGTACATTCTCCTTTTTTTCAGTCCAGGAAGGTTCATGGTCATGCAAGATGGCTTTTTGCCTCGATTACAGCTGAAGTGGCTTTTGAAGACCTAGACATTTGTTCCACTCCAATGATTCTCATTCATTCCTGTAGAAGGAATTCTCCTTCAACTCTCCTGAGGGTCTGTTCCACAGAAAAGCTGTGAATCTCCTTTGTATTTCTCTCTCTCTCTCTCTCTCTCTCTCTCTCTCTCCTATCATTTCTCAAGCTACAGTATCTGGGCCAGTCGAATGACGCATGAATGAAGTGTAGAAGGAGTTTACAAAATAAGATCTCAGTGTCAGGGGCTGGTTTGCTATCATGTTGTTTGCTTCCAGTTCTGTGTGGGAAGATTATGAATTTGTCCAGGGCTATTTAAAATTAAAACCCCTCGCTAAAGACTGTGCGATAAATCATATTACCACTGGTTGGCTTAATTGATGATGATTTCTTTGTTTGAGATAAAAGTTACATAGAGTTGAATCATTAGCAGCTGCATCTGTTTAACGTTGTCATTTCGCCATGCATGAATGAGATTCACTGTTTCGCCTGTCTCGCATACATAATCTGCCATCCTAGTGTACATATTTCATCTAAATGAGCTAATGTTCTGCTAGATACATCTTTAGTCTTCTTTATGTCTTATGGTATGCCTATGGTAGGTTTTGTCTGAATTTCCTGTAATGTGACAACTAATTTTACATTCATGTATTGTTATGATGCCCTTGATGCTATAATGGTAACTTGTTACTTATGTACAGTATAGTGTTCATAGACCTACCCATAACAAGCATAAGTCCTTCCTAACTCATATGAACTTGCATAAATATTTATGAAAGCTAGTAATAATAATAATAATAATAATAATAATAATAATTATTATTATTATTATTATTATTATGTAAGGTTATGTTATAACACTTTCCAACCTGATGTTTGATAGAACCTCCTTATTAGAGGCACATAATGGTCCCTATATGATAGGGTATACATAAAAACCAGAATGAGTCCAATTTAACCACACAAAATATACAGTACATATGGTATAACCCTCTTGTATTATGGTGCTAAGACATTGTGCTACATTTGAATTTGAAAAGGCAATGCTATCCACTACACAGCCCAATTAAATTGTAAAGCTAGTCACACACAAGTCATACCTACATGAATCAGAATAGTGTCAGCATCAGTAGTAGACTTTGTGGGATTTCATGTCATCAACATGCTCCCCACTCCAATCAAACATGGATGCCATTCAGAATTTCCCCACACTACCGACAGCAGTTCAGTTCATTCAACAGGACACATTTCTCAGTCTCTTACCAACACTGACCTACTTTCACTTGCCAAATGTTTCTGACCAGTATTGCACCTGCAATTGCAATGGGAGCAGTCCTCTCCAAGCTACAGGATGGGGTTGAAAGCCTATTGTTTTCACCTTTCGTGGACTCTGTCCACAAACAAAAGCACTGTGTAGGAGAATAAGTGGCATTCACATGCATCTAGGCTTATAAATGGTGGCACCGTTATCTTTATAGCTGCTGTTTCCTCCTCAGAACAGATCATCATGTTTTCATCCTCAGGCAAAAGACACAAGCCTCTGCACCTCCACAGGTGGTCGGACATGGCTATAACAGCTTAATTTTCAGCCACAGTTCAACCCAGACAGACACAATGGCATATCAAACTTTCTTTCTCACTGCAATATTCCATTGCACCATAGAGAGCGAAGAAACCTTATTGCACCTCTGTACCTTCGTTTACCATCTTTTGCAGCACCATAGTGGGAACCATTCTCACATGTGAAACATGAACTGACAACTGAAAGAATGCTTGTACTTTCAAGCATCAGGAGGCATGTGCTGGCCATAGGACATGATTCAGAGAGCCAAGCCACCAACCATCAAGGTGTCCTACTGGGTCAGAGCTCATCGAACACATACAGGTGTATGCAGAAATTTGGGCACACCTCACTAGAAAACTTTTTTTGTTAATTTTTGAAGGTAAAAGAGGTAAATACAACTTCTGCAGGAATAATTAAAAAAAAAAATCTGCTTAACAATTGGCGAGCTGTTCTTTTCCGCAAATAGATCCATGCTTAACAATTGGCAAGGTGTTACGCCAATTTTTTTCCAAACATATCTTTGGTCACTTTGGCCAAAGAGTTTCATTTTTACTTCACCATCCACAGCACTTGTTTCCAAAATGCCTTTGGCTTATCTATCTATCTATCTATCTATCTATCTGTATATATATATATATATATAGTATTGCACACTTCATGATGAATTTCACACAGCTCTTAAATTCAGATCATGCAACTCTGCAGAGTAGAACAGTGTACCTCTCCAACTCCAAAGTGTGAGCTAAATCTTCTTGCAGATCCATGCTGTTATTTGGGGCTCTTGCTTTGCCATTCTGCCCACCATACGGGCTGTTATATGGAGTGCTGTTTGTTCCAGTATGGGGAATCAAGAAAATCACTTGTAATGACCTAATGACAAAACCAATGTTGGCTAACATATTTAACATTAATTCAGATCAGCTAACTTAGCAATACCACATTTATCTTGTGCTTAGAATTGGCACATATTGTAAACTTAAACGTTTATATCATTGCAACACTCATGATGTGGGGGTAACTGTGGAGTTACATATTACATAAGTAAAAGATAGACATAACTTACAATTACAGTTTAAATTGCATTTTGTCTTGATTCCCTTGATATGGAACAAACAGCAAACTTTCAATGAACAGTTCCAGTAATCAGTTACCAAACTTGATCTCTGACATATTAATTATGAAGCAAGCAGGTATTTCAGAAATGAACAGAAAACTGAGAAGTGCACAGAAAACAATGAAAAAAGTACAGGGCTGCAAGGAACACACACACTTATCTCCAGTGTGCTCAGAGATGCTTTGTTTTTTCTTAAGCCCTGTCGTCACTAGTCTTTCTCGCGTTCCTTGATTCTGCATGCTTGTAGTGTCTGTTTTGCTCAGTTTAACCTTGTATCTGCTTTCTCATATAAAAAACAGTAATCTTATCCCATACTGTTCTATCTCATGTTTTCATGGGTTTTCAAATCTTGCAATGCACATTGCACAATTGTTATCAGCTGACAATTCCTAACAACAATTCTTGACCTGAGTAACAAATCCTAAAGAGTCAATTAAGACAATGCATTAATTAAGTTTTGAGACTTTACATCTTGAAGGGTCTCCAAATTTTTTGCACATGACATAAACACTATTTATAATTGATTTTTTTTAGGGTAATCAAATATAAAGTAACTGTTTTAATATTTGCAGAAAACGCTTGCTGTTGATGGTATTTCACTTCCTTCATACCAAATATCAACAAAATATGCCCAAACCTTTGCATACATCTGTAGACACAAGACGGCTTGCCAGGTCAGTTGTCATTTGGGACCAGCAATGTATCAGTTGACTGATGGGTCTCGTTGGCATGCCAGCTGTCTTCAGATGGTCCCCATGCTCATTAGAACACCCGATGTTGACAGCATATCTGTTCCACAAATACCTGCTACAGTCACACAACAGAGCCATGCTGAGGAACTTTTTCTTTAGTTTCTTTTCTATCACAATTGTCGATTTCCCCTTGCTTAGTACATAATTTTTTCCCACAATTTTTCAAAAACTATAATTAGATGCTGCCCCTTAAAGTCATACTGTTTACTGAATACTATAAACTAATGAATATCCCTCTCCTGCCACTGCTATCATACAGCGTGGGTAACATGTCAGCAGACTGTATAAATTGTTGTCATTTTGTCATTGTTCATTGAGCCTGTACTAATTACAAAAGTTGTGTGAGAACATATGTATGAAGTGCTTGGTAGCTGTACACAAAATATACAAACCCAGTACAGTTGGTGTAACAAATAAACAAGTAATATATACTCTAGATACCACCAAAAATTGTGTTGCACATCTGCTTGTTAACCTGCTCATGGTGCCCTGCTACAACAGAAATGCATCAGCCATAATCTTGTAGAACCTGATAACTGTGGAGAGTCATTTTCAATTACAAAACAGAATGTCAAATCTTGATTGTACAGTATATAACATATAAAACAGAGATAAAAAAAAAAGTACATAAGACAAGTGCTAGAAACTAAACTTGAACATAATCTTTCCACTTCTTCTAAAGTAAATAAGGAGACTGGAATGGAAATCAACGTGTGACTGCATGAGGATCATGAAATGCCTTGCTGTTCTCTGCAAATGTCTGAGTAGTTTCTTACCTGTGTCCCTACGTGCTCAGGTCTTCCAGAGAGGTATGTTATGGGTTGATTCAGGAATTTGGGATATGTAATGCAATTGCTGCCTATCTGTCATTCACATTTCCCCATTTTAGAGTTTTGAATTTATATTCAATATTCTGTTTGTTACATAGTTAAATGCTAGCAGTTTAACATGCAAGAATTGTGTGTGTGAAGTGAAGACTGGATTCAAGAAATCCATTTTGTGTCAAAACAATAAAAATATTCTATGGTCCACGTAGAATGCTGTTGTGTTAACTGTGTGGAGTTGTAAAAGGGAACTTTGTGAATAATGCTTGCTTGGAAGTGTAAGAAAAACTGTAAATACATTAGCAAGACACAATATCACTACACTGTTCCAATGTGAGCCAAAGGTTCATATCTTGACTTGCAATGATGAGATAAGAGAAAGTGTCAGTGACCTTATGGTTGTGTTTCATTATCATATGAAGGGATATCAGAAACAACTTCACTGTAGAAAATGGTGAAATCCTACCTTTCCTTTGTACTTGTTGCCATGTCCCAAAGATAAAACTACTTCTGGTTTAAACACTGGAATGGCAAGCAGGTTTTTATAAAACTAAATAAAAAGGATACTACCAAAAAGGCAATCCCATAGTAATATGGTGAACAATCCAAACATTTCAGATTTGGATAATGTATCCTCTGAGCAGAGTAAACCACCAAACCCATATGTGATTTTGAATATTCCATTTAGATTTAGTCCCCTTGTTGCTTTCATAATCATTTATATTATTAAAATGGCATTAGTGAGGTCAGGCACTGATAGTGGGTGAGACGTTTCTGGGGTGCAGTTGGCATTCCAGTTAATTCCAAAGGAGTTCAGTGGGGTTGAGGTCAGGGCTCTGTGCAGGCCATTTGATTTCACACCAACTTTGGTAAACCATGTCTTTATGGATCTCACTTTGTGTCCAGGAGTATTGTCATGCTGGAGCAGATTTAAGCCTCTTAGTTCCAGTGAATGATGTTGTAATGCTACAACATATAAAGACATCCTAGAAAATTGTGTGCTTCCAATTTAGTGACAACAATTTGGGGAAGCACCACATATGGGTGTGATGGTCAGGTGTCCACAAACATGTATATATAATGTAGTGTACATTATAACAGCAAAAAAACCTATATAATAACATAGCAACTATAAATGGTTGTTCCTTTCCCAGCCCCTTGTTCATCTTACACAGATTTCTTTTCTTTTTTTTTATCCTGAAGACTTTCATGTGGTGGACTTACTGACCATTCCAAAGCTCTGACACTGGAGACTCCTTCCATAAATGTTAAACAAATGTTTACAGAAAGCCCCACCAACTCAATGATAAGATGGTTTTCATTGATAAATAATAATACAATTTTATTGTTTACAATTATTAGTTATTACAATAATATACAATTTATTATTACATTATTAGTTATTATTAGTAGTAAAATACTGTTTATTATTAGTCTTAGATACAAATAAAGATCATCATACAAGTCCCTGTGAATGAGTTGTTATTATTATTAAAACCATAATTTATTAGAACAACTGCATTACTATAAACACTATTGTAAAATTGTCAGAGCTGATTAATCAACACCTTAATCAACACCTTCTAACCAATCAGAATAGACAATTTAACAGTGCTCTAGTGTTAAGTACTTTTGTAGATATATAATGCCTGTCTAATTTATATTATGCCTGAACAAATAATTTTTGTTATGATTTATTAATATTTCAACTTATCAATATTTTTCAAGATTGGCAGCTAGAAGTGTCTCAAAAGGTGGGTATTACTGTACATTTGTATGTTTGCCAGTGTTTAACCTATTCAAAGTCCTTTTCACTACCTGTATAGGTATGCCATGGGGCTAAACAGTCAAAATAAAGAGGTGATTGGAAGATGTCAGGAAACATGCCCATAATGATGGCCAGTAGTCATACACCCACATATACATTGCCTGTCAAAACTTTCCCTCTGAGTAATATTTGCTTCTCAAGGATTTACATGCATATACAGTACTTATCAATAGCGTGAATGAGATATCTAGAGAAAGAAGGGATGGGATTTTTTATGAAATGATCTGTCTAGTCAACTGACCTTAAACCAAGTTGAGAATCCAAGGTGTGAGTATGGAGGACTCTTTCCTTCTCCATGAACTTCTTGGAAGTCCTAAAAGTGGCATAGCATACTATCTTTGAGTAAAGTCTAAAACGAATAGAGCCCTTTCTTGTCTTAGAGGTCAAATGTGGTTTTGAGTACTATTTGTGGGCAATACTGTTAACATATTTTTGTAACATCTCAGAAATTATATGATTATTACAGTGCAAAAACACTGCTCATGACAATGTTATCAGAAAGTGCAGGAGATACAACGAAGCATAAATTTGAAGTCCTCCCATTTGTGTAGCTTTTCATCTAGCCTTACTTTCTCATATCATCAGCACTATATCACACTGACACCAATGAAAATGCTGAGCAACAAAACCATTTGTTATGACATGCTACGTCATTTCATGGTCTGTTCTATTACAGTGTCATGGCACAACCTAATATCACCAAAAACCTGTCACTTGATACAGGTGTTTTTAACTTGGCATAAGTGTTGACAAAAGCAGTGTTGGAACTATAGATTAGAAAGGTTTATATAGACTTGTAGACATTGTCCTTTAAGAAATGGTGTCACACACGCCACTAGCAGCTGTAAGTGAAAGAGGATAGACTTTCACTTTCCTCAGAGTTTGTTACGCTGCCCTGTGAAAGCTGACTTTATTCCTCTGCGTCAATTATACACTGTAGGTATGGCATCGACGATTGCACAGGGTAAGGCATTTATACATGCATGTAAGATGCATGTGTCCTCTAGGGGGCACTGTCACATGAAGTACACATGAATTTACTGCTTTTATACATGGAAGAAGAATGGGATGCAAGTTGCGTGTTTCACTGTACAAATAATAGACAGGAAAAAAAAGCAGAGAAAATGTTTTGAAACAAGTTTCCTGTGGGGCAAAGAAACCTCTCGTGATTAATTATAAGGGAATTCTCACCGAAAGCATTTCTGAAGTGTTTAAACTCATGATTCGAAGCAAAAGTCCTACTGTGCACTCAGAAATGAGGCCCAAAAATGCCATAATGTTTATAATGCCATAGTGTTTAAATCCACAGGATTAGATGCAGGATTAAACTAGCTGTTAAAATGATCTACTGCTGCTATAGAGCCTCATACTTTATATACTCATATTAACACAATATTGTGATAGTAGATTTCCTTCTTTTGCAAAGAAGAAGAAGAAGTCAGATATGTGAAGGAGGCAATGTGATGCTAACAAGCGAACCAATCACAGTTGTTGCGGTCTTTGTTTCCACGACTTCAGGGTACCCTACAACATAGATTCTACACAGAAGTATAAATTGGCCTTAATATAGCATGAGCAAGGAAACCCATGTGAGTTTTTACTCTACCTGGTTGGTAGTTGTCTTATGATAAGGGAGAGGTGGATGGGGGGGGAATTGGAATATGACCAAATTGGGGAGATAAATTTAAAATAAACGTTATTTGAATCTGACAAAGAAAATGCTCATTTATTTAAAGAGAAAAATCTTTGCTGTGCATACTATACATACATACACTGTATATGTGGCTTGAATGCATGCATCCATCCATATGGAAACATAACACTGAAACTCAACAAGACAAATGACATAAAAAAGAGCAGTGGTGCCTTTTACACATCAGCCTCAGATCTGCCAAAGAATAAAAAATAAAAAATAAAGCTTTATCTGCCATCTGAATAATTTCCTAGGATGCAGAGCTCTACAGATGTCCAAGAGATTTTCTTCATTAGCACGTGCAAGAGCAAAATAGTGGAAGGGAACATTATGCCTGAAGAGAACAGCAGTAAATGCAGTAGATGGTAATTAATTGACTTGAGACTAACATGTGATGGAGATGAATGTTTACTCAACTCAGCTCAGATCTGCCCTCTTGCCTTATTACTGCCGCCCTTGTCTGCCCTCTGTGGGCACATTAGCTTATCTCATGATCAGCTTATTATTTTACTGAGCCCAAAGAATCGCTGTTCCATTATTGTGACTTTCAAAAGTCTTTTTATGGTTTTTGCAAAGTGCCAACAGAATATCAAATGCTATAGAATATGAATATATGACTGTATTCTCTGTTAATGCTAGCCAGCAAAGTGATTGTTAGAATGAGAAAATACAAAAAGGGAACAATAGTTAATATTTATCCTTACAGAAAATGTCACACCGAATGTCTACCATCATATAACCACAAGTAATATATGGGAACTAAACATATTTTGTAGACACTGATAATATTTACACATTTGTCATATTTCTTTAAGTAGTGCAATTTTCTTTAATTTTCACCTGATTCATTTTCACTTGATTTTTATTTTTCAAATGATTAATAATTTATTTTCATATAGTAAACTTTCCCATATAATCCCATATTGATCATTTGATGTTCAACTGATACATCATAATTTGTCATATGACGTGCATATGTTTTTATTTTCGCATGTTATTTTTTTCACATTTATTTTAACACTTAATTCCTTTTTCATTCATAAGCAATTCCAGGGTG
The DNA here is from genome assembly GCA_030068025.1 of Parauchenoglanis punctatus. Classification (NCBI taxonomy): domain Eukaryota; kingdom Metazoa; phylum Chordata; class Actinopteri; order Siluriformes; family Auchenoglanididae; genus Parauchenoglanis; species Parauchenoglanis punctatus. Next base: position 7,470,864 of record JAQQZU010000039.1, read on the forward strand.
CTGGAATTACATTGAAATGCATGATCGCCTGTTTTTCACATTTGATCACAGGTTATTCATACAAATGATAAATGTATCTAAAAAAAATGTCTTGTTTTTCTTTAAGGGAAAAACATCTTATAAACTTACCCTATCCCATTATCTATAGTTCACCGACCTACTGATGTGGTCATCATATTTTAGCTTCAATAACTATGATATCTCTGCTTTCTCACCTCACTACCTTCACCCAAACACCCACCCCCACCACCATCACTTTAATACTTGTCTTGAACCATGACCAGAGTAGACTCTTGATTTCACAGCTCTGTCAGGCCCTGTTACTGCATCTCTAATAATTGTCTAGCACACCTCACCTCCTGCGCCATAAATTTTAGCCGTGGAGCGACAGCTCTCCTCACTCGACAGCAATTAAATAAAAAGAGGGAGAGCTGGAACATAACTAAACTCTGGAACTGTCTGCCTGCTACACTGTCACACAGACAGACCTGTACAGTTATGGTTGCTTTAGCATTAGGAGCCATGCAAGCAGACAGCTACAGAGTAGTTAAAAAGGCAATCACCAAAAACACAGTCCAGTGGTCTTACTTTAAATGATCGATGATATATGACTCCATCCATCCATCCATTATTTACAGTATACTGCTTATCCGTTAAGGGTCGCAAGGAAGCTGGAGCCAATCCCAGCTTTCTTTGCACAAGAGGTACACCCTGGGAAGGTCACCAATCTATCATAGAGCTAACACAGAGAAACGAACAAGCATTCAAACTCACATTCACACCTATGGGCAGCTTAGAGTAGCCAGATGATCTGATCTGCATGCCTTTGGGCTGTGGGAGGAAACCAGTGCATCCAGAGGAAACCCACGCAGACATGACGAGAACATGCAAACTCCACGCAGGAAGGCCCCAGTTGGCTAGCAGATTCCAACCCAAAACCTTCTTGCTGTGAAGCGACAGTGCTGACCACCACACCACCGTACCACCCCTGATATATGACTCATTATCATGAATCAGTGGTTTAAAGGTCCCTGCAGCAAACTCTGATATAATTTGGGAAAGAGAGGTTTTTAAAACATCTAGATTTTAAAAATCTGTTAAAATTATATATACAATCGCCAACCATCTTAAACACTTGAACACGTGCTAATTTATGTAATCAGCCAATCATGTGGCAGCAGCACTATGCGTAAAGTCATGCATATACAAGTCCAGGGCTTCAGTTGATGTTCACATCAAACATCAGAAAATGTAATCTTTGTGACTTTAACCGTAGCATGGTTGGAAGTGCCAGACTGGCTAGTATGAGTATTTTAGAAACTGCTGATCTCCTGGGATTTTCACACACAACAGTTTCTAGTGTTGCTGCAAGCTAAAACATCTTACTGATGAGAGAGCTCAGAGAAGAATGACCAGACTGGTCTGAGCTGACAGGAAGTTGGTAGTAACTAAAATAAGCACGCTGAGCAACCTTATAGGCAGAAAAGCATCTCAGCATGCACAACACATCAGACCTCAAGGTGGATGGGCTACTTCAGCAGAACACCTCACTGGGTTCCACTTCTGTCAAGCAAGAACAGGAATCAAGGACAGAAGGCTACCATGGATATTTATCTTTGAGAGCCAATAAGTGCCAGGGGCTATTTAATCTCAGATTACTTTTTTTTAATTAAGGGTCTCCAGATGCCAAATATGTTGTGGCTGTGCCAGACTGGAAGCATGATGAATCAAACATTTTACAGTTGAAGGTGATTTGCATAAAGCTAGAGAAATTTGTTTTACTTTAATGTTTAGCAAATATTGACAAGCAGTGCCATGAAAGTGATCAGAAGAAATTCACTCTAATTAGATTAACTAATCTAATTTCTCTTTCTCTTAAATCTCCTCCCTCATAAAATAGACACAAAAATATCTTTTGATTCACATATGTTTTTATTTTTTCACATGTGAATCTTATGCATGGTTGTTCAATTTTCATCAAGGATTTTTTCATGTGATCTATTTTTACGTGATTTTTTCACATTATTCATTTATTTTTCCACGTGATCTTTATCCAATGTATTTATTTTTTGCACGTACTTTTTATGATATTTCCACTTGATTCATTCATGTGATTCATTCATTCAATCATTTATTAAATAATGAATCATTATTTGTTTATAATTCATTAGTTTTCACATAAATAAACAAGTGAAAATTTGAAAATTTATTACAAGGTGCCAAGGCATAAATTGTTGAAAAGCACTCATAAATGTGTGTGTGTGTGTGTGTGTGTGTGTGTGTGTGTGTGTGTGTGTGTGTGTGTGTGTGTGTGTGTG
>JAQQZU010000039.1:7479341-7499868 GCA_030068025.1 Parauchenoglanis punctatus
GGAGTACAACACAGGGAGAAAGGAGAGAGAGAGAGAGAGAGAGAGAGAGAGAGACGGGTATGACTCAGCCTCTGACTCTGTGGCTTTGTGGATTAAATTGAGGGTTGAGATGGTGTAAAATATAAAAACTATAAATAATATAAATTCTATAAATGTAATAAATATGAGGCATCAATGACATGCTTTATAAGATCTCATTATTTTAGTTTTTTATATAAAAGTTTGCAAAGTTTGAGTCTTTCACTGTAGCTCGCTCTCTCTCTCTCTCTCTCTCTCTCTCTCTCTCTCTCTCTCAGAATTATTGCTATATACTATATTTAAATATAGAAAAGATAGATTCAGCTAATGTTCATCACATTCAACATCAGACTCGGGAATGTGGGGTTTTTTTTTGTTTTGGTTTGTTTTGGTTTTGGTGTTTTTGGTGGATTTTTTGTTTTTACTGTGGCTTGGCTGTTGGTGCCAGATAGACTGGAACCAATATTTTAGAAACTTCTGATCTCCTTGGATTTTCAAACACAACATTTTAGAGTTTACACAGAATGGCACAAGCAACAACAATCACAAAAAAAATCCACTGAGTGGAATATTTGCAGAAGGACATTTTTTCAGAGAGGTCAGAGGAGAATGGCCAGACTGGTTCAATCAGACAGGAAGGCTACAGAATCTCAAATAACCACTTTTTCAACTGTGATGAGCAGAAAAGCTTGTCGGAATGCATAACACTTTGAACCTTAAGGCTGATGGGGCTACAACACCAGAAACCCACATTGGGTTCTACTCCTATCACCCAAAACAGAAATCTGAGGCTACAGTGAGCACAGACTCACCAAACAGGACAATATTTGTTAAGCTTTGACTTTTGTGTGAGTGAGAAAATTTTTTATGAATTTCTAAAGCTAAGTGTGCTAAAGCAACAGAAATATATGAACTGTTTTGAAAAATACTGTGCAAACCATAAACCAAAATCTCATCTGTGTATTACCCTAAGCATATTGTGAAACCTGTATGGGTCAAAGTTTTCCATGTGGATGTTGGGTAAGTACACTACGGACAATGGAGGCACATAGCAAAGGCTATCAGTTCAAATCCGACTAATACAAAGCCCTTTTGTCTAACAGAAGTCTTTCGCTATCATTACAGTCACTGTCATGTCAAAATGGATTCTTCCTGTCAAAAAAGAGTCCGGCTAATGGAACAATGGAAGCAGGATGTCTTCAGTAGCCTGTTGCTATGCCAACATCAGTCTGTCAGTACAGTTTCTGCAGTTGGGCAGCAGGGTTATTCCACATTCGCTGTCGCACCAAATGCACACCATCTGAAATAGAAACAATAATTTATATTCAGGAAAAATATAAGGTTCTGAACAGAAGTGTACTTTCTCCTCTACTAGTGTTATTATTGAAATGTATTAGAAATGTGCTATTTATTTAAAGGTCAAAACATCCGCTTCAGTACCCTACTGTGAAATGTTAGATGAATCATAGTTAAAGAGATCTGTTCTTCTGGAATAATGTTTAGAATGAAGAAGATAAAGCATTGCAAGTTAAATAAAGGAAAATTCTGGTAAAGAAATTTAACTGTGTTCGAAAGAAAAAAAAACAAGGATCCTTAAGCAATCTTCAGTTTGCCCCTTAGGGGGAAAAAATCCCATGTAGAACCCTACAATAGAGTGGTTGCTTATTAGAAAGTGTTCCAAGTAGATATAATATTGGAAGCTATGACCTGTTATCTATACAAAGAACCCTTGAGGAAATATTAAAAATAAAAGGTTAGATTTTACCACATAGTTTAACACACTTCTAGGAAAAATGGTGCAGTTTAGCACCTTTAGAAGTTCAATAGTTAGTCCCTCTTGGGGTAGAGAAGTGTGTAAAATGTGAAACAGTTACATTATAGTTACATACAATTCTTTGCATACAATGGTCCAAAAAGCAACTAACATTACTAAATGTCAACAGTTAGCATTTAACCAATGATGATTAACTATTTGTCTTTAAACATTCTGTTTTTGTCAGCTTTTTGCTTGATTTTGAAGCCATCAATATCAGCGTCATCGTATCAGTAATCACAAGTGAGTATGTAAAGAAAAGAAAAGAAAAGAAAAGAAAAATATCTACAGAAAGTATGTGAAAACACTTTCCTTTCTCTTCAGGTAAATAATATACATATATGCATGTAATTGGCTGCAGCAAGCCACAATAGAGGATCTGCTACAGAAACGGTGATGGTTCCTCTTATTATTATTTTTATTCAGCAGATCTGCTTATATTTTATTGTTTCTATATCCGGACCACAGTTCACCAGTTGAAGTTCTAAACTATCAGAAATGAAGGTACCAGGGGGGCGTGATTTGTACCTTTAGTATGTATCATTTACATTGGAAGGTGAATGTGATGTACCTTTAATTAGTTTTTACAGTAGTGGTTCTTAAGGTACAGTTATGTACCTTGTAATATTTCAGAAGGTTTCCATATCACTCTTGAGTGGCATCACAGAAAAACATTCTCCCTATCATCTGGAGATTGCTAGCTCAAATCCCAATGATGCTACAGTCATCTGTGGCCTGTAGCTCAAGAGAAGGAGGGGTGGCATACTCTCTTCTGTCAGTTACAGTGATGCTAGCCAATCATTGAGCCATCTGTGTGTTCACATATACGGAAGTGAGCAGACAGTGCTTTCCTCCGAGTGTGCTCCGCCACTCCTTGACATTGCATGTGCAGCAGTTTGAAAAGATGCAGTCAGTCGGCTTTTCGTGCTTCGGAGGAAGCACATAATAGCCTTGCCCAAATGTCCTGATTGGTAGCTGTCGTGTGATAGGAGAGAACAGTCTGGTGGGTGGGAATTGGTCATTACTAAATTAGGCAGAAAATCAGGAGAAAATAAAAAAAAGGCCAGCTGATCAAATCTGCACGTCTTTGGTTGGAACCTCACACAGACATGGGGAGAACATGCAAACTCTGCACAGAAAGAAGCCAGTTGGCTGCGAGGAATGAACCCTGAACCTTCTTGCTATGAAACAACAGTGCTAACCACTGCACCACCGTGCCTAACCAGGTTTCCACATAGACATATTAAAGGTAGAAAACATCCCAACGACAGGGTTCTCTTGTATCACATGGTGTATTCACCCTAGTGCAAATGGATTTTCTTTCACAGCAGATTCCAGTTACAAACAGGGAAAGGTTTTGATCATATATTGCCGTACATATAGTTCCATGTAACGTGGTGTGTGTGTGTGTGTGTGTGTGTGTGTGTGTGTGTGTGTGTGTGTGCGCTGCTCTGAAATGGGATGTAATTATGAGGTAGTGGTTAGAAGGGTAACAGGGTAATTGGCTGATTCTACACACTTGCTTCTTATTCCCTAGGGGTCTATTTATTTTTCCCTTTGTCTCTGCAGTAAAGTGTCTGGAGACCCAAGTGGGCATCTGCTGCTAAGCAATGTTAACATCTGATTGTTAATGCTGTTGAAAGGAAAATGAAACAGTTTTCAGCATGTTTCTTCCTTGGTAACAACACACAAACTTTCACACTCCCCTAGTTTATCTTTGGGCCTTATTCTTATACTCATTTCTTACTTTTATATACCTTATAACTGCCATTCCCATGCTTTCTAGGACTATGTTTTATATTTTCTCTGTTTTTTCTTAGTTAGTTAGAGTTAGAGATTACACCCCCTCACTCCTCCAGAGCCAGTTTCTCGCTCATGCAGAATCATTTTAATTGTGTGTCATGGATCTTTGTGAGAGAAATGGCAGGCCTTTTTTTTCCCACTGAGGAACAGAGCTGCACTGTGACATGAAGGGCTGCCAGGCTGGTTACAAGAAAAGTCATGCAAGAAATGAGTAATTAACTGCTACTCGGCATGCTATTGTGAGTGTGTATGTGTGCTTCCATGTGTATAAATCTCCTTAAAAAAATCATTGGCAACTGTCAAAGAGGACTCCGTCTGAGAGGATTATGAATGTTCATATTGATAGGTCATTGATGTGCACAAGCATCTGGGTGGAAAATAAATAAATAAATAAATAAATACATAAATAAATAAGTAGCTTGTCCACTGGACAAGTAAAAGCTTTAAGTATGATTCCCAGACACATTTTCTGGTTCTGGATTCTAAGCCTAATTTACCAAGCTAAAAAAAAAGTGGTAGCTAACATTGTGTTGTAATGCAAAGCAACCTAGTTAAGATTTATTAAACTACTTAAGATATGTTTTAAACCCTGAGGTGACTGCATTTTGTGGTAAGTCACAGCTTTGCATTGGACTTTATTTTGCTCAGTTTTGTCTGTGTTTCCACATTCTGAATGCTCCTGATTCTAAAATCATCTGCCCAGTGTGTATGTTACATTATTCTTCAACTAAAAAATCTTCTCCATTAGCTAGGCTGTTGCTCAGCTGATGTGTGTAGTGAGGCAGGTGGTGTGATTCTGAATATTTAGTGTGTTTGAGATAGTTACAACAGTGATGTGTGTCGCACCACTATGATGTGCATTATGTTCAGACATACCAAATTAAAACTGATTTTATGAATCATAAATTCATAATTCATGATTTTTTAATCATTTGGTTTACATGCATCAAAACATGTCTAGCAAAACTAATAATTAATCCTAAATACTTGCTAATGTACTTGCTCAGTGCGTCTGTGACTGACGCTGACACTTCATCGGCCTTAAAACAGAAAGAGGTCTAAAGAACTCATCTCCATCAAGTGAAATGTAGGTGGGTGGGGGGTAAATTAATACACACTGCCTACTTTGTCAGGTATTGCTCTGTTTGCACGACCCTTTGGAGGACTGACAGAAATTCATTTCATAAAAGAAAATGACAATAATTAAAAACATGCATATATAAGTCACATTGTGTTACTCAGGTCAAAGACATCATATAAAAGTAACACAAAATGTTTTAAAACAGAAAGACTTGCTGGAAGCTGTAACTGACTGATTATACCATTCTTTTTTATACACCCTTTAGTTACAGCTTAAATTGTGAACTGAGCTTGGGTAGTACTTCTATCCTGTATTTTAAATCTATGTCTAATTTGGTTCATACAGAGCATGTACAGCACTGATGAATGCACAATTCTGATGAGTGAGTTAGAAAGTGTTAAATTTTCTATGACAGCAACTCTGACAGTAGTTCTGCCTGCAAGGTTTATATTAATGTGTTCTTTCTAATGCATTATCAGTTTTATAGTAACAACTTGCACAGAGAGCTGTATGGCGGATGCTCCACATGTGCTTTATGTTTTGGAACATACAGTACCAGTCAAAGGGTTTGTCTCATCTACTCATTCATAGTTTTTACTTTATTTTGACTATTTTCTACATTGCAGAACAATACTGAAGACATCAAAAATCTTAAATAATGCATATGGAACTATGTGGTAAACAAAAAACATGTTAAAAAATGTTTCATATTTTAGATTCTTCAAAGTAGCCACCATTTACCTTGATGACTGCTTTGCACTCTATTAGCATTATCTTATCCAGTTTGATGGCACTGATGCTTTACAATTAACAGCTGTGCCTTGTCAAAAGTTAATTAGTGGAATTTCTTGCCTTCTTAATGTGTTTGCGACCATCAGTTGTGTTGTGTCGAGGTAATGTTGGCATACAGAGTCCAATTCGTCAACTGTAGTAATCCATATTATGTCAAGAACCACTCATCTAAGAAAAGAGAAATGACAGCCCATCATTACTTTAAGAAATGATGTCTTTTAAGTGGTAAGAATAAAGAAAAGCCATTGAATTAGAAGGTGTGTCCAAACTTTTGACTGATACTATATATTTTAATAATTACTTGAAGGTGTCAGTATCAGTATTAATCAGTGGTAAAGCTGTTACTTTAAGCATTCCAACAGCTTTCAACAGACATTTTGTTTTGTCTTACTAAGGTATTAGTAAGAGAGAAAGGTGAGGCTAGTGAGGAAATGACTGCTTATAGTTGCTATAATATAACTGAATACATGAATTGACTTGAAGGCGAAGTAATCCTTCAAATAGTTATGTCATTGTTATATTATAAATGCAATGTAATGTAATTGTAAACTAAAAATGTAAATGTTTTTAAGTGTTTTTAAGAAAAGAACAGAAGCCATCTTAACCACAAATAGAAATAGCACTGACACACTAAATAACCATTTTTTCCCTCCAAGGAGAAGAAAAACAGGTTGAAAAATGTACAAAAGAACTGACGAAAAAACTCTGACGACAGTATGATGTCAACATGCACTATATTTTTTAAAGCTGTGCTTTTAAAAATAAGGGTTTATATTTACACTCACAGTTCTGCCACAATTGTATCCACTTTAACACAATAGGTGCATTTCTTCCACTTCTCACTTGTCGAGGATCTATTAAAAATGAAATGTGTTCTCAGGAGGAAAAAAAATATGCAAGTGTAATTTCTGGGGGAGGGGGACTTTTCTTTAAAAAGTGGATAAATCTAGCCAATTCATGGTGCTAGCAGCAGGTCTGTGTTAAAAAGTAAAGAGTAGCTGGAGTATATTTATGATTTGAATCTGAACCATTTAAATTTATAGCATTTAGCAGGCGCCTTTACCCAGAACGACTTACATAAGTGCTATGTAGTGCACATCAAAGAACATATCCCCATGGTAAATCGGTAGATCAGGGTCTAAGAATACCTTCAAACTAAACACTGTTAGAGAAAAGTTAGTACAGCAAGAAAACAAGCAAGTCAATTTGTTTTTACAAATATAAATACTCATTTAAGTTCTTGAGAAAAGATGCGAGTTCAGTCTTCATTAGAAAAGAGCCAGTAACTCCACCACCTGGGTTCCAGCACAGAGAATAGTCTTCATTCATGTCCTCCTTTGTCCCTTGAGGGATGGTGGAGCAGGTCAAGCCACACATGAGGCTCAAAGGGAATATGGTGCAGAGTGGGGTGTCACACAAACTACCATACACAGTACAGCATGCAGTGAAATGCTTTTTTCATCTGTCTGGTGACATAAAACAGAATTTACATAGAAGACAGACTTTATTTACTTAGAAATAGTACAATTTAAAAATATAAAAATAAAATACAAATATCATATAAAAGATACATAACAAAAATATATCAACTGTAGGGGCCATAAAGAGCAGATTCAGACATTCAGATCCAGCTCCATTCAGACACTAGTGTCCCTCAAAGCTTAGTGGTTGGTCCTCTTCTGTTCCCCCTCTATACTCAGTCTTTTGGTGGGGTCATATCCTCACATGGGTTTTCATAACACTTCTATGAAAATGACACTCAACTAATTCAAACATTAATTTTTCCACTCAGATCTCAGTATGTCTGGCAGATCTTGTGATCTCTTTAGACAACTCTCAGATATCACCTTCTGTTACTGCATGCAACCTTGAAGCAACCATGGACAATCAACTGTCCTTTTCCTCTCACATTGCTGCTAACTTGATATGCTCATGCTGATTTCTCTTGTACAACATCAGAAGTGTGAGCAGGGAACTAGGGACAACACAAAAATTATGCTGTACAAGCCAAATGTGGCATTTATTGAACTGCTCACACATAATACTGAGGGAAAGATGTGCAGCAGTGCAGGGAAGTCAGTCAGTGCAGTGAAGGGGAAGTGCTAGTCTTTTTTGCAGGATATGCTACCATAGCAATCCAGTGGTTCAGTGGCCAGCCAGAAATGACATGTGGGAGGCGGTGTGCTCGGTGACGACATGGGAGTTCAGCACACTGGCTCTCCAGTTGCAGTCCAGGCCGGTAGCATTCCACCAACATCTCTCACACAGAGTCTAGGGAAGCAGGAAAGAGACAACACACGCATGTAAGCTACTCTCGACTGTCTTACTCTCCCATTCCTTTGCTGATACCTCACCTTTATAGCTTGCCAAATTCTGCTGGAAGGTAGATTATTGTGTCCTCCAGCTATGCTGGGTTTTGCCATCCCACTTCCACAGTTGCTCTCTGTCTCCTTGCCCCACCCTCTCCATGCTTTGGTTGTACATACATTGCTGTCCTGGCATGATCTTGGGGCCATGCTCAATTGGAGGGGCAGAGCACCTGCTCCATGAGGACAACAGAGCTGTATTGCCACAGATGTCACAGTGCCACCCCTTAGCTTTGAACACTGGGAGTAGTGGCAGGAGAGTGCATCCCCAGAAGGATGGGCAGAAGGGCGATGGCTTGGCCTCCCTGGCCTCTTTTGCAACATTCAGCAGGGCCCTAGGTCACTGTCCAAACAGGAGCTCGAACAGAGAAGACCCTGTCGAGGCCTGAGGTGTCTCCCAGATGGTGAAAAGAACATGAGGAGGAGTAGGTCCCAGTTCCACCCCCCTCATTTACAATCCATTGGAGCATGCACTTTAGGGTTTGGTTAAAGCGCTCGACCAGGCCATTGGTCTGGGGGTGGTAAACAAAGGTGTGGAGATGATGGACTTGTAGCAGCCAGCATAGGTCCTTCGTGAGCTGGGAGATGAATGGCATACGTTGGTCGGTCAGGAAGTCCATGGGGATCCCGACCTGACTGAACAGCAGGATGACTTCTCTGACTGTGCTCGCCGAGGTGACTTTCCGTAAGGGAATGGCTTCTAGGAATCTGGTGCCATAATCCAGAATAATGAGGATGTATTCAGGGCCACAAGTGGACTAAGGCAGCGGCCCCACCAGGTCGATTCCCACCTACTCAAAGGGGACCCCAATGACAGGGAGTGGAATCAGCAGTGCAGGAGCTGATTTCTATGGGGAGGTTAGCTGGCACACTGTACACTGCTAACAGAACCTCTGCTACCAACTCTAGCACAGAGAACCCTTTTGGGGGTCACAGGTGGCCTCCTAGTGAGTGGGTGTGGGCCAGGAGCAGGATTGTTTGGGTCTTGGAGCAGGGCACAGCGAAGAGGTTGCATGGATCTCCCCAGTGCTTGCAGTGGTGATATAGGAGCCCATTTTTAACACAGAAGTATGTCACCATGAGTGTGCAGTTGGGGTCAGCATTCTCCTTGTCTACCCTTAGCACCTGGCTGCAACAGTGCTTCAGCCAGTCTTCCTCCTTTTGCTCCCTTCCAAAGTTGCCTGCTCGGGCTACCTGTGTGCCTAATAATTTCTCCTCACTCTTTCTGTTTCTTAGCACCAAGAACAGCAAGAGTTTGATTAATGCCTAAAGTTAAAAAAATATATATTTCTTTGGTCAGAGTGTTCCTTGGGGCATAAGATTGATTCCATTTTCACTGAAATAAATTATGACCATGAGTTTGCAAATTTGGGTTTCATTCATTTATGAAGGTGCCTTTTGAAGCTGCCTGAAGAAGCTGTGAAGTGCTTGTAGCAAGCTTGTATAATTTGTGATTTGATGCAGTTATCAACCCCTACCCCCTCCCCCTCAAAACTTTTCAGCATTTTGATCATCCCATGAGACACTATTATATCCATTTTTTTAATGTAAAGAATAAGGCACAACACTCTGTAACTCTCACTAGACTCCAGAGGCCATCCAACAAATGTCAGTAAGCCAGTGAATGTCAGGGATTTTTCATAGAAATAACCAAGATGAGTGTTACGCCCCATGGGGTGAACAACACTACATCTCTGACCCAAACCAACCATGAAAACACCCTTAAAAACAAGCAACTCCATGGGATTTCTCAACACTGCTAGTGACACACAAACAAAACAACAGTTGGGTGGGGCTTCAGAAAGAGGGTAGAAAGTACAAGAAAAAGACAAAATACCTATGTGGCCATAACACCCCCACCCTTAAGACAATGAATAAATAGAAGGTCACATACAATTTTAAGACAACTAGTTCACTGTAGCAAAAGTACCATCATACTATTTATTTATTGCACTTGAACATCAAAAGCCTTACTAGGCCACACACAAAACTGCTTCTTACAAAAAGGTGTTACTTACGTCAGAGGGACTCAAAGTGTAATTGTGACAAGCGAGATCTCAGACACAAAAGGGCCTAACAAGTTCATAGTGATCAGCACTGTTCATGACCAGAACAACCAAACCAGTAGGTCCCACTTGAACTTTTTACAAAATTACCACCATGAGGCTAGCAATACACAGCCAAAACAAATGTTACTGCATTTGATTACAGAGAAACATGAACACATGGCCCAACACAAAAGTGGAGTGCAACAGCCACAAAAAGGGTCACAACAAGTAGAAAACACAACAGTTGCTGCCATACACCAACAGCAATACACAAAGACCCAACAAAAGTGAACTACCACTACCACAACACAAAATGGGCACCATGTGGTCTTCAGTGTAGTAAACCAGCAACACATACACTGACCTAACAAACTGGAAGGCCACACCCACCACTCTAAGAGCCAATGATCTGTGGAGTGACTACATCCCACACAGAGGTCAAAACAAAACTAATTAGCTGTAATTAAAGAATACAAAAGCAGTAACACACAAATGCCCAAACCAGAAGTTAACTGCAACAACCACCACACAAATGATCACCATGTAGTCAACTACTACACACAAATGTTGCCAACTTAGACCTAAGGAGCAACCAACAAGTGTCCCAACAAATGTGGAGTGCAGTTACCATAACAAAGGTCACACACCACAAGTTACTGCACCCAAAAGCATTCATCACAGCAACACAACAAATTGACCAAACAAAAAGGTAGAGTCATCTCATACAAAAAGATTACTACAAGTTGCGATAAAATGTTCAGTGTCATGGGAAACAAATTGTAGAGAAGCACCCCAATGCCTAACTGATTCACAAGATGGCTAACCTAGCTAGTCTTCAGTGGTGCCCCGGGAGGCTTCTTTAAACATTCAGCTCTGTAAGAGGGCAGCAGACCCAAAACAAAGTCTACTGCCACACCCAGAAATGTACCCACACCCAGCCAAAAACAACAAAGGCAAAACAATAAAGTGGCAAGGTCTCCAAACCTGCTCGGTGGCTATCTAATTGTGGTGCTCAAAACAAACTCCAAGTCACTGAAGTAACTACCCAGTCAACAGCTGAAATCAAGCAACAACAACCAGAAATGGTCTAAGAGATGACCACTACTCAAAACAAAGCCTCTAAATATATGCAAAACTTACATATTTGCCTCATGGATATTCTGTTCCAGACAAGCTCCCATCTGTTAAGCCCCACCCTTGGGTGGCCCTATGGGGCAAACAACACTACACCTCTGACCCAAACCAACCATGAAAACACCCTTAAAAACAAGCAACTCCATGGGATTTCTCAACACTGCTAGTGACACACAGACAAAACAACAGTGCCACAACCCCAAATCACAGACCAAAAGGTACCATGATCAGCAGTCCCCAGAATAGAAGCCCCACTATAACCAAAAGCTGCAGCTTTTAATGGCTTCTAAATGACCTGGCAAAGTGCACCTCATCTGGCAATTAAGTGTAGCACAAGTTGGGTGAGGCTTCAGAAAGAGGGTAGAAAGTACAAGAAAAAGACAAAATTCCAATGTGGCCGTAACAATGAGTAACTCTCATAAAGTCTGTTCTGTCTCAGCTGATTTACTGAGGAAAATGGTTAAGTCCTATGCCATTGTAGCAGAACCACTCATGTCTACAGCAGTTAAATGCCATCTTCACTAACCATTAAAACATTAAACTACATGATTATGGCATACCTTGAACCAAGCAAGGTATGAATTATTCCTCTGCATTTAACCCATCCAAGCAGTGAACACACACAAGTGAGAAGTGCACACATACCCGGAGCAGTGGGCAGCTCTATGCTGCAGCATCCGGGTAACAGTTGGGGGTTAGGTGCCTCAGCCATGGATGCAGAGGGAAGGGAAAGTGCTTCAGGATCACTGATATCTCAGGAGTAGCATGTGTAGCTCGACAGACGAAGAAAGAGAGAGAGAGAGAGAGAGAGAGAGAGAGAGAGAGAGAGAGAAGAAAAAAGCAGATGATTAGGTATGTTTGTCACATAACAGTTAAGGAACCGTGTATATCATGTGCTGAGTGCAAGCAGGAACTCCAGCAAGGCTAGCTTTGACAGCATAACTAAAAGGGAGAGCCAGAAGGTAACACAGACATGAGGGCATCCTGGGACATAAAGCGGCCAGCCACTCCGCTGTCAACTAACCTGAGCGAACGTGTGACAATGGTGAGGCAACAGCAACCAAATATCGCAGTTTACCAAAACACTATGCCTGAGAACCCTCCAGATCTGCTCCTTTACCTGATAGAAGAATGTTAACAAAAGGCTTGACTAAACAAATATGTTTTCAGCCTAGACTTAAATACAGAGACTGTCTCAGACCTGAACACTAATTGGAGGGCTGTTCCATAACTGACGGGCTTTGTAAGAGAAAGATCTGCCCCCTGCTATAGCTTTCACTATTCAAGGTACCAATAAATAGCCTCCACATTTTGATCTAAGTAGGCGTGGGAATCATAAAAGACTAGAAGTTTGCTCAGGTACTGCGGCATGAGATCATTCTGTGGTTTATAGGTAAACAATAGTATTTTATAATCAATACAAAATTTAATTTGGAGCCAATGCAGTGTAGATAAGATAGGGGTGATGTGCTTATATATTCTTGTTCTAGTAAGGACTATTGCTGAACTATTTTGAACTAACTGGAGCTTGTTTATTGTACCTACTGGACCATCCAGACAGTAAAGCATTACAATAATCTAACCTAGAGGTAACAAAAGCATGAACAAGTTTTTCTGCATCATGCAGTGACATCAAATTTCTTATTCAAGCAATATTTCTGAGATGAAAGAAGGCTGTTCTAGTAATATTATCTAAATGAGCTTCAAATGACAGATTGGAGTCAATAATCACACCAGGGTCTTTTACTTTTGCACAAGGTGAAACAGAAAGGCCATCCAGAGTTATGTGGTTCTAGTACTAGAACTTCTGTCTTATCAGAATTAAGTAGAAGGAAGTTAATAAGCATCCACTGTCTAATATGCTTTACACAGTCCTTAATATAATTAAGCTGGTGTCTCTCATCTGGTTTTGCTGAAACATACAACTGTGTCATCAGCATAGCAGTGGAAGCTAATACCATGTTTACCAATAATATTACCCAGAGGTAGCATATATAAAGAAAAAAGCAGCAGGCCTAAAACAGAACCTTGTGGAACACCAAACTTCACCTATGTGTAGAGGAGCCACCATTTACATCAACAAACTGATAATGATCAGTCAAATAAAATCTGAACCAAGAGTGGGCCGTTCCCTTAACTCCCACAGACTTTTCTAATCTATCAAGGAGAATAGTATGATCAATGGTGTCAAAAGCTGTACTAAAAGCTATACTTTCTTCATCATTCTCTTTACTCCATATCTGCCAAAATGCAAGCTATACTAATTCCCATATTTTCATTTTCTCACAAGTCCTTTCCGTTTACTTGGAGACCCTCCTCCTGTGCCTCCTTTAGAAGCCATAAACAAGCTTCAGCTGATAAATGTATAGGCACACACTCTGGGTCCCTGCTGGGCCCTCCAGCTATGTTTTCCCACATCCAGCCCTTGAGTGCTCTCCATCAGCTGTAAATTGCATTTGTGGCTCAGTGGGATATTGTTTTAAAATAAGACCAAATGGTGGTCTGTCCGTCAGAAAGGATTTGCTCGGATTAATTTGATTTAAAGGAAGTGAAAAGACAAACAACAGTTATGACAGTGCCGTTTTGAAGCTTGTCTGTATTATTTGTCTTGTTTCTCTTTTTCTCTTGTTCCACCATAAAGCACATTGCAATAGTCTTCGGGGTAAAGTGTTGAAATGGAAGTTATTGACATGGTATGTATTTTATTTCTACACAAGTAGTGACTTGTTTGGTGTCAAATGTCTGTCTACCAGAATCGCACATTGGGACCCCAGATTTATGAAGAGAAGCTATTGAGATAACACTGATCCTACCACATGAGGCATGATTTCTTATACAATGAAAAATATGCATAAATAAACAAACCAATAACACTGAATCTGTTATTATTAATTATTTCCTTGTCACTCAGTCTCTGCATTTCTGCCTTCTGAATGTACTGTATGTTGCATTCACAGCCATCAAATATAGACAAAATCTATAGCTATACACTACCATTTTAAAGTTTTTATAAAGTTTGAAGACTGGGAATCCTGTAGAACTCCAGTGAATCTCACCATGCCATTCACCTATACACCTAGTAAATACAAAGGGCTGTATTCAGCACAGTATTCCAAACAGTATTCAAATGTGACTACAGGGATACATGGGAGCTATTCAAATTGCAAAATAATACAATGTGTTGGACCAAGTTCTATTTTAGAAGCTGCTGTATAACGTGGGTTGAAGCCATATTGTTACAATTAAACTACATTTGCCAGTGAGTATAGTCACTGTGCATAATTGTAGTCAGCTGACCTCTGGTTTCTACCATAGCAGTCATACCAGTTTCCAGTTTGTTGACATATGCTATTGAGAGTGGCACTATTCTTGAGATTCCTGCAAGATTTACCACAGATGACATGCACAGAATTAGCAACACAGTTTCCCCTGCACCCACCAGCAAATGGGAGAAAGGTTTCAAGTTGTACATATCAAGTTACATCCACAATCACAAGGAAGAGTAATTAAGCCTATAACCTACCCTATAGCCTAGCCTAGGCTATAGCCTAGCTTTATGTCTGTAAAACTTATTGTCTTTCTTCATAGAAAAGATTGACTAGATTGAAAGACAGATGACAGAATGAATGTGCATTTTTAATGACCCAACTTTCACAACAAAATTTTTCTCAGTATTCAATAAAGACCAAGACTGGTGTAGCATTATGTCTTACTTGGTGTATAATCAAATGTCTCCTGTTGCATTCCGTCATAGTGCTCACAGTCCACAACTACACTGTTACTGTTAACACAGTACTTATGGTCCACAATGACTGGCACCACCTTCTCATCTGTTTGCTGGATGATGTCTGCAGGCTGCTCTGGGTTGGACTGGGTTGACAGTGTGCTGGGTCATATGTGACGCTGCCAAACCGCAGACTGTGTCTGTGGTTTCATGCAGTTGTTCCATTGAAATAAAAAGCGAATGGCCCTGACTTTCAACGTTCTTCTTCCTTGTGATGTACTGCAAATTTTGTCACTGCTAAAATGTCTGCTGCATATCTTTTTGAGACTTGATACCTAGAAACAATCCTGCCTTATTTTGTTTAACCACTTAAGACAAAGTTCAGGGTCTTTAGGAAACAGGAGGAAACGCAATACAGAGTTATATTGCCTTGAATTGGAGCTCAGTGAAACACAACAATGATAATATGAACTGCTTCCACTCTGCTGATATCTGTGAACTCTTTTTAAATTATATTTACACTTCATGTTGATTTCTTTGTAGGTGGTAACTCTTGCAGGCATGAAAAACATGCCATTATTGATAGCATATGGCAAGAAACCGGAAACTGGCTGCTGTAGGAACCGGAAGTCAGCTGGCTACATTTAGGCACAGAATGAATTGTGAAATTTGATTCTTGAACAATGTTTTATTTTTAATGTGTCATCATATTAGTCTTTTTTTGTATATTTCACTTTTTAAATTGTCTCCTTTCTAAAAATCTGCCAACTTTAGTGGCTTAATCCATCTCTGAATATGCTTAACTGTTCCCACATAAATACTGGCATGAATACAGCCTAATATACTGTATATACCACCAGTAAAATTTTAATCTATGTGTGCAGCACAGTGAAACCTCTGAACCATGCCTGCCAAGAAACCTAAAGTAGTTCCCTTAGTTTCACATGTCTTGCACAATTCCCTGCCATGCTATGCTGTGAGATTTCACTTTTGTCTTATCAAGTCACTAACAACCAATGGGCTTAATTATACCAGGTCTCATTTCACTTTGCCTGATTTCCAGTGAAAGAACTACCCTGAAGGTGGCGTAATGAGAAAAATTCTCTGATGCTCTTGTTAGGACAAATGAAATTGATGGTTTAAAAGAAGACACTGTTGCAAAATGTAGCTTTGCAGGAATAATTGATGACATTTTTATTTGGAAACAGAATATAAATAACCTGATAAGAATATTTATGTTGCATGTTTCCGCACTGACTACAATATTATTTTCATTTGAACTGTCCACATCTTGATTAAATTCTTTATTAATCAAGACGGTTTTTATTGTCATACACATACACAATGGGACAAAATGTTAACAGTTTCTATAGAGAGATAGATAGATAGATAGATAGATAGATAGATAAAAACCTTTTAGGACAATGAGTTGGCTAATTCTGCTTCACGTCAGGTCAAATAACACCACTCAACTGTCGATCAGTTTCCTATAACAAAATACCCCATCATGTTTTATTCCTTACTTGATGTGCCACAGCTTGATACAATGTACTTGAATTCTTTAATCATCCACCCATTAATCATAACTGCCAACAACCTCTCCATATTCTGAGTTCTGTTGTTCCATAATGCCTGATTTGCACTGCATTACCTGTTATCAGTACTCCTGCACACCCACGACACTTTATATTCTCAGTTTATAATGTATATTCAACTCAACATGCATAGTCAGAATCATTTTTTATAATCTTGTTCTCTTTGTATTGTTACATATCAAAATGTAACTTCCATTATACGAATATCATTTTCTGTATTTTTATTCTATCATTATTATCTAAACTCTTTGTTATGGCCCTAAGAGATGATGGAAGAATTCCACTGCATAAGTCAACCTGGTTCTCCAAGTATTTGATATATAATGACATGTTTGACATTTTTCATATCACAGTATATCACTCAATATAGTAAAGCCATACCATTATTACCGAGTTCCTCATCATACTGATCATACTTATATTCCCTCAATCCCATACTACTTACTTAAACAGCATAACTCTCAGAGTTGATTTTCTGGGTTTAACCAAAAGTGTTAAATATAGAGTTGAATTGATATTCTTAAAAATATGGTTTAACACTAAAGGAATCAATTCTAGAAAAGAGTTGGTATTATTGTTAAGTGTTGGAGATTAAATTCCTACAGAGTTAAGAAACCACACTCTGGTGTTAAGCAGAGTTAATTTTTAACTATGCATAGAGTTATGTTAACTCTGCATCTGAGTTGTATTATTAAGACTTTAGAACATGTTAAATTAACTCTGCAAAAATCTGGACAAAAGTAACACCCACATAGTGTTAAAATGAATTCTCTGAGAATTGATTTAACATTATGGAATGTTGTCTCTTATGTTGTATTTGCACCTGCTCCTGCACCCTTAATTGCATCTGATATCACACCCACACTCAGTCCCGACACGGACACAGACATGCATTCCGATTGTGATACACTATCCGATACATCCGATCCCATGCTACACAGCCTACAGACAATATGGCCAAACTCCTGCGGCGTTCAGAGTCACCTGACCTCTGATTGGGAGCAGATGCTTCCAATCTCACACACACACTACAAACTCCTTTAAAAACTCCTCATTTCATTGTGTGATTTGTGAACCATTAGTTCTGCTCTTCTGAGTTTAGAGTTGTGGAACATCTGTATCATGCCTTCTCTTCTGCCTGGGCAAGACTCAGTTTCCCAAATCCTCAGCAGCCTACAAACATGGGCTCTCATGTCTAACTCTAAGCACTCACACGCACTCTTCCAGCAACAGTCACCTGACTTCTAATTTGTTTCACCTGTTTTGAGTTACAGCCACAGCATTTAAGGACATTGTGTTTCACTCAGCATTTGTGAAGTAACACCTTATCTTACAAAGCCTCTGTTTATGTGTAGGTTTTCATGGTTTTTGACTTTGTTACTTTGATGCTGATTATTGTGCTTTGCCTTTGATACCTCTGTTTGCTGATTGTCTGAACTTTGCTTGGTTTTTGACATTGCTTTTGAAACATTATGGATTTTGTCTGTGTGCCTTTATTTAATAAGCTCCTGTTGCTTTTACATCCGCCTACCCCTATCTGGCAATCTGGAAGATAGTTATTATCACTTACATTATAGCAGCAACAATGATTCCTTACCACCATCTTTTTTATTTAGCTGTTTTTCTTTCTTTTTTTTTTGTAACAAGAACCAGAAAGTGCAAAGTACACTCATAAAGACTTGTAGTCTTTCTCATGGTGGGAAACGTACTCACTGACAAAAGCTGCGACACTGAAAACTTCTTCCATAAAAGTTAACAGAAAACTTCATCATATCAACTATTCTATGTTTTTCTTTGTATAATTACTTATTTTAAGTGTCTGTTTATTAGACTTTTATTTTTAGATTATGTAGCGCATCCACCATACAGGTCCCTATATTATAGAAATGATTACATATTCAAATATTATTATGAAGCTGTTATTTGTATTACAGAATGCATGACTGTGAGAGTTCTTGCTATACAAACTTAATCAACAGTTTCTGACCAATCATAATAAAGTATTCAGCAATGTTGTGGTATAGTACTCTACTATCTATTTAATATCCATTTATTAAACTTCATATTCAAGTTCAAAGTCCTCTTTATAATATGACACTATATACTTTGACGCATCTGTGTCTCATTAATCACCTGCTCAGAAGTTAAAAAAGAAATAGTGTTGAATCTTCTGGTTGTGGTGTATAGCCTGTAGCACGCTATCAGATCAGAGCTATTGATGCCACCCTTCCGTGTGTTGCAGCTTGAACATGAGTGCTGTGTAAGAGATGAAGGCTGTCAGTTAGCCTACAGGGACAGAGCAGACAAGAAGGCCTCAGGCTGTCCAGAGCAGTGACTGAGAAAAAGACAGAAATGATTCCTTATCTGCAATGTTTATTTTCTCAGTCTGTCACTGTCCTCTATCCTGCCTGTTCGCTATCCTTTTAACCCTCTCCTGCCAATCCTTACCCTCTCTATTCACCCTCTCCTTTCACCCATCTGTATTTCTTCCTCACTTCCTCTATTCAACATATCCGGAGAAGGTATGCCTCTGTCACAAAGCAGAGTTGACACTTCATCCCAGACTGGGAGTTAGGGCAGAGGCTACCTCCACTGTTCCCACCAGCAGAATACTCAATCAGATGTCAGTGGGAATACAGCATCTCATTCCTGAAATGCTATAGTGTAAAAGCACAGAATGTGATGGCCTTGCCCAGGCTAATGCTGTATTATGACCCTTGGTCTCATCAATATAATTTTTTTTTTATGTTTATATAAAATATTTGATAAGTTGCTAAAGGTGTGCTCAGAAAGTTGATGCAATATACCTGAAACTGTGTTTTATAGAAAACCTAATACATTTCTTTGTACCAAGAAATAACATCTGATCAATTAAAACAAAAAATAATGATTCTGCCAGTTGTAGAGCAAAACTGCAGTCAGGACAGGACAGGTTAAAAAAACAACAACAACAAAAAAATAATAATAATAATGAGAAAATATACAGTCATTATAAGGTTCCTATCCACCTTCGATGCTTGACCATCTATAAAGTGGTCTCATTATTGTAAGTTGAAATTATGGGATCTTTTATCTTTTATCTTTTATGGCATCTTATAACTACTTTTTTAGTGTTGGATAGTTGAAATCTGACAAATAGTCAGCAGCTGATTGCACCAGATAGAATGGAAGATTTGTTGTCGTCTAGTTTCAAAGTAAATAGCCACTAATTCTGAGTGTACTGACTTCTAAAAATGTACCACTTGCACCAAGCAGAATAGTTTTAACATAATTAAAACCTTTAGCTCACACCTAGACCTTTGTTACTGTGCTGCAGTGTCACGGTTTCATGAGGAAGGCATGAGGAAGGTTACCTCACCATTGACTTTTTCAAAATACCAATTAAAATGACCATTTTGTGTCTGCCTGCACAAGTCAGCAAAAGTGTAGGTTTAATTTTGTAACTACTTCCTTATAAAATCTCCCTAAATCACACTGTAGTAATCTCTTACTGATTGTACTGTTACTGTTGTAATCTGCTAATATTGTAAACACATTACACTGCTACCTCCACTGCCACTACTAGCCTATTCTTTACATTATCAGGCATGCTTGCTAGAAAATGCATACAGAAGTTCATGGCATTACAAACCAGAATTAAACCAAACACCTATCTATATTTGGCTCAGCTTTTCCTCATAGCAGCTGTCTCTTTCAGCTTATAGCAATCTGATTAGAGGATTTGAGGATTTGTTTCCTGGTTATACAAGGATGTTAACTGTAAAGCCCCTTGCACACCAAGTCCAAATTTTCAGATGGAATATTCTCACAAAATCATGCAGGTTAATAAATACCTCTTACATACATACTTAATACATACATGTTCTTATCAGTCTTTAGACACCAAAAATGAAATTTGGTACGATGAAAAATAAATTCAAATCCATTTTGTTGCAAAATTTCACATAGGAAAATTATTACCTGACCAATCAAATGAGGGTTCCACTGGGTCCCATCAGGCAGTAAAATGAGCACTTTATTTGCCAAGTTAATATGTCATCCATCCATCCATCCATCCATTATCTATACTGATTTAATCATCTGGGTCGCGGGGAAGCTGGAGCCAATCCCAGCATCTTCGGGCGAGAGGCGGGGTACACCCTGGGCAGGTCGC
>JAQQZU010000039.1:7502914-7517976 GCA_030068025.1 Parauchenoglanis punctatus
TGGGAGGAAACCGGAGCACCTGGAGGAAACCCAAGCATGTACGGGGAGAACATGCAAACTCCACACAGAAAGGCACCCTGGGTGACCCAGGGATCAAACCCAGGACCTTCTTGCTGTGAGGTGACAGTGCTAACCACTGCACCACTGTGCCGCCCAAATATGTCATAGGTCAAATTGAAATTATTG
Organism: Parauchenoglanis punctatus; assembly: GCA_030068025.1. Classification (NCBI taxonomy): domain Eukaryota; kingdom Metazoa; phylum Chordata; class Actinopteri; order Siluriformes; family Auchenoglanididae; genus Parauchenoglanis; species Parauchenoglanis punctatus. Next base: position 7,503,101 of record JAQQZU010000039.1, read on the forward strand.
AAAATATTTTCTAGTTTTCTTTGCATTGGTATACTTTCTTTAGTCACAGACTAAGCTTAAGTTTGCAGATTAAGTTCACAGCTTCTTTATCCTTCATTGCTATGGTTACTGAAATGACATTATTGCAGTCTGCTTGGATTTTGTTAAAATGACTAACTTGATAGACAGTCTTTGACATAAATGAGAAAGACAGATGCTAACTGCTTCCTTGTGTCTCAGCCATGGATGTGGTATTTTGTGTTTTTGTCAGATCTTGTTTCTGATTCTGGCTGGTGATCAAGAAGTACATCAACTGGTGTGACAAAGTGTTAATTTACGATCACTTTTTGCATGACTAGGTATGACAAAGTGTCTGTGCTGCAACTGAAAGTCTACATTGCACTAGTTTTAAACTAAATACTGTCAACATATGGCATAGCTCAGACTTTACACCTTGAGTTATGACTGAACCTATGTTTAAATAGTACAATTGGCTGCAGGTCACTGTAGATCTGTGTCATTCTCTCTCCACCATACCTCAGTGGTAATGTTAAAGTTTAGTGTGCTTGGGCATTAAATCTGGTGTGTATACTGTATGTGTATGTATGTGTGTTAATGTGTGTATATGTCCTCAAAGGTTTCCATGCAGACCCCTTATGTTTTTAACAGATAGGTCATCAAGCATGGATGCACTCAGTCCATAGCACATGTTCCCTTCTTCTCTCTGATTTAAATCCAAATTCTTTCAGAGCAGCAGTGATTTAAAAAACTTGTAAAAGTGCTTCATCTTCCCCCACCTCCCACCGCGTCGTCACTATTTCCCATGAAAAAACACAAATGTGCCAAATAGCAGAATGGAAAAGATTATAGAAGGGAAGGGGGAGGTGTTGTTCCAGGCTGTGAAATATTGAAAAGTTTCAAAAGATTCCAGGCTACATTTTAATGGTGAAGGAAGATCGTTTCCCTGTGATCAGCCAATCCCTCAAGGTGTTTGCCATCCAGCATGTTTTAATGGGAGTTACCAGAGCGAGGATATACATAATCCATTCAAATCCTCCCCAAGGTAGTTGCCATTATTTAATTATGATTATTAATCATTTAATCTGTATACTGACTCATTTTATTCATTACTTCTTTTTAATTCATACTACTTCCATATTTATTCAAAGAGCATTGAGACACTGAGAAAAAAATATACATTTATCATGGATGGGCTGCAACATATTCAGAATACATCAGTAAAGTGTTTGCTTCAGTGTATAGTACATTTAGTAAAGGCTGTTCCTTTTTAAAGATCCCCCATTGCTTTTTTTTCATGCTAAATAATATGTTCCACCAATTTTCAAAATTTGTCTCTCAAACTTGTTAGATAGCACAAGCAAACACTGATTCCTCTCCTTTCTTCTTCATTGTCTGCCTCTCTTCTTCTTTATCATCCTTCTGGTGTTTCCTTCTGGATTCACACTGACACATGTAAAAACATGAAATGCAGAAGGCGCTCTTTAGAAGTTTGTCTATTCCGGGCTACTGTAGCGGCGAAACATGGCAGCTCTGTGGAAGAGGACCCACTCCCTATGTATATATAAAGGGCTAACAAAAAATAAAAGCTTTCTAAGCTTACAAAAAAATCAAAAATCATAGTAACAGGTAAATATACATTAATAACAACAAACTCAAGAATATTATATTCACTTTCTGCTAATAGATCCTTCTAAATTCTGGCATTGTTGACCTTTAAAAAACCATAGAAATATCTTGTTTTTTGAGATCTTGTTTTGTAATAACACACTGTCCTCTTTGCATGCAGGTTTCAGTCAGTAAAGGGTTATTTGACTACAGAAGTCCAGATGTGGAATCTCTAATGGATCTCTAATAGGTCCCTAATAAGCAAGAACACTGGACCAGGCTCAACAGGAAACCCATCATCTTCTGGGTGACACCATCGAGTAGAATTAGAAATCACCTCCAAACAGAAAATTAAAATCAACTAGTACTAAGTGTGTTGAAAGGATGTTTTGTGGATATTGTGGATAGAAGTCCTGAGATTAGCAGAGCACGTGCTTTATGATTACAGCAGGAGCGCTTAGGGTGACTCTAGGGCATTTTTGAGAAGTGTAAACCTTTTATGCATGAATGTGAGATCCTCAGAAACAGCAGAAAGTGAGTCACAAGTGCACAGAGCTCCAAGCAGGAGTACATCATCAGGATGAATCAGGCAGGTCCAGAACATCAGAGGAGTCACTGTGGTAGAAGTGTGTCAGAATCAGGCAGTACACTGACTACACTTGCAGCTTGTACAGCTCAATTGAAAGAGTGAGAACAGACTTTTTGGGATCAGAGTGCAAGCAGGAGAATCAAGCAGGTCTACTGATAACAGTATAACTAAAAATGGAGAGAAAGAAGGCAACACAAGCGTGAAGGGTTCACCTAGTTTTTAAACTATTCTTCCTTTGTTATGATCTAATTTGATATAATGTGACCATTTTCCTGCACGCTGGAGCTCAGATCTGTTAACCATTCCACTGATTGGCTAATCACAGATAAGTGCAGTGCATTATGTAACAGATCCCATTAGCGGGAGGGGGTAGAAACCTCACTGTGCTGCTCTTTTCCCTACAGTGCTCTAGGCGTCCTTTCCCATCACTTTGTGCATCAAGAAAAAAAATCCATATGTAAATTGTTCTATATATATTTTCTTGGAAATTATTAATCATTTGTCTACACTTGTTATATCATAATTTGTTTGACATTTCAAAACACAAGGCCATTTTTTGAAAAGGAGTGGTTATGACTGAAACAGCATGTGCTGTACAACTTGCTCAGAGATTCAGCTCACATTTATTATGTCGCCAGTTACAGAAATAGATTCGGTAATATTCATTTACTAGGGCCTTGTGGGGTACAAAATTATTGTCATAGTGTCATCGGCTCCTCTTGAACTCCCCCAGGAAGATGTATTTAATTATATTATGAATATGCTAATGTTTTTCTGAACATATTTATATTTAGTGAGTATTTAGGCAACAATACATTTTAAAAGTCCAACCCAGGATCCTTATCAACACTGCATACACTGATAAATGTAAATTATTCTCAATTGTTTTTGCCTTGATTTGCTTTGTCTAATACATTTGTTAGTTTATGATTACACTCAAGTCCAAAAAAAGGCTTTCAAAGTCATTGTTACAACATCAATGAATGAAGCAGCTCACTTTCTTGTAAGATGTTTTCATAATGTATTGTGCCATATAAAAGAATGCTCACATCCTAATGTGTCACACAATCATTCATTTTTACCTAACAATGGATAATTGTGTGCATGTCTGTATTTGCCCAAGCAGTAACCTGCATGCACACATCGGCCATGAACAACTGGTATTCATTAAGCTTCATTGCTCATCTCAAACGCATGATACATTTGGAATCATTATATGTGTACACAATTCATGCGCACATGTGATGAATCCCAGTTTCTCGTATGTATTAGACTGTCCAAATTTTATGCATAAGAAATAATTAGCAACATTTTTATGCAATGTTGATGAAAGAAAGGTAACCTATTTCCATTCTGAATAAACCTTCCCACTCTGTCATGTTTGTATAGGCTGAGAAAATGAATATGTCCTCTGCTCCAATCAAATAGAGCACAGTGATTCTAGATAGTAGATCAAAGGAGCATAAATCCTCTCTTATTTTTCCCCCCAATATCTGTATAAAATATTAGGTCAATTTAGTGTTAGTGTTAACGAATAGGTCTGAAGTCATTTCTGTCAGCAGTGATATAGCAATAGTTTTTCTGTTATGAGACAAACTATTTTATAGGTTGTGTGCAGCGTTACACTGTTACTCTGTCATAAACATCATCCATTTGCTCAATTATTATTATTATTATTATTATTATTATTATTATTATTATTATTATTATTATTATTAATATTGTTGCCCAATCTGAAAAAATGTAACAAAACTGTCATGTTAAAATTCATTGATTCTTGATCACTTTAAAACATTCTTAAGCATTTCCACAAACAAGGATGTGCTTGCATTGTGTTCACTTTAATATAAATGCAATTGTGAGAAAATCTAAGAACTCTAACCCCACATCTAGCTTTAACTTTATTAACCTTTCATTCAAATTGTCTCTGGAAATTATGTGGACTTACACTGACTTTAGCTGCAAACATGGGCAACAGGTATGATATTATGTTTCTTATGCAGTAGGTTCAGTAACCTATGGGGTTAAATGTTATATTAGTGCATTTCTGCAATATAGATCTAGTTATAATTTCCGCAAGGCGGAAAACATTGTAAGTCCTTGGTTTGACATTCTTGCATTGCTGAATGAAATAAGGTGTTCTGGTGATATACAGCCAAAACAATAGATTCATACAGGTTTCTTTAATATTCAACCAGTGCATCAAAATGCTTTCTGAGGTCAGTGGTTACCTAATTTGTGAGAGATGGCTAACAAAGAGTCTAAACAATTAAGCATAATGATGATAGTTTAAACTGTTCTAAATCCATTGCATAGTTCCTAAGATGGCTTTACACTTACAATTTTACATTTTTGACCCTATTTTGTCATGAGTTGCGAGTGAAGGTCTGTAGAATGCATAATGTGATGTTTTCACTTGTGGCTGATTTCATGCCATTGCAAGCAAAGACAGCCAGTGACAAACTTTTGGCTGAATTTTTGATTAAAATCTGAAAGTGCGATTGCTCCTACACTCATCTAAAAGCAGGCAATATTATATTTATTACTATTTATTTTAAGTGGTTACGTGCACAGCTTGCAAAGCAGATCTCTGAATATGATGCGTTAAGAAGTCACACTTTGATTTTGGTCTGATATTTGGATTTTAGATGTTATTGTCATAGCATTACAATCCTGATGGAATGGTAAGTGCCAAATAGATTTTCCCTCTGAGTAGAAGTGCTGTATGTGGTTTGAGTTCTTGATTTCTCAGCAGATTTCTCAGTAATTTCATTCTGAATGCACTTGGCAATTAGCCGATAAGCTGAATAAGCTGGGCCATTCTTTGCTTTAGATATTCACCAAACCTGATCAATGTAATAAAGTCTTTTTTGTATTCTAACAATGAGGTTATGAATTATTGTACATGTAAAAATATATTCTTTTTTTGAGCCCTGTTCCAAACTACAGTCATGTCAAAGGTAACAATATGGTTCCTTAATTAATTTACTTTCTATCTTAATAGTATGTAATCAAATGTTACCATAGTAGTTCCTCAATAATTACTAATCATTATTATAACTACTACTATTTAGTAAGGAATATTAAATTACTAAGCCGAGAAACCATAATCTTGTAATCCAATTTCAAACCACTGTGCTATCTACATGGATCAGTGTCGTAGATTGTGCTTATTTTGCTATTACTTAATTGGTGTCATTTTAACACATGGGTGACGGCATGTGAAAACCGTTCACATAGTCAAACTTTGACATCTTCTACTTTATTTAATTGTAAAAACCTGAAAAGGGAGGAAATCACATTTTTCATTCCGGTTCCACTAAAAGACACCTTGTTTCTTTCTTTAATTATAGCCAAATCTATCTATGAGAAAACATTACCACCAAATTTGAATTAATTATAAAATTTACAATGATAAATGAGTTGTCACTTTGATTATCAGCATCATCTACATCAGTCTCGCTCTCATCACCTGAGGTAAAAATCACTCGTGACATTTGATTAACCAGAGCCTCGTCTCCATTTCTTCACTTGACTGATCTCTGTCTGTGCTAACATTGGTGGGGAAATAAGTGCTGATTTATTCATGCACTTCTTTACTGTTGTCTAAACTTCTTGTCATTGTCTTTGTATTAAGTAATTTAAACATTATCAATCTTTGTCTGCTGTCATCTGTATAGAGTGTGTAAGAGCTCTTCACTCTTTTGATGATGAGTAGGAGAGAAGAAAGAGTTAGATACCAAGTATATGATTTAAATGAGTTAATTCGGCTTTGCTACGCTGTGTAGCCATCCAAAATCCTGATCAAATCACAAAAAAGCCCACTTATCTAGCAAGATTTTAAACATCTTTACGCAGGTTGTTTTTACTGCTGCGTTTGTTAAACTGCGACCTTATCAGGTTTGATCTTTTTGCATGAAGACGCAAAAGCAAGGATAGAAAATAACCTAAATAAAAACATTTCCATTTTGTATATGTGAAATACACTGTACAGTAGCTATGTTTTCTTAAAGTTGATAGAGCAACGTATATTATTGGCAGAAAAACTTTTTTTTGTCTTTTTTGTCTGTTTGCAAAAATTCAGTTCCAGCTACTTCTATCGTCTGCTTTTCTTCCCAAAACTGTCATATATTTCAAAGTGAACAATGTGGTGATTTCAGTAGAAACATACAAGTTCTGCCAAATAGCATTTGCAGAATATGATTTTACTATCCTGCGAGAGAGAAAGATAATGCATTTCATCTTTCGAGCTTGTCTTAAAAGCTGCTTTTATCACATTAGCACATCCAGACTTTGATCCTGCGCTTCTTCATAGCTTAATTATGACTTCTTTCACCTCCTCTTTATATCATCTCCTCTATCTCTCTTTGATGATAATCAGGAGAAATCTTTATTTAAAGACTAGCCTGTCAAAAAAAAATGTAGATGACAATGTCTTATTAACACATGTACACCAATGTATTATGGAGATAGCCCTTTAATCTAGTAGTTCCATATCTAACATTTCCACACATGCAATATTATTAGCACATGGATAAGTAATATGTAGCATTCTAGAAAATACTATCCTTACAGCATGGGTATGATATACAGCATAACATGTCAGGGTGTGACAGCAAAGAAAATCCAGAATCAGCCAAAGAATGAAATTCAGCTTAGTTATATTATTACAGTGCTACAGGCAGAAACTTGCATCATTTAGCAACCTGGCAGATTTCTTTTGACGCAACACCAGAGTGTTTTTGTGTATGTGGTGTGTGCTGGTATGTAGGTTGTGTGATGTGTGTATCTGTGTTTATGATCAGTATTCTGGTTGAGGAGGCGCTCTCTGTGTCTGTGTCTGAGGGCTGCCATCTCACTTCTCAGTCAGACAACTCTGACAGGCCCCATGAGATCTTCCCTGTGAGTCAGCCCAACACCCTCATCTCTCTCCACCTCTCTCCTCCCCTCTGTTACCCTCTCTCACCCTCTTACATGCAGCCATGAACTGTCAATCAAAGTGCCACCGCTCTGAGAGATAAGTGATGATACAGGTTTTTTTTCAATGGATCATGTGACAGACAGATAATAAAGGTGTGGTAGAGACAGTAGAATATGGATTAAGAGAGATATGTGTCGTGCTCAAATCCTTAGTCACTGACCTTTCAGGGAGAGAGAGGAAGAGAGACAGAAAGAAAAGTAGAGAGAGAGAAAGTACTGTAAATGGATTTTAAAGTGCAGTGAAAGGAGGTCAGGTAATGTTAATTGACAGTGACAAGGAAATTGTTTCTTAATGAGGCTTCTTTTGCAGCTCTCTGGAGGTGATATGACATCGTTCAGTCAATCACTACTCCGAAGTGACTGGGATTTTTAATAATTTTGTCTGGCGAATATGAGACATTTGGGTGTGCGTAATCATTTTCCTTCATATTTCTTGGCCCATATTTCCCCTTTATCTAAATGACAAGCCTAAAGACTTCCTGTGCAGTGATGAATTTCCATAGAGAACACAGCAGATGTACTAATCATCCTGCGGCCCTTTCACTGCCAGGATTGGGTTATAATGCATGTGGGATGCTGCCTCAATAATTGAGTAGTCAAGCTGATGAATAAACAAGTGTCAAAGGTTAGGACTGACCTTTCAAGCTAAATAATTCTCCCTTTTTTAATGTACAAACTAGAGGTGTGTGGGGGATTGTATTTTAAATCCCACAAACACCCACTCTTACTGAAAGGCTGGCCAATCACATTTGTTCTGTAATTTGTTTGCCCACGATATAAACAAATAAATAATGTAGATATCTCAGCTGCTTTATATCCAAATCAAAATCCACTAAAATCTTTATTCTAAAGATTCATGTCACATATGCTATTTGGGTTTAGGATCATGATGCACACTTCAAACATCATGAGCCAGTTTGTGTAAATTATGGAAAAGTAAAAGTTATGGTGAATTGAGATCATATGGACATTATATTTTATTCATTTCTCTCTCTTTTTTTAACTAAAAGAACATTTTTTAGTAATTTTATTATTTCAATATTGTTCTTAAATAAGCCCAGGTCTACCTGAGCACAGTAAGAGACAGTTAAAGGTCCACTTTATGTAGGTATTAGGGGGATCTATTAGCTGAAATGGAATATAGTATTCTTATGTATGTTTTCATTAGTGTGTAATTAGCTGTAACTATGAATCATTGTGTTTTGGTGAGTTTAGAATGAACCCTTTATATCTACGTGCAGGTAAATCTCTAAGGAGCCACCATGTTGCACCGCTACAGTAGCCCAGAACAGACAAACCTCTAGAGAGAGTCTTTTGCATTTCACAATGCAAGTAAGTTGGAAGTATGCTACTGTAACCTGATGGCCACCATATGTTCTAATACAAACTTGGAAAGGGAGGGGTAGTCAGTTGAATCTTAGTCGGTTAAATCTTCCGTAGTGGACCTTTAAGTCATGTGCTTACAAGAAAAAAGAAGGATTATAAGCATTATTATTCCCGTATTGCTTTTGCTTTGCCCCATATCAAAAACTATAGAGAAATAAAACAATGAGAGAAAAACAATGGGGGAAAAAAAAGGCAATACAGGAAAAGCGAACGCAGTACATGAAAAGCAAAAGCTATACGGTAAAAGTAAAAGCAAAACAGGAATAGCAAAAGCAATCAGTGAATAGCAAAATCAATAAAGGAAAGCATTTGTTTTTACATTCTTTTATTTTTTTATTTTTATTTTTTATTTTCTTTTTCCACATTTATTTTCTAATAGCTTTACTGATTTGTTCCATTTTATGGCACTCTTGTGATTCCATACTCTTGTCTGCAGTGCATTTATTTTCTTATCTGGCATGTGTTGCATTGAAAAGCTGCTTATGCTATTTACTTATCAAAATTACAAGCACTACTTGAAAATGTCATCCATTGAATTGTCCAGCATGAAGCACTGGAGAGTCACACAATAAAGCCCAGATTGTGGCAATGACTCAGGTTTCATTCAGTGATGTGCTATTACAGCTTGGGTCATTGCTTCCGTATATATTTCTGTGATTAGTGTCCACTATTTTCAATTGAAAATGATTAAATGACAATATTACAACTATGCAAAAAATGAACTGTCAAGGGCAGCTTACTTCCTAATTATGCCTGCCAAAAGAACTAAGATGAAAAACAAAAGAAGAAATATACTTGAATTGCTGTGATGATGTTGTTTTCTCTCTCTCTCTCTCTCTTTCTCTCTCGCTTCTTTCCTCTAATCACAACTGACCAATAAAAGTAATTCCTTTATGATTAGGCAATGTGCCTGAAAATCACTTAGAGAAAAAGGAGGTGAAAATTGATTTCCTCTGTACTTCAGAAGGACATTAAAAGTCATAGTTAATGTGCTTAGATTTTCCTGGTAATATAAAGGTTCCAAGCTTTATTCTGGATTTTAAAAGTCCAAGTGGAAGATGAGGAACCCCTTGAACTTTTCTGCACATTTGGCATGTATAAGCCTACACATTTCATGCAGTTGCACTAATGGACTATAGAGCTGTCATATATGCTTCCATATTAATAGAAACTCGTTTAATAACTATCATTTCAAGCAACATTCAGAGTTGGCAACTCAAGTCAGCCACTTTCAAAAGATATGTCAAGATATGCAGAAAAAGTTGTCTGTTCACACTTAATTTCATTTTGTGTGTGCCACATACAGATTACTGAAATTGCTGAAATAGTTCATGCCTCTAAAGTTGCCAGGTCTTTCTTGATTAAATCTATTGAAACACTTAAATTAATTTTTTTTATTAATTTAAGCCACCAACTGCAACAAAAGCAACTTTTATGTCGAAAACAAACCAAACAACAAATCAGAAAACACTGACGGCAAATATAAAAAGAACAGCAAAAAAGAAAAAAACATGACAGGAAAAACAAAGCAAACAGTAAAAACACAACAGTAAAATGAAACAAAAACATGACAACAAAAGTGGAAATGCATCAACAATTAAAACAAAGAAACAAAAAAAACATGTCCTTTTTGAACATCACATGATCATTACTGATTGGCTACAGGGTGTGTTGGTCTGACTTTCACAGAAATATAAAGCTTAGATTCATGCATTTGTGATGTTATTTTAGTGTATATTATTAACTTTGCACTTCAGTAGAGATAATATGACAGTGAATATGACCCTGGTCTATTCAAAACAAATTCCTCACTATTGTAACATAAGTAACTTCATTTTGCTATGTTAAATACACAGTGATGGCCAAAAGTTTAAGACCACCCCTCAAATTTCAGTCACATTCTGTCACAGTATAAGATTGAGGGCGAGAAGCACCATCCTGCATGAAAATCTTGCACTTGTGTACAGCCATTTTCAGCTTCAACTTGTCTTTCAGAAACTCAATGTGCTTTTGGCCTTTTATGGTCATCCCTGTTGGTAGGAAAAAGAGTCTAGCGGTTCCATTGCCCGATATGGTGCCCCATGTCATGACACTTGGCAGGTGTTTCATCGTTTGTACAGTGTATGGCCTCCGGACATAGCGCTTGAATGCAGTGGACTGCTGAATGGTAGATTTGTCTGAAAATAACACTAGGTTCCACTATTTAGCAGTCCAATTCAGCCGTTTTGCATGAGATGTGGTGAAGTGAATAATATTGATTATCTCATTACAATGGCAACTGTCAAGAGGTATATTATGCAGCAAGTGATCAGACTGTTCTCAAAGTTGATGTGTTTGAAGCAGAAAAATTAAGCAAGTGTAAGGATCTGAGTGACTTTAACAAGGGTCAAATTGTGATGGCTAAACAAAATTGTGACGGGTCAGAGCATCTCTAAAATCACAGGTCTTGTGGAGTGTTCCTGTTATGCAGTGGTTAGTACCTACCAAAAGTGGTCCAAGGAAGGTTAACCGGTAAACCGGTAAACAGGGTCATCTGCGGCTAACATGTTGGTGCCAGATACCACAGCACATCTTCAGAGGTCTTGTGGAGTCCATGCCTTGAATGGATCATAACTATTTTGGTGGTACAAGGAGGACCTACACAATATTATGTAGGTGGTTTTAATTCTGGCTGATTGGTGTATATATACACCTATATACTTTAGATCAATTAGGTCAACACACATATACATCATCTTGCTAAATATACAATACTTATTATACAAATTGCTGTTTTAAAGAGGTAAATATGCATCACACAGACATTAAAAATGGTGTACTTCTGTTCTTGTTTTGATGTAAGTCAAATGCTGCATGAATCTGAAGTGGCATTCTGAAGTGTTTATGTATCCACATTGCACAAAACATGAATTCAGAGTGAATATCATACAAAGTGTACTGAAGTTCAAGGCCTGAGTGTCAGCAACTCACAATGTAAGTAACTGTCTGAGCGGCAATTAGATCAATTGATAGCATTAAGGTCTGAAGACCAGTGTGCACAATTATTCCCAATTTCTCAATATATTATATTATAATAATGTGGTATTCATTATGTTAGATTGGAGACTGCAGTACTACTCTTTATTCCATTGTTCTTACTTAATAAGCTGCTTTTTACTACTGATTAGCCTTCTTTATCATCCGCTGTCTGTTGTAAAGATGAATCTGATCTGAAGCCAGACTGATTAACGGATCATGGATATATATGATCATGCAGTGCTTATGGTTCATACTCAATGCATGCAGAATGGTCTTTAGTAAAGGCTACAGCTATGTGATACAGAAAGAAGATTTATAATACTAAAGAAAAAAAAACATTTTTAATAAGAAGGACAGGTATTGTGTCTTCTGAGATTTTATTTATCAAGCTACATTACTTGATGAAAAGATGTTCCTACAAAAAAGATCATGAATTGAATCATGTAAGAGATCATGACTCTTTCCTCCTTACGTTTATGGCTGTGTTAAAAGTGGTCAGGGATGAGGGATGTTAACAATGGTTATGAAATATTACTGTTATCTCTCTCCTTTGTGAAATATTGAGAAATAAATTGAGCATTTGCTGTCTGTTCAGAGTGAATTCTCTTTTCAGCCACACATGACTTATTAGAGTCTGACATCATGGCAGTAAAATACATTTAGGAACTGAACTAGGAAACTGTCATTTACTTGTCATACTGCTTCATATCATTTTATCAATTCCATTCAATTCATTTAGATTCAATTTAATGCACTTTTTTTATTTCATAATGGATATTGTACCATAGAAGCTATACAGAAACCCAGATGTAGATTTAGATCCATAATGAGCAAGCCAGAGGTCAGACTGGCAAAAAAAGAATAGCATCATGAGCCAGCGTGAGGGAGAACCCTTGAAAGGAACCAGACTCAAACCAGACTTGCCCACACTCTTCTGGGTGACATCAGATATCAGGAATAGAAATCATTACAGTAAACATGTAAAAAAAGAGTCAAGGGAAACCATATTGAAAAGGTGTTCAGTGGTTGTTCAGTGTAAAGATATTGTGATAAAGCATGCTGGGATGTGTATAGGACAGTCTTTATGATTAAAAGAAGCACAAAAAACATTCAAGGGGTTTAATAGAAAGATCTTATCTCTTGGATTTAATTGGGAAAATAAAGCAAGCAATGAATAGTATAAAATATACTGTAAAACAGTCATTGTGACTCTGGTTACAAGTATTTTATTTTTAAGGGACACATCAATAGCACACAGCTTGCACACCACAGAAGCCTATCAGCTTTTAAAAGGCAGATAAAGTTTGCTATTGGCTAAATTGAGCATGTAAGCAGTAGAGAGCTGTATCAATTTCTCTACACCAAAAGCCCCTTTCTTCCTCCCTCTCCCTCTCCCTCTCTCTCTCTCTCGCTCTCGCTCTCTTTGAACAAGCCATGTTCCTTTCACTTTTCGGAAGTGTTCTTGTGGAGGACAGAAACAAGGATTGTAACATATAGTTTAGTTTGGTCATGACCAAACAGGGATTTAGGAGGTGGAGAAGCCCTTCTTTCATTAGTGACAAAAGTGTGGGATCTGTACCATTACATTTGCATTACTATATGAAGCTAACAGCATGGATGAAAAGATGCTTAAAACACCCAGTGGCTAGCTCTAGCCATGTTTCCTTTGCAGTTTTGCATGAAATAGAAATTATATTTAAAATTTTTTGACAAAACACAATTGTGAACGGTCTGTTTCCACTAGCCATGTTTCCATTAACCTAATGTGCAATTTGAAATTTCGAACTAAAAGCACGAGTAATGGAAACATGGAAACGCTCAAATTTTACAAAATAGTTTTTATGCTTGCATGAGGTGGTTTTATAGGCAATTCGATAAAAACACATTTTTTCGAGAGAAAAAAAGAGCACTCTGTAGGTGCTGCAGAAAGAGAAGAAATGATTGCGAGAGGAAAAAACCCTGTTTTAATCACATAACATCATTCAGTGGAAACACAGACCATTCACAGTTGTTTTGTCAAATTTTTTAAAATATCACTGATTGATGTTTCTCCTCTCACAATAGCGGCTACAGAGAGCTCTTTTTTTTTAGAATGATAGTCTTTTCATTTGCTCTTCATGTCATGTCATGTGAAAAATGTGTTTTTCTCAAATCATCTGAAAAACCCCCATATGAAAACTTTTTTGTAGTAGTTTTTTTTTTTTTTTTTTTTAAACTCATGTGTTTCCAATTCTCGTTTTTAAGTTTGCAATTTCAAATTGCGCATTAAGCAGGTTAATGGAAACACAATGGAAATCCACTGGGTTTGAACCTTGTGACCAACTGGGGACTTTCTGTGTGGAGTTTGCATGAGTGGCATAGATAATGGATGGATGGATGGATGAATGATTAAAACAGATTTTTGAGATATAGGTTCCTGCCTACCTACCTACAATTGGTTGGATTTAGGCCTTCAGTTTTGGAATAAAAAATAATTTATGTACAATATAAAATATGATGAGGCAATCAACGATGCAATTATGCATTGTAGAGTCACTCCAAAGTATATTTTCCAGTAACAGCATGTCCTGAAGTGTTTTATTCTCCTTATACAACAGGAAAGGTGTCAACACAAAACAATGATTTATTTAGAAAAGAACACCATTTCATACTTTTCTCAGTTCATAGTTATGTTTAATGTTGTGGAACATCCACAAAACAGATCAGTCCCTGTTCTTATCACTTATGTTTTTTACAGCTACATCATTTTTTTCTCTCCCAAGGTTAATAACAAAAAAAATGGAGCTTGTCCTGTTATAGAGAACCCAGAAAGCCATACTGCTCTGTTCTGAAGCCTCTGTCAAACTGAAAAACTTTGTGACCTTTAAAAAGTGCTGACAATGACTACTTTCATAAATGTTAAATAAATGTCTCGTTACAGAAAGCTTCACCGTGTCAATGTTTATTTTTTGACATTACAAATATATATTTAGACTTTTTAGTGGCAAAAATACGTCAAAGCAAACCATTTAAACTGATGAGCAAATTTTGTTTTAATGATAAAAATTTGATCCACAGCAGTTAAATATAAATACCTTGACTGAAATATATTTATAATGAAAGCACTTTTCTACAGAACAGTGTTAAATTGTATTATTATTATTATTATTATTATTATTATTATTACTACTACTATTGGGCAGCACAGTGGTGCAGTGCACTGTTGCCTCACAGTAAGAAGGTCCTGGGTTCGATCCCCGGGTCACCCAGGGTGCCTTTCTGTATGGAGTTTGCATGTTCTCCCTGTGCATGCGTGGGT
>JAQQZU010000039.1:7519512-7537422 GCA_030068025.1 Parauchenoglanis punctatus
GAAGATGCTGGGATTGGCTCCAGTTTCCCCGCGACCCAGATGGATAAAGCGGTATAGATAATGGATGGATGGATGGATGGATTATTATTATTATTGTTATTATATGCTATGACTTACACTTGCATTAAATTTTACTACAGTTCTACTTTGTCTTGAGCTTTTCCTTGTTCCAGGTGACCTGAGCTGCAAGCTGCGGTGCGTCTCAGGAGAGCCCTGTGGCTCCTTCCAGGTTTGTGTCGCTAAAACTTCACATCAGAAATGCAACTTTCAGGAGGCACCACAGGTCCACACACGTGACTGTTAATTGTCCACGACTGTTCCACATCTTGGCTGATTAGAGACTTCATAGATAAGGACCCTTGGGACACACAAAGACCATGAGGTATTGCTTTTTTGGACTGCACTAAACCGTTTGTATGCTGTTACTCTGGATTTCTCTGTTACTCTTCTGATCCTGTGAAATCTGTTTGCTGATTGCCTGGCCTGTGCATGTTTTGAAGCCATCTTTGCCAAATGTTTTGGACTCTTTTTCCTACTTCTTATTAAAATCTTTTTATTGCACCTGCATCCTGCCTCTACCCCTATTTACATGACAGTCACATAAATCAAATCAGTTTTAAACCTGCTTATGGCATACCTTAAATAACCTGCCCTCATGCAAAATTCATAAGAATTTTAAGCAGCAATTTTCTTTGCTTTTATGTTGTTCTGGTCTTAAACATAATTTGATAACAAACCAATTCAAATTTTCAACCAAGTTGCATTATATGAATTCTTGAGTTGTATCAATTTCGAATCGTGAGACCATATTGTTAATTATGCGAAGGAGGAAGAAAACAAAAAGATTTATAAAAATCAAAGGAAAAGGAGACATAAAGAGAATGAAAGAGGAGAGATAGGCTGAAAGATACTGAAAGAAATAAAATCCAGACAGAGCAACCCTCTAGTGTTAATGTGTTCATGTTCCCAGTAATGAATGTAGTTCTAACGCAGTTGCCTGGCAACACAGTACCATACAGTATCCTTCAGCTGATTTGTTTCTTTCCTGGTGGAGCGTCTGGTGCCCGAGCCTTGCCTGGCACTCCTCACTCCTCAGGGTGAAGTCAATAGCAGGCAGGACGAGGCGGAGGGCGACGAGTGCGCTGCGTGGATGTTTCTACCTGAGCTGAATTTCTGTAGTCGTCCCTGCGGGGGACTCAGCAGGCTGGAGGAAAAACAGTCCGCTAAACCAACACACTCTCCCCAGGAGAATCTCATTCTGTCTTTTCCTATAGCCACAGAGAAGAGAACATCCATGTATACATAACACACAAATGCTGGCCTGCAGCAAAAGAACATGGGTATGCAAATTACAGAGTGTGTATGTGAAAGACAGGTTTTTTTATGTAAATGAGGAAAGTTAGTCATTTAAGATAGAAGAGCTCTGATACAAACACAAGAGAGAGATAATAGGAGCAGGAAGGGGTTTGGCATTCGAAGGTTCTTTTCATGTCCACATTTGTAACACACAACTCCACGTTTTAGCTGAAAGCCTTTTGGACCTAATTTGTAAAGCTGTCAGAGGCAGCTGCATGTTCTACTGATATTCTAATGACCTATGAGAGAGAGAGAGAGAGACACAGAGAGAGAAAGACAGCAAACACCCTGGCTATCAAGCAAATATGTTTCCACTGTGGTCCATTTATCTGTGGGTGTCTATGAAGCCGAGACAAATCAAATATCATGCAATGCAACATCAAAGATAGATATATAATAGCTCATTTAAATTTACATAGGCTAAATTGTACATGTCTACCCTTTCTTGTATGAAGTAAATATAGTTACATATTAGAATCTGATGAATGGAAGGGCATGTGAATTAATTTCTAATAATAATTGCAACTTTTAAATAATGGAAGTTAATTAACAAATGTCTGAGATCACATTTAAAATGTTGTATTTTTTCTTTTTTCATTTACAATAGGAAGTAAACAGAAGGTTGTAGAATTTTAAAATAATTAAAAATAAATGTTCAAGATCTTAAACATTCCCTATTCTTAAGATAAATTTAGGACCTGGTGCTATTTCTAAGTCCTGATATATATGTAAGAAAATTAGTGATATTGACCATGTTAACGGCTTTGTACAAAAGCTCAGATTTTCCTTTTGCCTAATCTCTATTCCCTATCTCTAATCTATTGAAGCATGTGTTCAGACAACAATTTAGACTTTATCTAAAATTAATAATAAAGATTTACACAAACTTGTGGAGTCCATGCCAGCTTGAGGGCACACTGTCACTAAAGCACAAAGGGAACATACCAAATTCCAATAAACTAATGAAATCTGCATTTGTAAATTTGTAATGAAAATTGTTGTATTAAATTAGAAATTAATGTAAAATAGAAACGTTTTCACATATTTTTTGGCTTGGATCTTTAGAGAACTAATCTAAATCTTCAATAATAATATAAACCCATGGTTCTCAAACTGAGGTTTAGGGTCTCTGAAGTATAGTCAGGGGATCCACAATATAAATTTCATTACACTGGTGTAAATTACAACCCACGTTCATCAAAGGTGATAGTTATTATTTGAGTTGTTCCTTTAATTGAATACAAATACAAATACAAAATAGCAAAATAGACTAAACAGTATGGCTGAAAGTTTGTGAACCCTGACCACAACCCATACCCATATGTGGGCCTTCTTCAAACTGGACATTAGAAGCACACATATGTCTTTGTCGAAGGTCTTCGCACATATGGGTATGACGGTTATGTGTCCACATACTTTTGATGATATAATGTATGTACACAAAATAAAGAGCCTAATATTATAAATGTAAATTTGTTCGAATACATTTATAAAGAAAATCTGTCCTGAAGGGTTCCATGGAATTTATTTCACATTTAAAGGGGACATGGACTGGGTGGGAATTCAATAACTCCTAGTATCAATTATCAAGACATTTTGTATACAGTAAGTCCCAGATCAATTAAATATATCTTCACAAAATGACATTAAAACACTGAGGGCAAGTATTTCCTCTTTTCCAATTCACTGATAAGAAGGGAAATGTTTTTCTTAAACATTGCAATACAGATATACCTTTTTAGATTAGCTCTTTTTCTTTTGAAGTGGTTGCTATAAAAGCAACTAACCTGAACAAAGAAACTTCCAAAACTGAGCTCAAAATGCTCAGAGCAATCAAACCGTGTCACCTGCTGCCTTTCACATCATATTTCAGCCCTGATCTAATGGAAATGGCTGTCTGTTATTTTATTGAGATGCTCTGTTGATGATTATGCGTAAATATAGTGGGGTTTGAGTATGTGAGGGGGTAACAAGGTCCCATTTGCTGTACTTGTCATGTTAGCAGGCTCAGCGGGACTGAGAACCCATTATTATTGATACAAAATGTAAGCATGTCGTGACAGTGAATAACCCTCCCTTATGGAAGTAATGCGGTTGCATGGCCTCTTCAGGTATAATTTT
This sequence comes from Parauchenoglanis punctatus, assembly GCA_030068025.1. Classification (NCBI taxonomy): domain Eukaryota; kingdom Metazoa; phylum Chordata; class Actinopteri; order Siluriformes; family Auchenoglanididae; genus Parauchenoglanis; species Parauchenoglanis punctatus. Next base: position 7,522,990 of record JAQQZU010000039.1, read on the forward strand.
TGGTGGTGCTTAAGTTGAGAATATTTCCCCATGACACCAAGAAAGAGGAGAGCACCAAGCAGAGAGGTTATTTACATCCTTCAATTTCTCCTCGCAGACTGCTAGATTATTGCCTACCATTATTACTGCATTCCAACTGGGAGCAATTTATTTAGATTAAACCTCAGTGTTGTTTCCTTAATGCATTTCTGGAAAATATTAAATTGTCTGAGGTTATATGAGCATAGAGGGGAGGAAGAAGTGTGTTAGAGAGGGGGAGACAGAAAATGAGAAATAGAAAGAAAATGTTATCTTTAAACTGTTGCATGAATTGAAATGAGAGACAAGTCAATTTAGTCACATTTTCACGAGACCAGTAGTCAGTGACATGCCGAACGGAGATCGTCATGTATCTTCTCCCTATGAAAGTCATAATGATCTCAATTACACGCCCATCCGTCAACGCAAACGAGTTTGTTTTCTGCAGGTGTCACCACCCATGATAGAAATGTCAGCATTGTCTCCATAGATTTAATGAAAGTGTCAGGGGAGAATATGACAAAACGCCACAAGCTGACACATCACTATTCCAGGAGCAGTTGCAAGGTGATCAAAGAGGGCCGGTGCAATCGTGGCTCCCCAGCCATGGACAGGGGACAAAACACAGACTGATAGAGCCTCAACTTCCTCCAATCACTCTTCAGGATGGAAGGATTTCTTGCTGAATTTGTCACATTTGCAATAGCAACATATGTAAGACTTAGTGCTTGGAGCAGCTGTTAGAGATCTTTGAAGTAAAAGTATGAAAATCATTTGACAAGTCAAACAATACTAAAAAAAACAAAACTCATGCAGTGGAGTCATCACCCATATGTGATACCCATATATCGCACCCATATGTGTTTGTTGAACATACTGTTGCAGATTTAGTCCCCTGTTTTCTTTTATAATAACCTCCACTCTTCTGGGAAGGCTTCCCACTAGATTTTGGAGCATTAATGAAGTCAGGCACTGATGTCAGATGCCTGGAGTGTAGAGTTCTAGTTCATCCCAAAGGTGTTCAGTGGGGTTGCGGTTAGGGCTCTGTGCAGTCCACTCAAGTTTTTCCACTCCAACCTTGGCAAACCTTATCTTCATGGTTCTCATTTTGTATACAGGGTCATTGTCATGGTGGAAAATGTTTGGGCTCCTTATTTCCAGTGAGGGAAAACTGTAATGCTACAGCATACATAGACATTATATACTGGATAATTGTTTGCCTCCAACTTTGTGCCAACAGTTTTGAGAACGCCTACTTGGGTGTCATGGTCAGGTGTCTAAATACCTTTGCCCATATATTGTGGCAATCACAACATATAATGCCTTGCCATCTGTTTATAATACCTGCAAACAATTTCAATTAAAAGATTAAACTGCCATCTTACAGAAGTATACTGGCAGTGTTTAAACTCCCAAAATCCTTCAATATTTCCAGACATATTGCACATTTCTTATTATTGTAACTTTCCTATATTTTATTCATTTTCTTCAATTGCCTTTTAGAAATGCTTTACTTTTCTATATAGTACTTTACTTTTCTATCATAGTACAGTTACTATGTAGTAACAGTTTTTCCCCATAAAGGCTTCCAAACTAGAACCCATTTAGGACACCTTTACTACCTTTACAACAAAAATTAACTAGACACAGATCTCCCTAAAGAATCCTTAAAGAAAGTTTGTATAACTGTTTTCCTATCAGAGACAGTATTAAGTAGAACCCCTTCAGGAATCTAAGAACCTTTAACTATCTTAAGAATTCTTGAAGAACACTTTTTGTCTCATAGATTTTAATGAGCTAAATACATGAGGGTACAATACAAAGACCAAATCATCTTATAGGTGGAAGAACATGCTTTAAAGTTTCCATTTCATTTGTGTTTATTCGCTAAGGCAATATAACAGTTTTATGACTTAAGCCATACAGTAATTTTTTAAAAATCCCAAATGTTTCATTTCTGCCTTTAAGTTGGACCATAGGAGTAACATATGATATAAAATTTGGAGAACATTGCAACAATTAGTGTGATATGCCAGTTTTCATAAAAGACAGGTGATTGGGGGGGTTTGGGATGAAAAAAAGCATATCTTTCAAGTTAATAGCTAGCAGTTATCACATGGATTTTAGTGATGGAATGTATAAACATAGCTACCTTTTCTGTTTTTGTGCTTTTCTGTTAAGGGATACTATAGCAGCGGTTAATAATGCATAATAATTCCATAATACTGTAATGCTGTTTATCCATGTTTACGCTGATTTTGCATGGCCTGCTGTTCTAATTCAAGCTTGGGGGATTGTGCTGTTTGGTTTTTCTTTCTTTTTTCTTACTAAGATGAATACACAAAATAGATGATAAGCCATAACAAGTAACTTAAGAAAAATAAAAGAAAATAAATGCATAAATCAAGCAGAAAGTGTTAGAAAAAGCAGTGTGGATTTTTCATGCTGTTTTCTTTTTCTGTCTGACTCACTGGATATGGATGACTAAAATGCTATTTTCCCCACCGTCATTATTCTTGTCCCCAGTATTTTCTAAAACGAAGTTAGACCAAAGGAAGCAATGAAGTTACACCAATAGCAGCATATGTCCACAGACCTGAGACAACCTGGACTGGGCTAACCAATCTGCTCAAGTTTTCCCCAATGACTCAATGACTGTTTGAGCATTAGATCTCTATGGAGAAGGATTTTGAAGCAAACTGGACTTTTGTGAAACACATGGCCAGACTCATGTGCTTGTCTCCTGTGCCCCAGGGCATGTGAGGATAATGGCCCAGATAGCGCACACACACATCTAGTCAGTAGAACAAATTACGTAAATTAAGTGATTAACATCACTGTTAATGGATGTTCTTAATATTCTGTTTTTAGACAAGTTGAAATATTTATTTTATTGTTGAGTGTAGTTATTTGTGTGATACTGAATAAACAACAGCCATAGAAGTAAATAATGTCAATAAATCACAAGACGATCACAAGTTAAGTAAAGTGGAATTGAGCCTAATCTTCTACAGTGGTAAGAATTTAGAGATTAAAAATCTCATCACCATGAGGATGAGAATAAACAACAAATTATAATCAAGGGTAACTGTAATAAAAATGAATATTTAAAAAAGTCTTCCCAATTAGCAAACAAGGTCATTGTCACATTGTTGAGACATAAAATGTGAAATGGAAGAACAAGGCTCTACAATTCATTTACATTACCATGCAGTCTGTCAACTGTAATAACACTGTAAGTGTACTATAGAAGTGGGTTTCAACCTCTAGGCCTGTACTTAGGCCTTCTGTACAAAAGCATCACAAAATGGTCTAATTTAATATCATTTAAACACAGCTCCAGGGTTCCTGCTTCAGGGTTTGGTGAACATCATCTCATAACCCTAATCTTAACATTTATATCTATTAATTTTATTTGAGTTGTGTGAATAATTATAAATTTGTAAGAGTGTGTTGGAATTGGATTATGTGTTTTAACAAAAGATTCTATTTGTGAATTTATTGAAAGAAATTCAATATAGATTATTAGTCTCTCATAAAGACAAAAATAGCTGTCATCTTTTGGATATTAAACATTCTGAGTATCCTATGCATCTGTATTTTTTTTTATTAGAAGATAAAAGAGTATCATAGGGAGGAAAAAATACTCTTGAATCAATGAAGACCACTTCCCACTAAATCCACTTACAAACATGGACACCTTGGACTACAACTCCCACACACCACATTCATGGTGGCACCCTCACTACACTAACACTTCGTGAAGTATTTGTTTAACTTGGCTTTGCATCTGACATACCAAGCCTTTGATATATGTTTGATATTTCTGGTTTTGACCCTAGCTTGTTTTATAATTTCTTGATTTTTGCCTTGTTCTTGGATACTCTGTTTGCACATCACCTGACCCATTGCCTGTTCTGTGTTTTTGATCTTCACCTTGTGATTTGCATTCATTTTTGCTGCCAGACACAGCTTAATTAGCTTCTTTTGAATTCTTTTCTGATGTGATATAAAAAAAAATATTTATTTGTTTGTTTATTTGTTTATGTATGTATGTATTGTATGTATGCATGTATTTATTGGGATTCTGTATTTCCTGACTGGTAAAAACATTATTGCCTGTTAGAAAACCTTAGGGCACCTGCAGTGTTTGAAAATCATGTTGCAAGAAAACTTTTTAGGTCCTGATGTTGAGTTTGGGTGGATCAAAGAACCATCCCAAATCTGAGCTCAGAGAAGCTTGAAATAGAAGAGAAGAATCTTGTAACACTGCTTTATAATGGTTTTCTTTACATCTTTGTCTTTAATTTCTTTTTTGAGAAAGCTGAGATTTTTTTATGCCATTTCTAACAGCATAGCTTCACGAAGCTCCATTTTCGGCATTAGTGCCATTCAAGATATAAGATATGTTGCAATGCTTTCATTGTAGACCAAAACCTAAACTTAAGCTTCAGTCATTTCAGCCTGACAGCCAACAATTGGAATTTACCAAATGAAGTCAGCTCTCTCAGTAACTGAGCCAGAAAGAGTTTAGATTTAGTTTAGTGGTTGTTTTGATTACTGAGTCCAACATAAGATCTGTTTTCTGTCTAAATTGGCAGCACCTTCCACTAACCTCCTGAAACTGTATGACATTTCCAAATGTGTATTCATGTGTGTGCACATGGACATAACACATGGACAGTACAGCTGAGTATATATGTTTCAAAAAAAATTTTTTTGTTTGTTTGTTTTTTGCAATAATGATGTTATAATGATGCTAATAAAAGGTTTCTAATAAAATAGGTTGCTAATAAAAATGCATTCCTTGGTTTGTTTAATAAAATGTATAGTCTACCATTTGCTGTGGTGAAAAACAAGATTTTAAAATCAGTTTCAATACTATGCTGGTGTTTATTTTGTCCCAATTGCCCAATTGTTAATTTAAAACATTTTAAAGTCTTAATAGTACTCATAGTTAAAATAACTCCATGCACAGTTAAAAATTAACCCTGCTTAATACAGCCATGCTAATATTCAGTACAAAGCACAACCTTGAGTGTAATACTGTTTTTATACAACAGTTCTATAAACAAGACATTAATATTGAGTAAGCTATATTTTGGAAACAATATGGCCATCTTCTCTTTATGTTCTGTTTATTTTTGCTCCACAAGTGGGGACAGATAACAAAGAAGCCACACTCACTTCCTTTTGGCTAGCTGGTTAGCTAGGTCACAGTGATTTGTACATTCCCGTTAAAGGTGCTTCCAGTAAAATTGGTGGCCCTTCTTCTTTTTCATCTTCATCTGATAAGCTTTCATATTTTAAGTAAAAAGGTATATTCCTGAAAAGTGTCATTTGCCATGTTTGCTGATGATGCCGCTAACACTAGTGTATACTAGTAAATGTTTTGAAGAAGGAAGTGGAAATTATGTGAATGAGTGCTGCACAAAGTGAAATGTCCCAGTGCTGTTATGGTGAAATATCAGCACACTTGGAACACCTTTTGACCAATCATATCAGTGGACCGGAACTATCTGTTGTGTTATTGCAGTATGTATTGTGCTTTGTTTAACAAATATTCAGACTGCCCTCAAATGATCCTTATCATTCATTTACACACTAAAGTGTTAGTGTCTGACATGCAGAGCAACCAAGACTAATCATATTCTCAATTAGACTGCTTTTACCTGTGTAAATGCATAATGACAAATGACATTAAAGGAAATGTGATTGTTTAGAATATAAGATCAATATGGGACAATATTAATATGGAACGATATGAAAGTCGTGATGACAGGGAATTTAGCAGGCAATGAAATGAACTTTCACATATTCTAAAATGCATAATCATGGAGTTATGAAAAGTGAATGTGTGAATTTTGTGAGCACACATGAAGAACCACCTTCTCCCTACAAATTCACATCAGTCTCTTTCTCCAAATAGTGATGAATTTTCCACACCCAGAACCTCTCTGTGTCCTTGGCTGTTCAACAACTCCTACCCTAGAGGCTTTAGAGAAGGTTTCTGAATTTGTGCAACACAAATCAGAATCCTCCCAGTGCCAGTTTTCAGAGTTCACCCCACTTTTTATAGTTCCATAATCACGCTTCATGTAATTTAGTTGAAGGTGTGGTCAGCACTCACAAAATGCATATTATAGCACTGTAGTTACAGCATTTGTTAGGGTACAACACAAAAGGTAACACAAATATGCAAAGTCATATTGGAACAGAAGCAACTTTAGACATTTAACAATGAGGGAATTTAGTTTCCAAGGAAACTGTGCATTGCAGGAGAGAGAGAGAGAGAGAGAGAGAGAGAGAGAGAGACAGAGAGAGAGACAGAGAGAGAAGGACAGACATAAAGAGAGAGATGGAGAGCATGAGGTCAACAGAGCATCTATCTATCTATCTGTCTGTCTGTCTGTCTGTCTGTCTGTCTATCTATCTATCTATCTATGTACCTGGTTTTCTGTACATTTCCAGAAAAATATAATGAATACAGGCAGGAAAGAGGGAGTCAGGCATCCTTCCATATGCTTTTTTGCTTCAGGTATAGGATTGATTTGAAGTTTGAACATTTGAACTAAAGCTTCTTGATGAAATGAATGATGAAATGAACATCTGACTACACAGTGGTATAATGTGAGTGACTGAGGGTGGATTATAATTCTTGGTCTGAGATTCTGCAAATATCTTCTGGCTCATGTGCAGATGTAACATGAATGTGTACACTGCATAGAACAATTACAAACAATAAAGTTTTGCATATTGGTGGCATTGAGGTGCAGTGGCACCTCACAGCTATTGGTCAATATGGCATAGATGGTCAATATAGCATCTGCCTACTGACTCATGAAGAGTAACCTATCCACCTACTGGACAATTTAGAGTAGCCATTCCACAAACTCACATTATTTTTGGAAAAGATAGAAGACAGGAGAACCTGGAAGATATCCAAACGGACATCAGGCAAACTTTCAACACTGACAGTAAACAGACCTCAGGATCAATCATCAGGACCCTGGAACATTACCTGGCTTCTCACCATGCTGATTGTTTTCCTTCTAAACATTCATCATCACTTCACTGTTGTTGTTTTGAAGCTAAAACATCTCCTGCCAACTGATTCATAAACTGTTTCATTATGCTTTTGCACTGTTTCTGTGTAATGGTTGGGTCAAGTAATGTTTCGGGTTTTAACTCTAACAAAACTCATTAAAAGCACCACAGCTTCTTAAAATACGTAGCTGAGGTGAAGTGAGCATGTCAGTTTCTCTGCAAGTCTCTGTTGGCTTCATTTCTCCATAAATGCTTTCAATTCAAATACATCCAGTTGCATTTTCACAGTAGAGGTATAAATAAAACACTCAAACCTTGCTCAAACCTTTAGACCAGCAGTGAACTGAAGTGGCCTTTTTGATATCCACCCCACAGCCTTGCCATGCAACAAAGAGAAATTAATAAATGATATCCTGTAAATAAATAAACAATGCCATATATTTATATGCAGTGTCTTTGCATTCACATTTATGGAGCAGAAATACCCTTGAGATACTTAAAGGCTACACACTGTTACAGTATACACCAGAAAAAAGAAAAAAAGGGGGAAAAGTACAACTTTTACTATAGCACTGCAGTAAGTTTATGTAAACAAGATTAGAACTATTAATATACTGTATACTGCCAAATTTTGATCAAATAATAATAAGGTTAATAGGCAACATACATACATACATACATACATACATACATACATACATACAATACAATACAATACATCAAATGGTTCATCTAATTGCCTTTAGAATTAAATTAAAGAAGGAGAAAATAATTTTTTTTTTACTTTTTCTTTTTTTACATATTTTATTTTTTTCCCCTGTGCTCTGCCATACTTTGATAAGAACCACAAGGATTATAGGATATTATTAGCAGATTACATGGATTAAGTTAAAAACCTGTCGTCATAAGTGGCTAGAATATTTAACAACAAGAAATTTGTAACTCTGTGTGTGTGTGTGTGTGTGTGTGTGTGTGTGTGTGTGTGGGTGTGTGTGTGTGAGATTTTCTTTTCTTAGACTGTGATGTCCCCAAAATTACCAGCCATTTCCTCCCCAGCACTGTTGCAACAACTGCCAATCATATTAACCCAGGAAAATAAATCAATATTATGCAGAGAGAACAAAAATGAAATTGCTGTTATTTTTTTCATGGCAGAAAATGATGTTTCAAATGAATATTGTTAATGTCCCATCATTTCAGAACAATAAAACCGGGCTACAACTTTTGCCTTGCTATCCCATCAAGCCTAGAGCAATATAATTGACACATTGGCCAAATGTCTTACAGAATAAATGTGTCCATAAATACCTGTGTACTTGTATTCATTTACAGAACATAAAGGCAAAGCAACCCCATTTATTTACAAAAAAATAAATAAAAAAAGAAATCTTGTATATTACATTCAGGAACAATATAACAGAAATAAACAAATGCTGAATGAAAAACATAGGGCAAGAAAAACTCACTTCTAATCAGATGTGACTCATTTCTGTTTACAGTTGTTACATAGTGCTCATTTTTCTTTTCTTAAAATACTGGCTTTATTTGACAAATGCAAATATTATGAGGTGAAATATGACTGTAACTATGCTCTCTGTTCCAGTCTTTTATCTGCTTGGTTCTGTGTGTTATTTCATTTTACACCCCAGGGCCTGGGTTGCCTTCGAGCTGCATTTGTCTTAATGTACCAGATAAATTTTGGGGCACTTATGCTATGATTTCTGTGAGTGCAGAGAACATTAGTATGTGTCAGGCCTTGATAATGCAGTAACTGTACAGGATAAAGCATGTCTGTAGAGACCTGGGGACAGTGTAGATTTGGGACAGGAGTGAACTAGATTTCTTAGGACAACAATCTCTGGAGGGTGTTTTGATTTATTTGTTCTCAGATTTAAAACCCTGATTAAGAGAGTAATTAATTATTGGGCATCACTTCATGCTGTGTTTTTAGCAAGTTTAGAAGCAGATTTGTCAAGATTTCAGATCACTTTCTAACTTTATTTCAAAAATTGGTCAACTTGCTGCCATGTGAAAAGCCTAGCTTGGTTGCATTGATTTTTTGCCCGTTGTTCGTGATTAACCACTCATCACCATTTTGCCTAGTGAGCAATCAGTGATTATCATTTTTCCGAATGGCCAATCACTTATCACCAGTTTTTTCAATGATCAAATTACTGATTACCATTTTTCCCAATTAACAATCACTGATCATTATCATTCCTATTGACCAATTACTGCTCACCATTGAGTCCAATGACCAGTTTGTCCCACCTGCTCACATATTTCTTCTTCATTTTAAATGCTCTTCTTGGTTATACATGGCTATATCCGAATTATTCCAATTCTATTCTATTCTATAACCATTTTCTTCACATCTATTTCCTGACTCCTCACAAACACTGTTTCTTATTTTTCCAGTATTCTAGGTAGAAATCATGGTAGAAATCTACTTTTTTATCCATAAAGAGTTTGTGGTGCTATAACTATAACCCTTTTATAAGAATAAGTTACTATCTATTATGTTCATTCATTCAACTTCTATACCAGGTCACAGATAAGCTGTAACCAAGGTGGGCTACACCCTGGACAGGACGAACAACTATTCATACCTTGGGGCAATTTAGAGAAGCCACTTGACTTAATCCACATGTCTTTAGACTGTGGGACGAAATGTGCACAGGGAGAACACGCAAACGCTGTACAGAATGGTGCACTTGGTCAAGGGATTAATCCAGAGACTTCTTGCTGTGAGGCAGTGCTAATCACCATGCCTCCACCTATTAGAGTCGCTTCAGATAATTCTACACTATTCCATTTGAAAGTGTTCTCAGAAAATTTTCCTTCTTCATGAAACATTTTGATGTATAAATGATGATGTCACCTGGCGACTTCTTGCAATTTTTGAGCATTCTTTTCATTAGCTTTCCTGTGAAAATAGCTGTCAGCTCTGCATGGTGGTACCGCAGATTGGAGTCTTTTAGACAAAAATGAATAATTTCCTATGCAGTGCCAATAAGAAAAAATCCATTGCATTTGGCTTCAACTCTCAGTGCAATGGTGTTGCCAATAACTGCAATATATAACAAGTATTGTAATATGCTCAGGATGAGGAGATGAATGACACTCAGGGCAGTGTTCACTTTTCCACTTCTAATCAAACAACAGTGATCCAATGGCTATAGCTCAGATTCCAAAACACACACTACTTCTGCCAAAAAAAAAAGAAAAAGAAAAACCTTTTCCTTGGCTTTATTTAAGTGTGGATTTTAACACTTTCAAGATTTTAACACCAAAATCAAATAAAACTGTTATTCAAAAAACCCAAATGGTTCCCCACCACACCACGTTTCCATGCTTGAGGTGCCATTTGCTCCACACTGATTTTACATTTACACATTTGTTACACATTATTTTACATAAGTAATGTAAAGGTAAAAGACATTTTAAACACAGGTAAAGTGTTCTTTACAACAACGTATGTGCATGTTTCATAAAAATAAATATGAATAAAACCTATTTTCTATCTACAGCATTTGTAAAATAGGATATTTGCTTGTTCCAACCCACTATAACTACATTATAACTTGTATAACCACTTTTTTTTCCATCAGTCATCCATTATAGGTTAGGAAAAATGTACATTTCGTTAATTCAGTATAAACACATTCTCCCCTGTAAAACATTTGGAATATTCCACAAAACATGTGTTCAACAGGAATTTGCATCATCTGGATTTCATGAAGATCATGTGTAATGCTTTAACGCTGTAGTTTGTGCTACAACCCGCTAATTACAGGGTACCTGTTAAATAAGGCATAAGAAAAAATAAGTAACGCGTAAGTAAAGGGTACAATTGTAGAAGTAAATGCTAACTACTGGGCAATTTATAAATTTAAACATTTTACAAATAGGAAACCTATATGTACAATTTTGTATTCATTTTATTCTAAACAAAAGTATAGGTTACTTAAAATTATTTAAGGGTATGATAGAGGTAAGTTTTTATTACTGGGTAAGTTACAAACATTGTAAAAATCAGGAACATATCTTTGATTTAAAATTCATTGTGTTTCTAAACATAGTTATAGGTTGCATAAAATTAATTAAGGGTAGGATAGTAGAAATAAGTGGTTATTATAAACACATTATTTACTATTTTTACACAAAGCTCACAATTTGCACTACTTCTGATCGAAAGACAGAGGTGGTCCACATGTTTGGAGGAATGAAATGTCACAAGATGAATTTGATAGGTTGATGTTGCCTCCTATAGCACAATCACTTCAAATGTGAAATCAAATACAGACTGTTAGCCTATTTAAGAATCGATCAATCAGTTGTATGTCAAAATAAATATAATCTATTGCATAATTTATTGTCATTTTAACAGTTTTTTAATACAATCTATTTCCACAGTAAAAATGTTGAAAATTAAATGAATTTGAATTTGAAATCATAGTTATAGGTTTCTTATTTGTAAAATGCTTGTAATTTGCCTAGTATTTACCACGTACTTCTACAGTCATACTCTTTACCTCTTCTTTACTAATATTTCTCTTAGGCCTTACCTAACAAGTACTTACCCTGTAATTACCAGCCTATGATTTAAAGTGTTACAAAAATAAAATTATACTTTGATCATGAGAATGTTCTTAATGTGTATTTGCAATTTCTATTCTAAAAACCCAAAACCCTCTTACTTATTTAAGAGCAACATGCAGATGTTGTTAGCAGGGTAACATTTTAACTGTGGAAACCTTGTAAATAATTATTTTGCTGCCTGAGATGAGTGAACAATTTTTAATGGCTAAAACCACTATTTCAATGTTTAGAAAATGAAATGTTCTTTTTAAGAGTTACAAGAGCTAAACAGCTCACCAATTGTGGAATCACCCTTCTCTCATTCTTACTTTAGACCATCTGTTAAACATTCTTGGCCTGTCCTACATCCACACAGTGCCAATGGCCGAGTTCCTGTACAGCCCTCTGCTGCTCTCTCTATCTTCTGCTTGCTTCATCAGTCTCAGTCACTCCCTTGCTCTCTTTCTGTCTCTGTCTCCAACTGGCCCTCAGTTCATGTGCAACATATGCAGTCTGTGATGCTAATTAAATATCCTGGCTTGGCATTGATGCATTCTATGTCCATCCTGAATGCTTTTCTCTTTTGTGGCTAATGCTATGGCTCTGTTACTGTTGGATTAGATGTGGTTCCTCACCATTATGGGACCATGGAAAGGTTGAATTCTTATGTCTTGCTCATTGTCTTACACTTTTACAATTCCTCAAGTCTCACAAAGAGATTTACAATGTAATTGGATTTCACAAATGAATTCATAAGAAAAGCTAACCTTCACATAAACTAAAATTACCCATTCATAACTTTTAATGAGTTGGTTTGTATGAATTTGGTATTTAAATGTAAGAAATTTATATTTAAAAAGTAAAAGGTTTTAATTAACAAGCATCACAACTGCAAATCATACTACATTATTGTAATATTATTTAATCACAATGTTCATATGGCCAAATGACAACTACAAAATACCTCTCTGACATAAAAGTTATTCCAAAAACCATTACTACTTCCAATAAGCATTTATAGATGAAGTTTACTTAAAGGCAGTGTTCATAGAGTAGAAGAGCACAGGAGGTTAGGCAGTGATGTCCAGCAAGGAGATTTGGCATGGAGTCTGTGCTCTGTTCATCCCTAAGGTGTTCAGTGGGGTTGGGGCCACTTGAGTTCACTCCAACCTTGGTAAACCACGTCTTCATGGAGCTCGCTCATGCTGGAACATGTTTGGACATGTTATATGAACAGTTTGGGGAAGACCCTCATATGATTGTGAAGGTCAAGTGTTCACATACTTTTGGCCCTATAGTGTATGTAAACCCTTGCTGACAACTGATATAAACCTATAAAGATTTTTAAATTATCATTATTTTGACTCCATTTGTCAAGTTTGATGTCAAGTCTGTGAACCTTTCCAGGTTGACATGGGATAACAAATGACTTAGGACATATCAGAGACACATAACTGTCTTTATGTGACATGTCAAACATCAAAACCTAATTCCCATATTAATTACAAAATAAAGTGTTTAATTTGCCTCACATGGCATGCTACAGTACGTCAAATCATCATCTTTATGTAAGTTGTCTTGATGCTCAAATGTAACATAATCTTATGCAGTGCACAAAATATGATACAGTACCAAAACAAAAGTTTGGACAAACTTTCTAATTCAATGTATTTATTATTATTATTATTATTATTATTATTATTATTTAAAACACATTTCATGGCATACAGTAATGATGGACTGTCACTTTTCTTTACTTAGTTGTCCTGACATAATATTGGTTACCAACATTGTTTGCAATAAGATGGTTCGTGAAATTTCATCCCTGCTGGATATTCCACAGTCCACTGTAAGTGGTATTATTGGCAAGTGGTATTAACAGCAACTCAGCCACAAAGTGGAGGACCACGTAAAGTCACAGAGTGGGATCAAGGACTAGTAAGGTCCAGGGTGTGTAAACATCACCAACATTCTGCTGATTCCATAAGTGAAGACTTCCAGACTTCCCCTGGCATTAATGTAAGCACAAAAACTGTGTGGCAGAAGTTTCATGGAATGGGTTTCACATCACCAAGTCCAATGCCAAGTGTTAGATGGAGGTTGTAAAGCACACCGCCACTGGACTGTGGAGCAGTGGAAACGTCTATGGAGTGACGAATCACGATTCTCTGTTTGGCAGTCAGATGGGCGAGTCTGGGTTTGGCAGATGCCGGGGGAACGTTAGTTGCCTGACTGCATTGTACCAACTGTGAAGTTTGGTGGAGGAGGGATAATGGTGTGGGGCTGTTTTTCAGGGTTTGGGCTCGGCACCTTACTTCCAGTGAAGGGCTAATTTAATGCTTCAGTATACGAAGCCATTTTGGACAATGCTTTGTTTCCAACTTTGTGGACAGAGTGTGGGGAAGGTGCTTTTCTGGGTGCTTTTCAGCAGTAGCTGGACTGTGCCCCAGTGCACAAAGCAAGGTCCATAAAGACATGGTTGGATGATTTCTTGACTGGCCTGCACAGAGCCTTGACCTGAACCCCACCAAAGACCTTTGGGATAAACTGGAACAGAGATTGCAAGCCAGGCCTTCTCATCCAACATCAGTGCCTGACCTCATAAATGCTCTAGGGAATGAATGTGCACAAATTCCTACAGAAACACTCCAACATCTTGTGGAAAGCCTTCCAAGAATAGTGGAAGCTGTTATAGCTCCATATTAAACTCTGTTGGTCTAATGGTCAAACGTCTCAATACTTTTGTCCATATGTCCAGGTCGGTGTGTGTGTGTGTGTGTGTGTGTG
>JAQQZU010000039.1:7537522-7552582 GCA_030068025.1 Parauchenoglanis punctatus
TGCCATATAGATATATATATATATATATATATTATATATTAATGTATAAAATACATTAATATATATAATATATAATATTAATTAATATATATATTATATTTATATTAATATATAAACACACACACACACACACACACATATATGTGTGTGTGTGTGTGTGTGTTTATATATTACACTTTTTTATTTCCCACATAATTCCATGTTTGTTGTAATAGTTTTGATGTCTTCAGTATTGTTCTACAATGTAAAAAAGTCCAAATAAAATGAGTAGGTCTGTCCAAACTTTTGACTGGTACTGAATATTATATTAGAATTATGATAAGTTAAAGTTGTTCCTCCAAAACACTTGCCAACACCAATTAATGCTCAAAGCCTCACCCTTTCTATAATAAATAGTTTCACATGGATACTGTAGACCTGTTTCCAAGAACAGCTGTTATAGTCATAGAAAACTGTTCTGTACTGTCATTATCCCAGGACTCTTATTCGCAATCTGCTTAACCTGAACATCCTTTCAACACATTTAGTACTGTTTGACTTCATAATTTTACACGTGTACAATGTAGTGATTTATAATCCCATTATCCGGTAACACCCAGAAGAGGATGGTTCACTTGTGAATCTGATTCCTCTCAAGAATTCTTTCTCATGCTGTCTTGGGGATGTTTTTTTTTTGTTACTGTAGTCTCAGGCTTGCTCATTAGGGAGCTAAGTCTACATCCATATTTCTGTAAAACAGCTTTGTGACAATTTCTGTCACCGAATGTGCTATACAAAAATTGAATTCAGTTAAATGAGTTTGTTAAGTTTAAAACTTGGTATGGAATTGACATTTGGCAATTTTCAAATATTATCACTGATATCATGCATTCTAATGAATACTTTGTGAGAATAAGATCTAAATAAACATTATGCGAATAATGTAGCTGAAAGAATCCTAATTGCTCCTAATGTTCTCGGGTCATTGCAGTTTAATTGAGGTGCTGGCAATTAAACTCTGCCCTGGAAGCTATATTCAGTGAGCTCAATAGATTGTAGCAGAATCTTCAGTGTAAAATAAGTGCCTTCGTCTGGTCCGTTCACATCCCTTGCCTCTCATGGGTTATTCTCTGATGAATGTTTTTAAGGCAGTAGACACTATGTGAGTCCATGTCTCATGATTTTATTTGAACAAGTCCACATGCCACTTACTTTTCTGAAATCTGTAATACTATGTGGTAGAATAAGTGTACCTGGCCTCAGGCCATACATCTTGTAAACATGTTTGTCACTTGATAATGAATGAATGAAATAATTTTGAAGAAGATTGTAGCAGCATCTTCTGTGTAAAATAAGTGCTTTCATCTGATCCGTTCACATCCCTTGCCTCTTTTGGGAAATTCTCTGACGGTTACATGAATGTTTTTAAGGCAGTAGACACTGTGTGAGTCCATGTCTCTTGATTCTATTGAATGAGTCCACCTGCCACTTACTTTTCTGAAATCTGTAATGTCATGTGGTAGAATAATGTACCTTGCCTCTCAGGCCATACATCTTGTTAGCATGTCTGTCACTCGATAATGAATGAATGAAAGAATGAACGAAGGAGTCTCTAAACTTCTATACTGTCTAGATATTGTTAGACCTGACACTTTACTGATGCTTTTAAACAATAAAGTCTTTTAAGTGTTTTCCTTTCCCTTTCCATGATTGCATTTAGATGTCACATTTGTAGCATCTTTTCCAGGATTATCCTTCTTGGAAAATACTGCCATCGTTAAGAGCATCTGATGAATGTCAAACCTGCCACCTAGCTATCATCCTGTAAGCAAAACATTATAGTGATGATTCTCTTGGCAGTAAATAGTGTGCTAATCAACAACCTATTCACAGCTGAGGAGCCGCTTTCAGTTGTTACAATTATGGAAGTGCTACACCAACAAAACATTGTCAAACAGAAACAAAGGGAAATCCTCAGTTGTTGCACCTGGGATCTGTTGTCTCCAAGTTTGGGAGTCACAGCCCCTAATGCTCCTATTACCACTGGAACTACTTTGGACTTCACCTTCCAGTTGTTCCTGTACTTCTCGATCTTCTCATGCTCCTTCTTCCTGATGTTACCATCAGCTGGGATTGCCACATCTATCACTACTGCTGTTTTCTGCTCCTCATCAACCACCACTATGTCTACTTGGTTGGCCAGCAGCTGCTTATCTATCTGGAACGTGAAGTCCCACAGGATCATAGCTCTGTTGTTCTCAACCAATTTCAGTGGTGTCTCTCATCGGGACTTGGGAGCTTCTAACCCATAATTGGCACAGGTATTTCTTACACTATCCCTTCCACTTGGTTATGCCTTTCAGTATATGCTGTTCCAGCTTGCATCTTGCACCCATCTATTATGTGCTGGACGGTCTTAGGGGCGTCTTTGCACAGCCTTCACCTTGAGTTATGTCTACTGTGGTAGATTCCTGCCTCTACAGATCTGGTGCGTAGGGCCTGTTATTGTGCTGCCATGATCAGAGCCTCTGTGCTGTCCTTCAGGCCTGCTTTTTCTAGCCACTGGTAGGCTTTCCTGATGTCAACCACTTCCTCTAGCTGCTGGTGGTACATTCCATGGAGGGGCTTGGTCTTTCACGATGCTTCATCTTCCTCCTGGCCCTCCTCTTTCTTCTGCTGCCTGAGACACATTCATAAGTTCATGCTGGGGGAGCATTCATCAGTTCATCTTCTTGATGTATTCACGGATGTTCCTTGTTTCATTCTGGATAGTGGCTCTGACACTCACTAGTCCTCATCCCCCTTCTGTCCATTGTTCGTAGAGTCTCAGGGAGAAGGACTTCTGATGGAACCCTCCATGCAAAGTGAGGAGCTTCTGTGTTTTGACATCAGTGGCATCTATTTCCTCCTGTGACCAGTTCACTGTTCCAGCTGGGTATCTGATGGTTGGTAGGACATACATGTTGATGGCTTTGGTCTTATTCCTACAATTTAGCTGGCTTCTGAGCACCTGTCTGATCCTCTGGTGATAATTGGCTGTGACTGATCTCCTTGTAACCTCATCTTGATTCCCATTGGCCTATAGGATTTCAGGGTACTTGTAGCTGTCCTGCTATTTTGCCATCTAGTAACTCCACTACCTCAGTCCTGATCATCTTCCCTCTCTTGGCCACCATGGGTCCACATGTATCCAGAATGACATCCCAAGGTCCTTGCTGTAGATTCTGGTGAGGTGGATCAGTGAGTTGATGTTTCGCTCACTCTTAGCATACAGCTTGAGATCATCCATGTACAGGAGATGGCTGATGGTTACTCCACTTCTGAACCTGTAGCTGTATCCACTCTTTGTTATGATTTGACTGAGCGGGTTCAGGCTGATGATTTGACTGAGCGGGTTCAGGCCTATGCAGAACAGCAGTGGGAACAGTGCATCACCTTGGTATATACTGTACTTTATGGTGATTTGTGCAATGGCCTTGGAATTGGCTTCTATTGTTGGCTTTCACAGATGCATTGACTTCTTGATGAACCTTATCAATGCCTTGTTAACCTTATATAGTACCAAGCATTCCACTATCCATACGTGGGGCAACAAATCATAGGCCTTCTTATAATCACTTCCATTTCAGATGGATTTTGGCTTCAGCTAGCTAGCTGAATAATCTCAGAGTGTAAATGACTCCATTATCAATGTCTGGGTCCAAAGTATCACTTTTGTTGTTTCATTCAAAGCCCAGTCTGCTATTAAATGTATGCTTTAAGCAATCTTATAAAATGTTCTTTTACTAAAAAAAAGTTCAATTTTGGTCAGCTGTCTGGCTTTCTAAAAGAATGAGCAATATGTCTGTACATGTAGATAAATTGATAAAACTCCAAACAGTGAATTTTGAAAGTATGTGAACCCTTACACTTTTTAATCAATACATTGTGGTCATATAAAGTCTTTTTTTTCCAGAACACTCATAAAAATATATATGTAAAAACCTTTGTTCCAGGACAGGCTTGAGATCATCAGCGACTAAAGACAAGCTTTTAATGAAGTTGAATGAACTAATGTTCAGAACTGAAGCTATGAGTAAGCTCTGCTACTCATACCCACTTCCAGGTTACTTCCTGGTTCTCCGAGATATATGTAAACTGCTTATGAACATTCAGCTGGGTTATGTACTATTGCCTTTGTTGTGTATGACTGTTTCCTTTGTAGTACTGTGCAACTGCAGCACAAGAATTTCAACAAACTGACAATAAAAACTGAAATTTGACCCATGGCTACAGTGGTGGCTGGTATTGTGACCACAGACTGCTTATGGACCTGTATTTGGGTTGTGGACATTTTTTGTTTGTTTTCACAAACAAAAAAGAAGAGAAGAAATGTAGTCTATATGGTGACCAAGAACCTGAAGGAACTCAGAAATGGTTTCTTATTATTTATGGAATGTGCCTTATCTATCTATCTATCTATCTATCTATCTATCTATCTATCTATCTATCATTTTCTAAAATGCATTTAAATTTTCCCTGATTTTCTAACTAACTTGGCCAATTTCCATTCAATTCCTATTTATGTCTTCCCATCAAACAACGGCTACCAATACAGGAGGGTGCATCCTCTGAGACATGTAAAGCCAGCCAATTGCATCTTTTCAAACTGCAGCTCATTCTGTGTTACGGGGCATTGTATCACACTCAGAGGAAAGCTCTATTTGTCGCCTTTGCGTGCGTGAGCACACAGATGCCAATTGGCTAGTGTTGTTTGAGTGATGGGGAGAGAGATTATGCCTCCCTTTCCACACTGAAAGCTCATCCAATTTTTCTGTCTAAGACTTCCGGTCAGTAACAGCTGTGGAATCTTTGAGATTCAAACTTGTGATCTCCAGATAATAGAGCAAATGTTTTTCTCCCACTCAGGAGCCAATCTACCATATTTAATGTGTTCGTGGTGGTTGATTGGAAAAATGCGTAGAGACTCAATGATGAGTTCCAAGGATTACACATAATTATGTGAATTCAGCTGATCATTAAATTAAATTAATTTAATTTATGCTAATATACATAGCTTTTTAGTCATGGAAGGATTAAAAACTTTCTTATGATCGTGGCATGGTGCGAAGCCTCACAGTAACAGGGTTCAATCCTGAGCTGGGGTTACTCTCTGTCTGGAGTTTCACCCTATTTCCCTATTTTCTTCTTTTTTGTTTTCCCTCCCACCTCCCCCCCAAGTATATGTATGTATATACATTGTTTTGTTTGTTTGTTTGTTTCTAGGGTGTTAGTTGAATAATCTTTCCTTGATTATTCAATTGGTTTTATTTATTTTTTAACTATTATATGCAAAAGATATATATTTTAAACATTTATTTGCTTAATTTACATTTTAATCAGTACTACAGATCTTTTCATAACTAAGCTTAATTAAAAAGCAGTTCAATAATTACATAATTAGTGACATATATCATAATCTGTCACAGTATGAGAATGTTATCAAGTGCTTATGTGGACCAAATGAATGGTGATACTCATTCAGTATAAGCATTATATACGAATGGTACTGAATAAACACTTAGACTAACTCAATGTGATTGTATGTGGTCTATATCATTTACTGTTAACACTTTTTTAATCACTTACCACACTTTTTGCAGCTGCGTGCCTGTATTTCTAGCCGTGATTTTTTCAAATTTCGAACAGACATATTCAAAATAAATATAAAAATAAATATCAGCTACCTGTTTCTCACACTTCAGCTCTCCAATGCTAAGCTTATTTTGCTTGCTTGTGTGCGCACGTGAGGCGAGTCATTTTCAGTGTGTGGAATCGACTCCAAAGATTTGCATTTGACTCTTACTTTTCAATGTCCGAGATTAGGTAATCGACTCTTTTTGGGTCGACTTGTGACCAGAAAGCAGAGTCTGAAAAATAGGCTAGCTTGACTTTTTACTTATTTTAAGGTAATTAATTCGAAAAGCTTCTCTAGTTGCTGCTTAACCAAACATAACAAAGCTGTTTTGGACAATTCAAGCAGAAACATCATGCTTCTCCTCACATTCCTACCAACAAATGATAATACACAATAATAATTCACATTAAACCACAAGTTAGTCATGAGGCCAGCAGAGTCCCACACCCTTGAGAAAGTCGCAGTGATGTTTCTGCTCCTCCGTTTCATTCAAATGTGTTTTTATGAAGTGTTGTAGCGCGTGCACAGTGTGCTTCATAACACGGATCAACTAATAATGAAATTATTGGCAATTCTTTCTATTTATTTTTATAGACATTGATGATTGGTTGTTGCAGCCCTTATGCATTTCATAAAACTGTAATCCTGTAAATAATCTCAGTTTTTACTAAATGTATCAGTAATCTCATTACAGCATTTTTTTTCTGTAACTGTAATGGAATACATTTACCTTTTCTAATCCTAATTACATAATGCCGTTCCATGTATTCTGTTACTCCCCAAGCCTGCTTCTTGGTCGCTCTTGATGAGCTCAGGTTGGCACTTCTATATTTTGGTTTCAGTCCTGAAGATGTCTGTTTCAGTTATGTACATGGCCTAATTATATGTCTAGGTTTTCTAGGCACTGGAGAGAAATGCTCTAATACGCTGCAAAAAATACTGATGCAAGAAGTGTTAACTTTGTGATGCAATAGGATTTGGGCAAATGTTTAAAACATTGAAATATTCTAGGGATTTCTAGAATGTACATGGCATATAAGGCATAGAAAGTTACCTGCCAGTAGCCCAACCAGAAAATTTTTTAAATAAAGATGGACTGTTTTCAGTTTGACAACAGCTCTTTAACACGTTATCCATCACATCCGTTAGACGAGACTTAATGTGAAGTGGCACAGCAGCCCATATGCAGAAGTGAAGAGTGGTCTTGTCCTAAGGCCTTTCATATCCACTGTAATTATGTTGCTGTATAATTTGTGTTTTACAAGTGGCAGAGATTTGGCACATTGAGGCAGTAACAGGAGACGCGTTTGTCTGAAGCTAAATAAGTGGCCAAACTAGTGATCAGAATCTCTCTCCCTTTCTACATTCATCTATGATATGAAAATTAGTTTCATTTCTTTCTATGCTTTTAAAATAGGTTATGGGTCAAAGTGGGAGCTGGGTTGTGGTTTGCATTTGCTGACTAGGTTGATGTTTTGTTTGCTTTGGTTTCTCCACAATCATGAGAAATAAGAGAAATAAACTAATGTATACATAGGCTTATAGTCTGGATGGATTTATTTTGCAGTAGAGTTTCAAAACTGCAGTGGCTTATGGTTTATAAATCAAGCAGATGAAAAGATGTGTGTGTGTGTGTGTGTGTGTGTGTGTGTGTGTGTGTGTGTGTGCAGGCTCATAGCACCTGTGAGAAAGTACAGAAATATTCAAAGCTAGCTGATAATTTGTTCATGTAAGATCATTTTGATTGTTGTGGTTGTTGGTTTTTTTTCTGACTCATCGAGTGGTGTTGCTAATGATAAGAAATAAATAAATAAATAATTAAGGCATATTGTAAAAGCATTCAGATCACAAGATCAGATCCTGACAGTGCTACGCTCTACTTGTGGCTTAGAGTTTAAGAGAGCATAATAGGCTCTATGGGTGGGCCAATCATTACTTTTTCTCCTGTCTGTCAGAGCAAGATTACCCAATGTTGGTTGTCTACGATCTAATGTAAGTGTTAGTTGGTGCTTGATTTCCTCCAAGTGTGTTCAGCTGTCCTGTGACTTGCATGAGAGCAGTTTAAAATTATTCTTTTGCTGAGTTCATATCTCTCATATGATATGGGACAAATACATAGTTGCTGGAGACTGGCAAAATGAGAGATAATGGTGGCAGGCATGTAGGTGATAATAACAATAATATATACTAATATAATATAATATAATATATATATATATATACTTTTATTTTTTTTATTTTATTTTTTTTTATCTAGAAAGTCCATAAACTCTTTGTACTGTATCTACATGCTTTTTGATTTGATTTTGACTTCTGATCTTTTTGATTGTTGAAAGCATGGAACAGGTTAAAAAATAATAATACATTCTACTAGCACTGTTCAAAAATGTCCCACAAAATTGTATATTCTTAATCCCAATTAATCCCAAGTTTCCACATATCTAATTAAATTGTGATGTAATTTGATTAGACTAGAACCAACCACTCCAACTGGATAATCTTTCCTATAAAAGTGGGGATTTTTCATATGGGTAAGGCTTTGTGTCCTTCTTCAATATGATGCTGCTGTTTTACTCATATTACCATGTTGACCAACTGCCCAGAATATCGGCAATACCTTGAAATAAGGTCTGTTAATTTATTGTTATTGTTATTAATATTTTACTTACATGCCACTGAATATGTCAGGTATATGAAATTTATAATATAATTCCAAACCAAATGTTCAGTAAATTGATATTATGTTAATACCCGACTTATGACTTATATTCATATTTATGTGTATGTTTGCGGCCGCACGGTGGTGTGGTGGTTAGCACTGTCGGTAAGTCAATTGTCTACCCTAAATTGCCCATAGGTGTGAATGCGAGCGTGTGTGGCTGTTTGTATGTGTTGGCCCTGTGGTGGACTGGCCACCTGCCCAGGGTGTACCCCGCCTCTCGCCCAAAGATGCTGGGATTGGCTCCAGCTTCCCCGCGACCCATATGGATAAAGCGGTATAGATAATGAATGGATGTTCTTCTATGTTTGCAGGAAGTTTTTTTTTGCTGCTTTTCAGCAATTTTCAACAACAAAGAAAAATTATGCTTTGCGTTTCACAAGCAAATGGGACCAAGGCTATTCCTTTAATAAACTGCCCTTATACTGTATACATGTCACTTTATTTACAGTAAACTACCAGCATATTCTGTAGTACCCTGGTGTATTTCCTGGTTTGCGTTTGCTTCAGCAATGCACAAATAGATGAGCCATGAGCATTAGGGATATGTTAATTTTGAAACATGTTTCCCTGTGTTATTCCAGTGTTTTGCCCTGTTAACCATGACACTATTCACAGTTCTGAGAACAGAGGAGAGCGTGAAGGAGACAGATTGCTTGGCCTGCTGGCTCTTAACACTATCATTAGCTGGCTAATTTGATATTAATGACTGTGTGGTTTCCATTACAGTGAATGGCGCACCTGAGGACATTAATATTGTGCATGAGAAAGTGGAAAGATCAGAACCACCTCTGTAATTCCAAGAAGAGACAGCTTTAATGAAGGAGAAAGCAAATAAGGGAAAAAGCCCTCCTGTTTAGCCTTGGAGAGAATTTCTATGCTTTCATTTAGCCTGGGTTCTTTTATTACATACACAAGAAAGGCTTTAGGAAAGAGGGACCTTTCTTTCGGCCTCATACCCAAAGTAGAAATTTAACATTTTAATCATTTAAAAAAAAATCTCTCCATTAGACTGGAATTGAGTGATCTCAGGGTCATTTTAGTTTCACTGGCATTATATACAGTCCAGTCAACCATCCGTTCCTAATACCAAGATTTAACAGTCAATTAAAAAGAAACATTTCAAACTGAAACTTGTTGTTTTACGTTATTGTTTTAAGCACAGGTTGGGTGTGACGTCTTAATCAAATGGAACCTGTATACAAGTGTGTGAATGTTTTAATAAAAGTAAAAGTAAGGGGAACATAATTTGGAATAAAAAACACACAACATAACTAGATATAGGTTGTTTCATGGAAAAAGCATGAAACAAGAAACCTGAACCAAGAAACAAGTACATTCAAGGACCAATAAAATAAAATGGAAATTTCTATACAGTATGATTAAGCAATAACAAAAGATGGGTGTCATATATAATAGACTGAACTAAAGAAAACCAGTAAACTAACAGGGGAGGACAAAAAAAAGCAAATGGAAAACTGAGGACTGTAACATGTGCTGAAAGGGGTATTTATGACATGTGTGTGAATACTATAGCTTCAACTGTGTCTGTGTAACTGTGTAAAACTGTGTATAAAAATCTAAGTGACAGACACCAAGAGTTGTAGCATGATCAGATGTATGATTGGTGTAAGGACTAACTAAGAAAGCTTGGTCAAAAGATTTTTTTGTTTGTTTGTTTTGTTTTTTGCAAACTGTAGTAATGATCTTTATAGTACAACTAATAAGAACAAAAATCCTCAACTGAGAGCTTGTATGTAATCCTGGCTATATTTTTCACTGCTGAACACTAATGCTGTGAGTGGATTTGTGATTGTGATTTTAAAAGGTATGGGTCTCTGAAGCAAGATGCAATTTAAAGCAAGTCTCTACTTCAAATAATTCTTAAATTATAAAGCAATATGTAAGACATGACTTTTCATGTTGTGAACAACATCGAAGACCTGAGAGTATTAGATCCAATAATACTCACTTAGTGGGTTTTTTTTTTTAACCCAAATCATTACTGTGCTTTACACATTTTGAAGGACTACCACTGTGCACCCTGCCTCTCAAGCCAGACTATATCATTTTAAAAATATACAATTCATAGCATTGTAAGCTCAACTATAATAGCAAAATGTGACAAGGTTGTGAAATCTGGGTATTTATCCAATGGGGAGATGGGAGAAACAAAAACAACAGATAATGCCATCCTAAGTTTTCCCTTAGGGTTCCTTTATATGTTCCTTTTGAGACTAAGCCTGACAAAACATCCACTGGAGAACTGAATTTCAGTTCTGCTAAAAGGGTAGCAAGTGGACTTGCTGAGATTAAGATTATGTTATTAAATGTTTTGTAGGAAGGCTGAAAGTGATTAAATTGCGATAATTGAGATGAGAGGTTATGAAATCATTGATAGGAGTTTCAGAATAAAAAAAGGTGGGATTTGGCTAGAGGTTGGTAATGCTACAGATATGACAATATAACTACAAATGATTTTACCAAGAGGGAACCTTGATTCAATATGTCAAACAATGTAAACATGGTTGAGATGTAGTTTTGTGGTTTAATAAATACCAGATAACTAACAGCAGCAGTGAATTTTACTTTGTTCACATGCACATACATACCAAGACCTTCCAAAAAGTCACAGTGACCATATGTGACATATTATCTCATATAGTTGCAAAACACAAAATGACAATTGCTTCCTCGAAACCTTTTCATCAAGTTTCTGCTGGGTCAGTGCTGGTTCTGAATGCACCCTGGTGACTATCTGGTGTTTACAGAACCATATTTACATGTAGCATATAACTAGCATTTTATACTAGTATGTTCCTTCCCTTGTAGAAGAGTTCTTTGTAAAATGGCACATCATGGTAGGGGTCGACTCACTGGGCCGTGTCACGTCGGCGGGGTTTGGCGGAACACACTCACTCACACTCACACTCACAAGTACAGGTGAGGAGACGGCATAGTGAAACTCATACTGAGTTTATTATAAACACTATATACACTATATACACGAGGCAGGCAGAGGTACAGACAAATTCCAGGCAATAGAGAAATCCAATAACAGAAACAAGGTCAGTCGAACAGCAAACAGAACATCAAGGGTAATCCACAACACAAGGTCAAAAACAGGCAGAGTCCAAA
The DNA here is from genome assembly GCA_030068025.1 of Parauchenoglanis punctatus. Lineage (NCBI taxonomy): Eukaryota > Metazoa > Chordata > Actinopteri > Siluriformes > Auchenoglanididae > Parauchenoglanis > Parauchenoglanis punctatus. Next base: position 7,549,036 of record JAQQZU010000039.1, read on the forward strand.
ACACTTTAAACAGAAACACGGGTATAAAGGCTTGGCAATAGTAACTGGGGTTAAGCAAATGCTTCGCAAAGCACGAAGCGCATACAGAAGTCCTTTGAAACTTGACATGATTGTCTCTGAATTGGGTCACGTGATCAGGCTGAGAGTGTGTGCTTGTGGGGGCTGTAGTCCTCCATCGCTCAGGCCACAATGCGGAAGTGTGTGCGACGGAGAGATCAAAAGCACTATGCGAGTGGCCAAGTCCATAGGGCGCACTCGCATGTGCCATGAGGATCAGATCCTGACAGGCGACCTCTAGGCAAAATAATGACATTCATCAGCCATTGGGTCATTTTCTGTTCAGTCAGAGGAGTCTCGGGCCTTTCTGCCATTGCAGATGAATAATAATTGACCTGATGATCACATCGCCGCCATATGGTCTATACAGTACTGAAGGGTGTATACTGGTCATTTCAAGGAATGCCCAGCAGATACTTCAGATGGAATGCTGACTTAGAACATCACAACCAGCTTATTCCAGGAGCACTGATTTGCTCGAACACTTTTTTTTTTTTTTACCTCCACCACCTCCACACACATAGATCTTATGTAATTGCTGATTAGAGGGCAAGTGTGTGTGCAAAATCAAGCAGAGAAAAGAGATTAAAACCCTTCCCACCAATAAAACAATCCCTCTTCAGTCTACAGTAAACAAATTCCCCTTAACTGACAGTCAGCTCCTCTGAGACCAGTCACACCAAATGAATGCACAAAATGACTTCCTGTATAGTTAGGCTTTGTTGCCAAGATACCAAGAGCCTATCTTATTCGATAATCTTTAAATGGAGGTGAATTTTCTCAACAATGCAATTGAGATAAAAGTGGAAATGCAGAGGGGTTAGGTTCATTGGCTCTGCTGGCAATATAACAAACTAAGGTTTAATGCTTTACAAGATGACAAAAACAGACTTGTCTGCAGTTAATGACTGATAACACCCTGTATCATGCCAGAGACTAATTGAGTAGCTGTTGGATTACATTTGCAAACAATGCATTCTTGCATGCGACAATGTCAAGACAACAATAAGCATATTTTTTTCTTGATCTCAATCTTCATAATAAGTTTGAGTTCTTTTGGACACGCTCCCAACAAGTCATTTGAAGAGTGCTAGCTTCTGGGAATTGTCTGATATAGAACTGCATAAAGATTGAAAACACCATGTAATTCGCTGTTTGCAGTGAAAATGTGCAACTTCAGTTTCTTTCTTGATTTACAACAGGGCCTACTTATTATTACTGACCAAAAGGAGAAATAATGGGTTCCTTTTATTTCAGCAAAATGGTACAATCAACCCCCAGGCATTCCCAAAACAACTACGAGATATAATTTCTCCAGTGGGTCCTCGGCCTGCCCCTATATACATTATAATGACATTTCATCCTCTCTCTCTCTCTCTCTCTTTACATATGCAATGGCTAAATGACCCTGGCCAGCTCTGTGAATTAACACTATGGTAATAACAGGTCTAGACTCTCAGTCTCTCAAGACAGGGGCATAAGAAAGGTCCCTTACTGTACAAGTCAAATTTACCATCAGCTCAAGTATAATAAAGAGCATTTTCCTGTTCAGATTCAGAGCAAAGACACCCACACACACACTTGCATAAGTATTATCATTAGTGTCTTTGTATTAAAATGCAAATTAAGGAAGTGAGCCCTGAAATTGTTGGAAGTATTATTATCGATCGAAGCACTGATTTCTTTGTAGATTGCCTTTCCAGCAGATTATGGGCAGCTTTTAGCCTGAAATCGGTTTTCCCTGACCTTGAGAATGTTATAATTATTTCATATTTTCACTTCAGTCAGATAGTCATGTGCAAAAGAAACAGGGCTGTGTTTGTACATAATTGGCTACCCCTAGCTCTTTTATGCTATATTCCTGTAATTTCACAAACGATCATGGCATTGCATCAGCTGGAGGTTTATTACCTTCTTATAGAGACAGCTTGAAAATGCATCAATATATTGAAGACTGCCAGAAAAATCTACTTTAATGCTTTAAGTACTTAAGTGTTTCTTAGATTGTTAGCAGTCAGATTCATGTAAAAAAAAAAAAAATCAACTTTAAGTCTTAGTGTCAATTCTAAATACATAGTAAATCTAAAAATGAAGTGTAAACAACATAATGGTAATGTAATGCAAATTTATGACATGCTTTTATTTATGTAATTAATGGGGTGCTGATTAGATCAACTAAACCAACTCATATTTACCAAATTAAAGTAAAAAAATAAACAAAAAATACACTTCTGTGGTCATCGCTACCCTCTTGCAATATGACCAGTTTGGATGGCAAAACAATGCTAGTAGTACCTTAAATTTAATTGGAATATGGAAATATCTATTCATCATGCCAAAAGAGTTGAAAAGAAATGTTTTGAGTGAGAAAAAAGAGTTCAATTGTGGTTTTACTTTTCAGAGGGATACAGTGAGCGTCAGGTTGCTTCCATCCTTAAAATTTCAAAGATGGCAGTTCATAAGAACAAGGTCAAGCAACAGATGTTGGGGACAACAAAGTTACAGACTGACAGAGGGGATAAACAACTCTCCACCGACTGGGATGATTGTCAACTCCTTCAAATGCCACTCAACAACTGTAGGATTTAGGGATCAAGGACTGTAGGGATCAAGTGACCTACAAAAAGTATAGCAAATGGCAGCTGGAGTTAAGTGCACAGCAAGGATGGTTGGAGACAGGCTCCTCTGGGCAGGGTTGAAGTTATGCAACGTTAGAAATAACCCTTCATCAATGAGAACCAGGCTGAAGTTTGCTAAAGACCATAAGGATTGGACTGGAAAAGACTGGAGTATGGTTATCTTCTCTGATGAGTCCAATTTTCAGCATTTCCCATCACTTGGTTGTCTAATGGTTAGAGTAGACCTGAAGAGGCCTACAAGCCAAAGTGTCTCGCACCCACTGTCAAATTTGGTGGAGGGTCAGTGATGATCTTAGGGTGCTAAAGCAAGGCTAGGATAGGGCAGAGTTTTGTTTGTGAAGAATGCATGAATGAAGAAAGTCATGTACAAGGTAATCCTGGAAGAAAATTTGCTTCTTTTTGATCTGACAATGATCCCTAACTCTTAGGATTGGGATTTCCAGCAGGAAAATGCTCCATGCCACACAACCAAGTCAGTCAAGGTGTGGATGGAGGACAAGATCAAAACCCTGTCCTGGCCAGCATTTCCTCCAGACCAGAACCCCATTGAAAATCTCTGGAATGTGATCAAGAGGAAAATGGATGGTCACAAGCAAGCAAACAAAGCTGAGCTGATTGAATTTATACACCAGGAGGGGCATAAAGTCACCCAAGACAATGTGAAAACTGTTGGAAAGCATGCCAAGACACATGAAAGTTGTGATTAAATGTCAGTTTGTTGTTAGAGTTCAGAATCAAGAATCAGAATCAGAATCAGATTTATTGGTAATGTGTTCAAGTCAAGTCAAGTCAAGTTGCTTTTATTGTCATTTCACCGTATACATGTGGTACAGTGTACAGTGAAACGAGAC
>JAQQZU010000039.1:7552682-7582593 GCA_030068025.1 Parauchenoglanis punctatus
ATAAACATTAGTGTGCAAAATGGCAAAATGGTAAGGTGCAGCATATACAGTATACAGTATTTTTGAGGTAGATGGTATATGAGTGTACATTTGTGTGTGTGTGTGTGTGTGTGTGTGTGTGTGTGTGTGTGTGTGTCAGACCAGTCCCTGAGTGTTCAAGAGTCGGATAGCCTGGGGGAAGAAGCTATTACAGAGTCTGGCAGTGAGGGTATGTTCTCACATACAAGGGGTTTGCTTTGCATTATTATTGCTTTATTCCACCATATATTGATCTCTGCACTCTTCTTAAGTTCAAACATTAGTATTATGTAGTTTAAAATTGAATATGATTTGGGTTCCTATGCATTATTCAAGGTCTGAAAGCACTGCATCTTTTTGGTTATTTTGACCAGTTGTCATTTGCTGCAATTAAATGCTGTAAGTGACAAAATGTTTATTTGGAATTTGTGGTAATTTTGTCAGTAGTTTATGGAAGTAAATATATATATATTTATATTAAGTAGTTGAAGGTAGTTCACTGGGCCCACTTGGTCGACCACCATGTAAGGGCCCTGCCAGCATGCCAGGGATTTGCACATTGCACTGGGGACTAGGAGCAGCACTTTATCCCCCACCTGGAACTCTCATGTCTGAGCCCGGATGTTATAAGCTCGTTGCTGCTCCCGCTGGGCCGCCGCCATGTGTTTGTGCACTACGGGGCCCACCTTTGTGATTCGCTCCTGCATCTCCCCTACATGCTCAATTATGGAGCGAAGCGGAAAGGGTTTGGTTTCCCATACCTCCTTGGCAACGTCCAGCAGTCCCCGGGGCTGCCGTCCGAACAGCAACTCAAACGGGTTGAACCCCGTTGAGGCTTGATGTGTTTCCCGGATGGCGAATAGCACGTATGGGAGAAGCAGGTCCCAGTTCCGCCCCTCGCCCTCTACGACCCGGTGGAGCTTATGTTTGAGGGCCTGGTTGAACCACTCCACCAGGCCGTCTGTCTGAGAATGGTAAACAGACATGCGAAGATGGCGGATTTGCAGTAGCCGGCACAGGTCCCGCATAACCCGGGAGACAAACGGTGTCCCTTGGTCCGTCAAAATGTCCTTCGGTATTCCCACATCTGAATAGCTGGATGAGCTCTCATGCGATATTGTTGGAGGTTGCCTTCCGAAGGGGAATGGCCTCTGGGTAGCGGTTGGTGTAGTCTACAAGCACAAGGATGTATTCATGGCCACGGGAGGACTTAGGCAGCGGCCCCACCAGGTCCATTCCCACCTGCTCGAAAGGGACTCCGATGATCGGGAGGGGGATAAGTGGCACTGGGGCTAGTTCTTGGGGGGCTGTCTTCTGGCAGACAGGACAGGCATTACAGAAGCACTGAACATCTGCCACCATCCCTCTGCTGGCTGACACACAGAAAAGGGTTAGTGTCTATAGTGGACTAACCTTCTGGGTCAGCCTCAGCCATGGCCTCCTTGTCCTCGGCAACTACAGCAGCGGTTGGCAGTGCTGTGGACCAGTGATGGCATGTCTGTCTCTTTTGGCGATGAGGTGGGTGGCTCTCGGTACCTTCCTCTCGCCATAGCACTTCCTGTAGACCCGGCCAGTCCTGTCCTACAAGCAGAGGGAAAGGGAGAGATAGTATCAGCCCCACGGTCACTTTCTATTCACCTGCTCAATGCCCCAGACAGATCTCTGCGGCTAGCACCTCTTGCACATCCCCATGGATGCTGGTTACCGCTAGCCGGCCTACAGGCTGAGAGGTGTTTGGTAGCACGGATGGCCGCACCAGGGTGACTCTACTCCCAGTATCGAGCAGGGTGGGAACCGGCTGTCCCTCTAGCTGTAGGGTGGTGGTCGGCATTCCTGGTGTTTTGCCCCTGAGCACGACGCATGCGGCCATCCAGGGTTTTGGGACTATGGGGTGATCGGGCTCTGTGAGCATGTTCCCGTCCAGACATCACCGGCCATGACAGCGCCGGCCAGGAGGGGGTGGGTAGTTCAGAGAGTGTGGAGTCAGAGTAGTTGGAGGGCCGTCGAGGAGTGCCGGTCGCAGGCGGAAACAACTCATCTCCAGGGTTGATGCAGCTGTCTCCAGTGTCTCCATGAGCTCCTGGGTTGTAGTGGGTCGGGCCCAGCCGACAGCTCGTTGTTCCTCCCTGAGCAGGCCTTGCAGGAAGCAATCAATTGTCACCCGATGGACCACCTCCTTGGCAGAGAGCACTTCCGGTTGTAGCCAGTGGCTCATCGACTTGGGCTCTTGGCTCGTGCTCTCGCCAGTACGTCCAGCGGTGAAAGGCCGCGGTGGCTCGACTCAAGAACAGTCCACATCGCGCCAGAATCTGTGCTTTCAGTATAGTATAGTCTGCAGCCTCTTCCGGGTTGAGGGCATGGCTTGCACCTTGCGCTTTGCCCGTGAGGAGCGGTGTCAGTAGCCACAGCCAACGCTCGCGACACTACCCTTCCCGCTACGCGGTTTTCTCGAACGTGATCAGGAAGGCTTCGACGTCATCCTTGGCCGTCATCTTGGTGAGCAGATGCATCCTGAGTGGGGGCTGGTAGTGCGACTACAGCGGGCTGTACCCGTAGGCAGTTTACCCGAAGGCAATTTCTTGCCTTCTTAGTGTGTTTGGGATCATCAGTTGAGTTGCTCTTACGTAGTGTTGGTCTACAGTAAATAGCTCTATTGCACAACTGTAGTAATCCATATTATTTCAAGAACCTCTCAACTAAGTAAACAGTAAAGGCAGTTCATCGTTACTTTAAGCCACAAAGTGTCTAAGTAATAAAAATAATGAAGCCCACTGGGTTAAAAGGTGTGTTCAAACTTTTGACTGATACTACATAATTTATTCCATAGACACATAATAATAATGGATATTATTATTTATATTATTATATATTATAACTAAGTCTTTTGTAGAGCTTTGCCTTGACTTTATGCATCTTCTCTGTGCTCCTAGTAACAAATGACTTAGTCTATGGAAACCAGTAATTGAGGCTGTTCATGTATTCATTTTAAGATGCCTTTAAGATCATTATTGCAAACAGAATGTGGAAATTTCTTGCTATATAATGTGCTTTTCTGGGGATAAAAAAAGTCAAGGTACATCTGAAAAGTGTGCTTGAAGTTTATTTGTGTAAAACTTCACTACAAAGTATTAGTGCTGTATTGATGCTGTTTGAGTTTCAGTAGGCCTGTAACATTCCTGAGCAATGAAGTGTCAGTGGTGTAAGTACACCCAACCACAATTGCCCTTGGCAGGCAGGGTTGATTGATTTTTTCAGGTACTATCTTTATAATTTATGTAGGTATTTGCAGTCTGACTTCTCTGCTGTATTTGATATGATAACACATAGAAAAAATCAACTTGTCATTATTGTGGGCAATTTTGTTTAAACTGACATTACAGGCAATGCACCTCAAGTTTAATATAGCATCCACCAAATCATGTCATGTCATACAGGAAACAACAAGTGACTACAAACATAGAGAATCATAACTTGTCCAAGGATTTTCAAATTCCTTTGTGTATTCTCTTACGTGAGAAGCGTAGTGCCTAGTAAGAACATAATCATGAATGCTGTAATTACTGTCTCTATATAGCGCACTATATAATTCACAATTTCAATTAGGTCACTGACATAATTATTTTTAACACTGGTGCATAAACTATCCATAATTAACATCCACAAACATTTTTATTACAATAGACAGAATTAGAATCCAACTTTATATAATATAGTTATAGTTCTTGCTTGTAACAGAGTGAATGCTTTGGTTAATGGATTGATTTGCACTAGCAATGTTTAATTGCTAGTCCTGGTGTCTGAATTCAGTGGTATAATTAAGACAGACTAATGAAATATTAATCATTATTTAACACCTGCTACACACAGCCCAGTCTTTTTGATTTTAATACTTATGAAAAACACAGGTTATGCAATATGATATGTAGTTGACAAAGGAGCTGCATAATCCTTTCTTCTCCTTTGCTAGTGAAGAGTTATTCTGTTTTCTGAGTAAGAATTAAATCTGTTCCTCATGAAATTTGTGCCCTCATGAACTGCTAGTTCTTTGCTTTTGAAACTTTTTTTTTCATCTGGATTCTCGAGAGATGCAATTATTGTGCAGTCGACTTGTAAGGCTTAGCTTACTGGGGAATACATGGCCCCTTTTTGCATTGGTTCCTCCCTGTGTGTCAGATGTTTCTCATGTTATTTATAACAGCTCCAGTCATAGTGGGGTTGATGGCAGTGTAATGGTTCAATGATATACCTGTTCTAATAGCACAAGGTGATGTCATCACAAACAAGTTTCACAATGTGCTGCATCACAGACTTGATTAACGTTAAAGATTATATAATGTAATGTAAACATTACTTTTTCGGTGATAAGAACTTGATCCATGGATGTTTTCTCTAGCATTGGTATGTCCAGTTTTTAAAACATTTGATACAATGCTGGTAATTGCGGCATACATTTTAATGAATTCTTAAGAGGTCAATTAATAACTGTTTTAGTAAAATTATCAACAGTGTAGCTCAACATGAAGTGGAGTAAAAGCTCAAAGCTCAAGACCTCTGTCTTAAAGAGTCTCTTGAGGTGGAAAACTTACCAAAGCCAATGTGAAATAGCTGTTACTATAGAAACAATAATATTATAATGAGTGCATTAATATAAAGCTGTGATGTGAATTATAGCAGACACTACTATCATTTGCTGTTATAGAAAATTAATCATCTTCTGACTAATCAGATACAAGAATTCAGCACTGCTGTTGTTTAAATACATTTATTCTATAAATGGTGGCAAATGTATTTATTTTAGTGCCAATATCCTAGTTAAAAATGGTTTTATTTCAACTGTTTAATCAGAATATGTATATTTAAGTTTGTTTGTTGATCATATGGGTGTTCTAGAAATATTTTTACAGGAATGAGTGTGTCAGTTCAAAAGCAAAATGGCTGCATCTCACCATCTGTTAACATTCCCATTTGTTGTTTGGGAAGATGACAGCATTTCAAATCTGGAATCAGAACATGGTAGTTTTACTATTTAGAATACACAAACTGTCTACAAACCAGATATATCAGTCTGTCATGGGGTGTCCCACCTCTAGTGAGCTATGCTTCATAATAAGAAAAAGTCTATGCACAGAGTGCGGTATTCTTTTCTTCATGTTTCTTACTGCTCTCTCTCTGCCAAACACACACACAAACACACACACACACACACACACACACACACACACACACATACACACTGATTGCTGAGGCATGGGATGAATAAAACCTTGACTTCTCCCTGTTTTCATGTGGCCAAGCGAACATGTACACAAGTTTTGCTTTAGCAGTGAAAATCACCATGAAATTTTAATGTTACTCTTCATGAAATATTACTGGTTATACAAGCAATATAAGTAAATAGAAGTTATGAAATATTCATTTCAAGTCATAGATTTTGCAATATAATCTGCAGACATGTACTATATAGTCACATTTCATGATTGAAGAGAAAGAATTTTAAGGATCTTAATTAACAAGAAATGTTGCTTCAACATATACAGAGATCAAATAATTTAGTAAACACCTGTGTACTGTATGTTCAAGGGCTAGGATGGAGGACTAAAATTCACTGATCTTCAGATGGGAGAAATAAGAGAGAGAGAGGGAGAGAACATGCAATGAGTGATCAGAGAGAAAAAGAGAGCAAAAAAGAAAGACAAGCTAGGGAGAGAATGAACACTGAGGCTTGAGGATAAGAGCCTGAAATCCCCCCCACACAAAGTGATGTGCTCAAGAGGAGCCTCTCAATATGTTTCCTTGATCAGTCAGCTTACATAATATAATTAAACACTTTAAGCAGGCTTTCACGAGCAAAGCAGAGTGTGCTGCGTGGGGAGAGGGGAAAAAAATCCCTTAAGAAGGCCAATATGTGCCTCAGCATTAGCACTGCTGCCTCAGAGTCAGAGTCTCTGCAGAAATCCTTTTGTTCCGCTGCTACTCAGGCTGCATGTAGACCCACGTAACACACACATATACACACTGAAAAGAGAGAGAGAGTGTGTGTGTGTGTGTGTGTAAGAGAGAGAGAGAGAAAGAAAATGCAAAAAGGCAAATATCAAAGACCAATAAGAAATCCATCAAGTACTCTTCCCTGTACATTAAGCATCTCGCATTTCAATATATCATATGTCTTTCTTGTGCTTGAGTGTGTTCACTGGCTGCTTGATTGTCTCCTAGAATATGAATACTTTAATATAGCTTTAGGTAATACTTCACACTTGTGTGCAGCAAGGAAACTGGAGGCAGGACAGGCACATATACAGATGTACTAATCAGGGCTTGCATAACACTGGCAAACCATAATCTGAAGCCAAAGCCTTCCATTCCCACAACAACATTCCCCTTTTCTGTCATTCACACTTCTACTTCACAAGCAGCACACAGTTGGCTCACCATTTTATTTAACGGACAGAGCAAGGTTTTCATATAAATCAAGTATCCAGCACCGTTCCACACTGAGGAGTGGAAATGGAACGAGACTCACATTATTATGTTTCCAAGAGCTGCTGTTATTAAAATAGAGCTCATGAATTATATTTTCTATTACCATATTTTCTATTAACATGTCTGTTGACAATTAAATAGTCTGCCCCTGGCTCTACTCTTCAATTTTATGTTCCACTAATTAGGCCACTCATAAACATGTTGCATATGAAAAATGTTATGCCACTTCACTGTCCTAATCCCCCTTTTAATACTCCTATTCCACAGGATGCACATTTTGATGTCCCATGCAAGTCCTTTCACCCACCTGGATCATGAGGTCCACAAGGTCCTACTTGTATTATCCTGTACTACACAAGTCCCTGCTTCCAATCATTTCTATCCTGAGGTCCAATTTCCTTCCTTAAGAGCAATTCTTTCTTGATTCATCTATTGGAACTTTGTGGGCTAGAACTACAGCTCTCATCAGATCCTACTACTGCCTCTCTGTGTTCTACATGCTCCTGTACTGATCTTGTGTCTACCATCTTGAGGCCTAAAGCTCCTGCTCCCTTTAGGCCACACTCCTGCCATCCTGTAATCCATGAATCCCATCTCCCAATAGAATAGACATTGAGGCCCAATTTCCATCCTGAAGCCCACAAGCCCCTGTGCTCACCTGGATACTCTACAAGAGTTCTACAAGCTCTTATTTCTGTACTGATCCCACTCCCGATACCTGACACTTTAGATCCTACTCCTACCATCCTGGGGTGCACAAATGGTCCCTGCTCCAAAATGAATATATCCCGAGGCCCAATATCCACCCTGAAGCCCACAAACCTTTGTCCTGCCATGAAAGGTGGGGTCTACAAGCTCTTGCCATTTTGTGGCCCAATGCACCTGTTCTCTTCAGATTCTATTCCTGCTATCCTGAAGCTCACAAACCTTACCCAACCTGCAGTTTGAGGTTGACAAGCTCCTGCTTCCATCTTGCTTTAGGACATCTTAAGGCATATAGTTACTGCTCCCTTTAGTTCCTAGTCCTGACTTCATGTGGACCACAAGTCTCTACTCCCAACTGAATCTATCCTGAGACCCAATTTCCATTGTGAAGCCTTGACTATGACCTAGAACCTGAGGTCTTTAGACTCTTAATTCCCATATCTATTTCCCCTTTTAAACCACCAATATATGAAACAGAGAATTAAGCAAGTGTCATGGAAGCATAGATTTATATGTGGTGCAGAATGGATCTGCATGTGGCTTTGTTCTATTTACAAAAGATTAAATTAGATATCACTTTATCCTAGAGAGAAATGATGAAGGGCAATCACAATATGCTGAAATAATGAAAATTCAGAAACACAGTATTAGCAAGGACCAGTTGATATTCCAAATATTTGATTAACCATCTTCATCAAGTGTGAAGCAAACTGAATAACTGTGTAATTACTGGTAATCATTAAACTTCATAATATAATTTTGTAAAATGCATAGACACAATGCATATAATACATGAGCAATGAATTTAACATGAAAAAAAATTATTGCATTTATCAAGACTCTTGCATTTTATATATAGCCAAATAGATAAATAAATATACTGTCATGTGTGATTTATATATATATATATAAGTAGGCTGTGCAGCACTTTCCATTAAAATGATGCTTCCAATGAAACCATCTGTCCATCATTATGAAAGGCACAGCCTCTATTTACCACATTACCCACACCAGTTATGAGTTTATGTGGTCAGTGCAATCACAGTGTGATTAGACAGCTTTAAATGATGACGTCTACTTAAAAAAAAAAAAGATGAATACAAGCCAATGCAAGGGCATAAAGGGCAGCAGCTATTAGTCATAAGTACAAGAGATAGCCTAAATGGAAATATATAGGGGAAAATGTGATTTCTTTCTCACTCAGTGACATTTCTCTCATCATGCAGGGAGGAGGCTTTTAAAGATGAAGTGAAGTGAGGGGTGTTGCAATCACCTTAAAAGTAGATGGGGGATAGAGATGTCATTTATTTTAATGACTCAAAATTGATCAATTATGAGTCACATCACCGCCACTCTAACTATATGTATAGTTAAGTAAATTCTGTCCTCCATGGTTTCCTTTCATATAACAGTAGTAGTATACAGCAAGAATAAAACTGGAACAGATAAAGTATAAAAAATGTAAAAGTCGTATGTAAATTCTTCCTTTAAAAATTCTGTATTTCAACCCATAGTTACAGATTGTCATTGTATTATACCTTGAGCATACAAACTTAAACATTGATGTGAACTATTGTTTATAAACGTTTGTTAATTTTCAAATTCTGATTAACTAATAATTTGTTCCTATTAATGATGTATTAATGAAAATTATTATAAAGTGTTACCCATTGCCCAGTAACGTAGCTACTGTCAGAAAGAAGTACACCTAATGGCTCGTATACTTGATAATAAAATTAATGCAATGTGGGGTGGGTTAGAATTAATTTATTTATTTGAACTGCTGTGTAGAGGGGTAATTTTGTCATTTGTTGCAAATTACACCACTAAGTCCTTTCTTATATACCTCTCTCAAGCTGCTTCATTTTTTTAATGTTCTGCTCGTTCCTCATCCATAGAAATCAGCAGCACTTCCTTGCCAGTTACATGGCAGCCACCTAAAAATATCTCAGAGGTCATTTGCCATGCTCATTGCAATCAATAAGAAGTGGGTTTTTTTGCAAGCTTTGCATAAGCTTAGCAGAGAGAACAAGTGTGTCTGTATGTTTTATCACTGAAATTAACATTATGTAATTGCTAGGATGCACCAAGACACTTGATTGAAACAGGCCCCCCTCTTGTCCCACTGCATTAATGTGTGTACTCGCTAAAGATACTGTTTTTGCTCCTCTCCTTGACCGTGGTTTAAAAGCAGGCTCTGACAGAGCGCAGAACACGAGTCTCTGGGGGAGGCAATGCATTTTTAAACACTTTTCTGTTCCCTGTTCTCCAGAGAAATGAATGCTAAAGATGGCCATTCACACCACTCAGCGCAGAATTAATACTGAGCTCAGTGATATTGCAGCCAAAGCTGCTGTGACCTCCAACAACACAGTTCAGCAGCTTTATGGAGAACACAGGCCTACTTCAGATCCACATTTCTCATTCTGTCTTTTGCTTAAGACTTTAAGCACTTTAATAACAGCAAATTGTGGTTGGGAATGACTTCAATTTGTCTCAAAAAAACTTAAAGAATAAAAACCCATGGACCTAAAAGAAACTCATATAAAAATTATGTTGGTGTGAAAGTGTAGAAACTGTACTGCAAAATGTTTAACTGTGACTGTAACGTGTTGGTCTGAATCATCTAATTTTGTGGTTTCTTTTGAAAAAATACCAAGCTAAATGATTCATTGGAATCTCTTAAGACTGAAACAAATTGTAATGAATTCACCTAAGGTTTCCAGGAGAGATGAACTTTGTTTTTCTTTCCATGATGGAGCTGGAGGCTAAAGAAGCATAGAACATATTTACTTTTTTTTTTTTTTAAATGTAGGTACAATACTGCACTCGTACCAATACATTACCACATGGAATATATTATTCAGAAACACTTTTTTAAGAAGAAATTATCTGCTGCTGACAGTAGTATACTTTCCTTTGAGCACATCAGCATAACTGTCACAGATGACCTTTTTCCACCAGCAGGGAATAGGTTCTTGAACCGGTTCCATTCAGAACCTTGGTGCTAACTAGTGAACCTGCCTGCATTTAAACCAGTTTTTAGTGGAACCATTTTAATCAAGGATGCATCATCAATGGAGGGTGTTGAACAATGCCCAAAAGAAATAAACAGTAGTAGCAAGATGGCAAATCACATCGATTACCTCTGAGCTTTTGTTTTTTATTGCAGTTACTTGTCTGATTTATCCTTTTCCATTGCATTCTCTATTGCTCCTCTCTGCTTTCTTTCAAAACTAATGACATACCCACTGATGTCATCAGTGAAAGACATTAAAAAGCACTTATATATCTTTTGGTTCCTCCTGGAACCAGATTTTCAGGTTCTGAACCAATTTATTTTTGGTCAAAATGCTCTGAACAGTTCAAAATTTGGTGTGCATAAACCAGAACAAAACCCGCTCCCTGTTGGTGGAAAAGGGGTATGAGTAGTAGGTATAAGTATAATATTAGATATGTGAGTACTAAGTCAATCCAAAGGTTAAAGTTAGTTATCTGAGAGATAAGCATGGAGAAGGCAATGTAAGTTTTATTTGGTGCCGATTACCAGACATGTATTTAGATAAGCACTTTGTTGGCTTATTTAAAAAAACACTTTAGTTGCCATAATGCAAAGATCAACAAAGCACTTGCCATTTATTTATTTATTTGTTGTTTGTTTGTTTATCTATCTGTTTGCTTGTGTACATATCCTCCTTGTGCAACCTCTATTTATAATTTTTCTGGTTTAATGCTGACTTTTAAAGTATTCAGTATTTTAAGACTAAGATTGTGGCATTGTGGCATATGATACATGGCATAACTGTCATGGCAAAAGAGAGGCAGCACAAGAACAGTATGCAGGTAATTCTTTTTAAACTAGGGAATGACTAAAGAGAAAGCGGTTCCTTCAGGGATTTTGGAAAAGTATGGGAAACAAAAAATATCAAATTAGAACATTTAAAAGATATTTTAAATATATATGTTGGGGCCAACAGTTTATACAATATGCACACTTTTGTATTTCCCTCAAAAAGACAGTAATGGACAAAAATTATATTTAACATAGAAAAATGTCTTAATAGTTGATATGGTGAAGAAGATGTTAATTTAAAATGCATGGATGAAGTCCCCATTGTCAGAGATTTAACAGTTTTTGCTTTATTAACTTTAGAGAGAGAGAAAAGGAGACTGGTGAGGGAACAACTGTTTGTAACAACTAACAACTAGTAATAACAGGAACTAACATTTCTGTTACCTTCAGTTACATTAAATGCAACTATGACTGGATAAAAAGTATGATGTAGTGTTCTTTTATGAATTGTTGGCACAAATTACTGTGGTGTGATGCATGTATGAAATGCATTTTGTTATAGGGAAATAATCAGTTATGGGGTGGTGTTGATTATTTTGCTATTACAGCACACTCTGTCGTGTGGTATTCCTTACTTATTTCACATTCCCTCTCACAGTGACCTACTCTGACAGGTGTTTGGAATCAGGCCTACATTTGAAAAATGCATTTTAATATCTTTTGGGTTCTTGCCATCATCATAAAGAAAGACAATGGCTTAGAGCAGTGATGTTTTTAGGAGCGTATTTTAGCAATGCAAGGTCAGAAGCCCCCAAAAGCAGCTGTGTGTAAGTGAGTAAGTCAGTGAGTATGAGAGAGAGAGAGAAAGAGAGAGAGAGAGAGAGAGAGAGAGAGAGAGTACAGAAAATTGCAGAATAATGCTAAAAACAGAGCTAGACTTGTGCATGAGTGTTAGGGAATCAAGTATCCCCAGAGACGAGCAGCAAGAAAAGGCCAAACAGGTCTCGAGAGTGGAAATGGAACATCTAATTTTGGAGATGTTTTGTTTGGGGGTTTTTTTTATGCGTAGACCTGTCATAGAGACTTCCTGGTTTCATTCCTTCCTTTGATCATTGTTGGCACCTGTTTCTTGTAATTAGCATCATTGTCTCTTTCTGTAATCACAGAGTATCTCATGGATTTCAGAGAGAGAAGTGTGATCACACTGAAAAACTCAACAAAGATACCTTAGTTTATTATTTAGACCTGGATGATGAATTAAATGTGACGGAAATGATGTGTGTTCTCTTGGACTTTTTGTATTCAGAGATCACAGCATGATTTATATATTGGATAAGGTGGAACTATTATTTTGCTGAGTGGCCAATGCAAGTAAGTGCACTACTATATGTACCATGGCCAAAAATTACGAGGAAAAATATTAGATTTGTTTTTTTAATGCCAGTGCTTGTTCATGCAGAGGCTGTTCTTTCAAATACATCAGTATAAGGGTTCATTTTTTGGCATCCACACCAGTTCTTTGTTGTTAGCAAATGTCTTAAGGTGGACTATTTTGCACTTTGTGGAACCAAATGCAACAGCATCACAGATGATTGTAAGAAAAATACAGAGAATTGTATGAAAAAGCAAGACTGATTTTTTTCAAGCCCAGGGTATAGATTTATCAGTGATAGTTCTGGCAAGTGATTACACGGGGGAGTTAAACATCCCCAGTTTGATTTCTATGTTGCTGACACACATGGAACACATTTTGAGATCATTTGAGTGCTTAATCATAATAGTTTGATTGCTGAGATACAGGCATCACAGGCCTTTTTGTATTTAATCTTGCTTGTACAACAATTTCTCACAGTTTTTCTGGTTGACTAGTGTAGTTTCCAGATTACCTAGTTATCTTTGTTTTCTGTATATTTTAATATTTTCTGGTCTTTGTTTTTTCATGTCATTTTTATGTTGAGCATGGAACTATCTTATAGTTCCCTACTTGTCCCCCAGTGTGGATTATGACTATGGCTTTGAGCTCAGCTGTAATAGAGAAACTCAGCACTTATTTTGCACTGCCACTGTCACTGTATCCTATCCTAAAAGGCTATCCTATCCTGTTTTAATCACATCTACTTATTTCCTCATTTCCAGGAAATATTTGCTAATGCATTAAAGTAATAGTTTGTCATTTTTAAAACTCTTTACTGCCTAATTAAATCACTTATACTACTAAACTATGAAACTATGCATGGTTTGTGTGTATCTTCTTATATCCTGTTTCCACCAAAGCAGTTCAATGGCTAATTTGGAGCTAATGCTTAATCTCAAACCAGATCTACGCATTTCAAAAACCAAAGAACTGGCTGTTGGCCTGAAAAATTGGTTTTAGAGTAATGCCAATCCCATTCTGGTCTAGAACCAAGAACCAAGAAGGGCAAGACCAACTAAAACTTTGTTACGACCATTTAAAAAAAACAAAGCTAATGTAGCATCTAATCCAAAGATGCCAAAGTAGGTTTGCAAAGCCATGAGCAACACTTGCATAGAGACAATATAGTTTGCCATTGATGTTGTTGTGCTTGGCACCAGCATTTCTGGGAAAGTGGGGACGTATACAGTGGCATAATTATGTGGCTCTATGGTGGAAAACCATACTGATTCTTAGAAAGTTCAACCGACACTAGCACCAGCCCAGAATTAGCACCTAAAGAAAATGGTTTGAGATGAGCAGCTCTAGTTTAGCTGGGGTAATAGATATTTGTGGGCCAGAAAAAAAGCGGAAGCCTGAAATGCTGAAATTAACAATATCCATCACATGGCTATATTGCTAATCACTGTTTTATTTGTAAGGTATCTTTACAATTGTATGATTATTTCAGATCTAGAACTGCTTTTTAAAATTGTATACTGCATTTCCAAATGCTGCACATTTTGTTGAAGAGACCATTGAAGGTTTTTTGCTTTCTGTCTTTGTTTTTTCATTTACAGAAGATGTGAGACAGCATTAGTATAGTATTAACTAATGTATCTTATGTTTCTTGGGCATTTTGAATAGGAAAAGGAAAATATTTTACCATCATAACTGATGAATATATGTGGGGAAAAAATATTACCATCATTAAAACCTAGTGGCATCTTTAAGCAGTATAGTTACAGTATATGGCTGCTATTATTCCAGTACCATTAACTGGTATGTGATACGAGCCCTCTTTAGGGAAATCTTATCTCCATATGTGTCTGAAAGCAGGGCATCTGCTTCTTGTTTACTTACAATAGGAAAGGCATTTTTATTTTAAATATTCACTTTGAAAATGATCTGCAAGTGTAGGTTTAATCTAGTTTACTTATGCTAATGTAATAGGAAAAAGTAGAAAAACTGCCTGTTTTTAAACCCAGACAAAATACAGGCTTTAAAGCTGGTGTAATTGGCAGGAATGTTGTGAGTGGTGATGGAAGGAAACATTAAGATTAAAATTCCTTTTTTGAAGTTTGCAATTCATGGCTTTTAGAACAAGTTTGCATTATTTCATTTATTCATATGTAACCTCGACTACTTAAACCAGGCCGGAACATGAGGTATATGTATAACCCCGATGGAATGTCAGTCCAATGCATGCTCAACCAGATTATATGTAATAGTTAACATTCACAAATGAAGGTCATTTATGCTACAGATCAAAACGTTACGGTATTTCTTCCATTTTAACCTCATTATATTAAATATGTCTGTCATTTAGCAGTTATACCTGTCGTTTGGTGTCATTTGAAGTAATGAACTCATGCATTTAATTAACTCAAAGCAAGTTCATGGTGTTCATGATCAATATGCTGTGTTGCCACTCAGATAGTCAGTGATCTGCTGTCTTGTGGTCTGGTTGTGTTACTTACAGTGCTGTATAACTGTAATGAATAATCAGCAAGCAGGAGAGAGATTACACACTGATTGATGTGTAAAACAAGTCAAGTGGACTCATTTGGCCAAATATGTCTATCTGTCTGTGTGTCTGTCTGCCTATCTATCACAAGGGAACATGTACTTTTAGAATAAAGAAAGATTAAACCCTTAAGGGATTTCAAATCTGTCCCTCTGAGGGAACCCTTAAAATGCATTATATGTAGAACTTTTCAACTCTGTGTTTCTCTGTCAGAGAGCGTTTCAAGCACAGCTTCCCTTTCAGGAAGTTATGCAATCTTAACTAATTAAAGACACAATGAACACCCCCCCCCCTTTTTTTTTTCATAAAGTATATAAATCTAAATTATTCATAAGTCTCTGTGGTTGCTGACTGGGAACAGCACAATGTTTATGGTTTACCCACAACTTGCAACTAAGGACAAATGCAACCTCCATGGTTTCTGAATTGAGCAAAAATTTAAATATAATGCTACTATAGAATTTATGTATGATAAATAAATATATACATAAATAAATACTTTAAGAAAGAAAGAAAGAAAGAAAGAAAAAAATACCTCATACTATTCTAAGCCTGGGTTACTGTCTGTGTGCAGATTCTGTGAATGTACAGTACTACTCATGTTTGTGTGGGATTTCTCTGGGATTGACAAGGTTAAATTGCCTATAGGTGTGAATGAGTCTGAGAATGTGTGTATGTGTGTGTGTGTGTGCTGCTCTGAGATGTATGAGGTTTAGGCTATATATCAAGAAAGCTTGCACATACACTACTTTTTCTAACACATGCACATAAAAAGCTCACACTTACACGACTTTTACCTCACACATGTAGATACAAAGTTCACACGCATACTACTTTTACCTTGCACATACACTACTTTTGCTCACACATGCACATAAAATACTTGCACATACATATAAAAAATTCACAGGCATGCTATTTTTACTGTGCATACACACTACTTTGCTCACAAAAACATGGACATACACTATTTTTTACCTCATACATAAACTACATTTTCACACACACAACAAAGTTCATGTATAAAAAAGTTCATGCGTACATTACTTCTACCTCAGACATGCACATAAATGTACCTTGTACATACATTATTTTTTTTCTTGCAAGCTTTTAATGTGACATACATGAAGAAAGTTGTGTGTGTGTGCAAAGTAAAAAGTAGCATGTGTGTGTGTGTGTGTGTGTGAAAGAAAGTGTGTGTGTGTGTGTGTGTGTGAAAGAAAGTGTGTGTGTGTGTGTGTGTGAGCTAACATTCAAATGAAGATGCAGCAGAGCAATGTTATTGGCTGAGTCATTCTGTGATAGGCACGCCCCTCAGTTACTGTACTCTATTCACTGTGGTAAAACAAGCTGATCCTCCTGCAACAACGGAAAATCTAGTCATATGTAAATTTTAGGCACCACAGCTATTAATGTCATGGAAACTTCATCGATAGCCGAGGAAAAAATAAATAGAATAAAATAAAAATTAGGCTTTTATTGAAACAATGAAAGCCGAGAAGGCCTGCAGAGCATTCTGAAACACTGCTCCAACTCGGCTTCTTTTACACAGAAAAACCATTTGCAGATTTAATAACATTTTGACATATTTATGATGGCATGTACACATGCCTTGACCTCGCTGCTATCTGACTTTCACCAATATGTTACTAGCACCCTAAGTTTTCCTACCTAAGCTATTCTAGTGCAGTCACCATTAAGTATTTGCCTGACAAATATAACATATAAAAAAAACATGTTCTTACTCGTTATCCCATTTCTAAGTGTTTCTGACTTTAGTGTAAGACTTTTGCAAATCATATACACATAGATATATGTATACTATGTATGCTTCTCTATACTGCACCCAGGAGACACAAAGCAGATGTCTTCCTTGTTTAACTTTTCTTTAAGTAAACTGAACACTTCTTTCCCTTATATGGCTTTTTGCCAAGGAGGCTATAACAAAACTAGATTTTAGGCCATAAAAAGGGGACCCTGCAAAGTGCGGGGGGCTTGTTGTTTGTCCCTTTCTCTGAGTGTAACACTGTATACCTGTCTGCTTCCTTAAAAGGAGATTCTGATTCTAAAGGACTACTTTAAGAATTGTGGTATTATCAACAAATGTCCACCACAGCCTACACACAGTTGTTACATGTGACCATATTTGACATTGGATTATATCTAATAATGCATACATTGCCTAATAATTGATCCTAAAACTCTACATTAGCTGCTATTAGTGTCTGCAAGCTCCTACACAAACAAAGCAGCTTAACTTCCTAGAAAACAATCATATTACATAAATAACATAATTACACTTTTACTTTTGAAAAATGGGCAAATTGATCACGTTTACAGAACCGCTATGAAGTATTAAGCTAAATAAAAATATCTTTACTAAAAGCATCTTTTAAGAAAGTTAATTGCTCTCCCAAAGTCACAATCTCTCAGTATAGTTGTGCCAAGAGGCTATTTTGATTCATTATATAATAGACATTTTAAATTGGTAGACAATAAAACACCCTTAAATGGCTTCATTGTAACCTACTCTATGCTCATATTAAAGTTGAATTAATTTTACTGTAAAAAGTCATTGCTCTTCAAAGTCAATGGATCTGTCCATATAATTGAACCAGTGCAAGCTTTCTTGATATATGGCTTAAACAGCATCTCAATGCGATTGAATGGAGTCTTATCTGGGGTGAATTCTTCTGTTTAGCACCTAGTTTTACCTATTTTGAGTCTTTGGATCCACCATGAAACTTACCAGGATAAAGCAGTTAATAAATATGAATGAACAAACAAACAATTAATGAATAAACTTTTTTTTTTTTTTAATAATTCCAGGAGGTTAAAATGAACAGAAAAAAACAGTTAAAAAAGTCAAAAGATTACATGCAGAAAGTAAGATTATCCCACTATTACTCTAACATACACTACATGACCATTTATTTTACTTTCTGTCGTGCAATCCATAATCCATAGGTGTATTCAATAACAGACTACTGGGGTAGCAAAAAGCAGAAATGTGGAAACCTGCAAAAACAATATAAGACAATAGCAAACCCAAACCTTACAAAATTCACATGTGAATCATGTGCTTATTTACATGTGGAGTGTGACTTTACCCTAAGTGAACTATAATACAGAGCCAGTATAGAGTGAAGACCAGAAATCTGAGACCATTTGTTAAAATGCTTCTATTTTTTCATTCTTTTAGAGAATTTTAGACCTCACTGCACACTAAAAGGTACCAGGATGCAAGAAAGCTAACGGTAAGGGAAAACTGGACTTTCTCTATCGTTCCTAATCTAATCATTTGATCTCTCACTCTCTGAAATGTAAAGCAAATTTATCTTCCAAGTCCATTTAATATTCTAGATTCAGGGATGTCTGACCTTAATATATGCTCTGCTCGAGCGCGTCAGTGTGGATGGTAGCTTCTGGCCCTGAGCAGAACGGGCATTTGCTGAAGAAGCATGTTTGGTGTTTGTAGTCTAATTTGTTACAAATGTATTTCCTGTTTGACATTGGCTTTGCTCTCCTAAAAGGCCTCTGTCAGCGAACAGATTAATAAATATGAAATATGATCACCATTTTCCTCCATTCACTATTAAATGCACAGCATGGACCTGTTCCACAAAGCATAGTAAGCAATTAGTCAGCAATTTTTAGGGAATAGCTGTGCAATCTTTGAGACAAAGCTTGCACGAATTATAAGCCATGGGTAAGGATTTCATTCCAAATAGGCCAACTGATGACACCTGAATGTTAAAAACAGGAAAGGAAGAGTTGATATTGACCCGGTGCGCTAGTTATATGTCCTCCAATTAAGTAAGAGACACTGGTGTGTGTGTGCATGTGTGCGCGTGTGTGTGTGTGTGTATGTGTGTGTTTATTCAGAGTGACAAAGTAAAATAGAGACTGTATGTAAAGTACAAACATGCTCAGGTTCTATCAGCTGTTCTGCTTAATACTCACATAGAAGTTCCTTTGCTTTATCCTTGGGTCTGAATGCTCGGAATGGAAACAAATAAATTGTATTTGGATTTATAAAACAGTCCGTTTCAGTCTGTGCATCATCGTCCTAACTCTCACACAGATGGAGTGAACCAATTCTGGAGCTTATTTACATGAAATAAAGCAGTAGTAAAATATAGACAGGACCTGTAAATATCTGCACTCGGTCTGCTTCCTTTTGGAGGACTGCAATCTTTTTTGGTTAAAGATATTAACTGTTGCATACTTCTAGCTTTCTTCTGTCATGAAAGATTACAACAGTGACATTTTGCCACTTTAAAGTAATATAACTCCGATAATATTTCTTAAACTCAACATGCAACATATGCGCGCACAAACCACAAAGCTTCTGTTACATGCATGACATTTTGCACTAGGATAAGAGCATACTTGATAATATGGGGCCATATTACAAAAACTTCCTAGCTTGCAGACCCTATCTAAACTGTTTGGTAATCATTGTAATTAAGGTTAGGACCTGATTTTGGAAAAAAAAAAAGTCAATACAGATAAACAGTTGCTAAGTCAAAGTTTCTATCCTAACGTAAATTAGGAAAAGTATATTACACAAGCTTCCTAACTTCCCAAAATCTTAAATAAACCGTCCTAAACTTTAGGATAACCATTAAGTTGTCCTCCTCAAAGTGTTAACTAACTTGTTTATTCCATATGACTGCTCTTTTACTGCTTTTACACAAGCAATGAAAGGTCAACAGGCCAAACATATTCATTGATAGGTGTATTGCAGACCCTACAGATGTGTTCCAGTTTGATGACAAAATACTTATTAGTAGATAGAGGCTACTGCGGGCCATGATCCAACTTTCAAAGTAAGCTTTTCAGAGACAAGTGGCCGGCATAGCAGTTAGCATTGTTATAAATTTCCCAAAAAGAGCATCTTTATGCTTCATTTAGACTTCTCTACAAATGATTCCAACACACTCGTCTGTCTTATAGTGCCCATAATAGCCCCATAGTGTTTACAAAGTAGCTCATTAAAATGAGATGACAAATGTAGCATTGGTTGCTAGGTAACAGACATAAAAGTTGATAACCAACGTTGATTGAGTATTTAGATTTTCCAAACTGAGATAAGATAGGATGAAGTAAGGTAAGATAGAATTCCTAAATTTAGGTAGGATTTTCTTCTGTAATACTAAATTATACTTATACTCTTCCTATATTAAGACTTAAGTTAGGAAGTTTCTGTAATACAGGCCCTGGTCTCTGCCTCTGTCTAGCTGTACGTGTGCCCCTGTTACTTCATGTGATGCCTCATGCCAGATTCTGATTCACTTCTACTCCTGTGGTTCCTCTCACTCTCTGGCCCTAACCCTAAAGATTTGCATTTCTAAAAAAGCTTATGCCCAAGACTCACTCTTACTTCAAAGGGTAATCTCACCTGAACTCTGTAGATCTGAACAGAACTGCTGCTGTAATAATAAACACTGACTGTTCTCATCCCAGGATTCTTTCACAATGTCCTTATACTGAGCATCAATTCAACACACTTAGTAATGTGTGACTTTACTCCTTACAACTGTATTGTTTAATGATTTATAATCTATAATAAAATTCCTGACACTTTCACATTTTTCTAGAAAGAGGTTGTTGTCGCTATGCATTGTTATTGCTCTGGTGCCCCAGTATTATTGGTCCATTATTATGTTCTGAGCAAAGGTTAAGATTGCAGTATTATCTTAGTCCAGTGTTAAGTCTCCCAGACATATAAACCTCACTGGATGTGCTCTTTCTGAAATAACTTCTTGTGATAAACAGTTTTAATAACTGAGCCATCAACTCCCAATTCCCAGTCCTGACA
The DNA here is from genome assembly GCA_030068025.1 of Parauchenoglanis punctatus. Taxonomy (NCBI): domain Eukaryota; kingdom Metazoa; phylum Chordata; class Actinopteri; order Siluriformes; family Auchenoglanididae; genus Parauchenoglanis; species Parauchenoglanis punctatus. Next base: position 7,573,423 of record JAQQZU010000039.1, read on the forward strand.
AAATGAATTACAGGAACTGGCTCCCCATTGTTTATTGCACTTGCAAACCATACAAGCCTCTAATATAATGTAAAACAGTTAAGACCTGCCTAGCTAAGGCCTAGCAGACGCCATACAATTTTGGAAATCTTAACCAATCACACTTGAGCCCTGAATCACAACAGCATGATTTATAAATTTAACAGTTGAATCTAAAAATATCCAATCAGTAAAGTTTTCTCAGTGTTCTGAGAATGGTTTTACCAAATTGTTGCAAATTTTAGACAGTTATTGCAACATTTTGAGTTGTAGGAAGATTAACACAGAAATATTAACACAATGGAATTGTGAAATGTTTACTTAATGTTATTTTTTTCACATCTTGGAACTTTGTGAAGATGTTTTAGTACGCTGCAAGAATTTTATATTTGGAACATTACAGCTTAACATTATTAAAAGCGCCTAAATACTTACAACAATATAATTATGTTCTCTGTTATCTGGGTTATAGACAAAGCTTACAATTTACAGTTACATGTTCAGAATTTATATAAAATTGATTAAAGCATTATTTTTCTCTCAACCTTAGTGGATATGTAAAAGTAAATCAATAGTGCACTCATAAGAAATGGTTTGAGCTCAGTTTATTACTGCTAATGTTTTCCTGTTTCTCCTAACTATATGGAAAAGTGATGAGGAAATATCCAACAGGCAAGTAAAATATGTTGTTGCCACAGCTCAACCAAGGAGACCTTTAAGACGATCATTCATCAAATGCACTATTCTGTTGACATTATTATTGTTGACATCCTCACAAATTTCAGAAAATCAACACATGAGTATTCATGACTGCTGAAATTACAGGATAGCTGACATTAGAAATGATTTGACAGCTCATTTGGAGATCCTTTGGGCAATCGATTGGGCATCATTGACCCCCCTCATGCCACACATAAAATGACAGCCAATGGGGCTAAATTCACACAATTAATTGACAATGTGCAAATCAAATTATCAGCATCATTGACATCATCTGTCTCATCGCTTGAGGTAAAAGACTTTAACATTTAAACATGAGCCTCATTGTTGTCTCTTCACACATCTGATCTCTGTTCTTGCAAACATCAGTGTGGAAATAATCACTGATTAGTCATTCAGTTTTGTTGTCTATTTTTGGTTTTTTTGAAAATTTTCTTCTGAAAAAAAAAATTCTTTTTAGATTTAAAGTGTCTTGAAAGGGCTTGTCTAGAACATTTTACCATGTTCTCCATTATTTGGGGATTTTTAATAATATGAGGCAAGTAGCATTGAAAAAAAGACAGAAAAAAGAAAAAAAAAAAAAAAACAATATTCAGCTGCTCAAACTGAAACTGTAATTTTAAAAAATGCCTTCTGGTCACAATCAAAATATTTATTATAGCAGCATAATGTTTGGCAAAAGCAGGCTGGTAATTTGTCAAGAGATAGAGAATCAATTCACAGGGATGATTATAAAAGTAGAGAGCAAAACATATGATGAGAAAGGGGAAAAGTGAATGAGAAAGTTAAAGGAAGTGCTGGGTGGAGAGAGAGAGAGAGAGAGAGAGAGAAGGAGATTATTAATGTAAACCTCTTTGGCTGCAGACCGGTTTGCTGGTTACTCACCAGTGCTTTAAATGAAATGTGTGTATGTGTGTGTGTGTGTGTGTATTCACTTCCCTCAATAAATCTTCTTCTAAACTGCTCTCCTTCATCAAATCCACTATGGCTGGCAGTAATGGGAAGAGATTCCAATTTGGGTGTTGGGGTCACCCAGATAATAAGGCTTACATTCTTTGTCAGTCTTTTTGTGGTGTTTTTGTTTTGTTTTTTTCTGTTCTACTTGTTACTCCGACTGTAAAAACATATTTGGTACTATTCATATGGGGATTAATGTTGCTGTCATAAAGTTTTTACACATCACATCTGTAAAATGACTTAAAGGGCACCCATTAAATTAATGTAGGATGAGAATGTTTCTACTAGATTGATTTTATCTGATGCAATGAAAACTTCAGACCAAAACCGAAACATTTCACACTAGGCTGAAAACCAATACCTAAAGCTGAAAGGTTTTTTTCTGTGTGAGCACTCATTTCTGATAGACATGCTTGTGGTAGTTACTTCATAGCCTCTGAAGTCGAACCTACTTGAAAACAGAGATCAACTGATCATCCATGGAAATTAATTCCATCATTTTTTCATTTCATTTTTTAGCTATTTTTGTGTCTGAACATTTGTGAATTTTTCAATCTCTTCAAAAACTCTGGCTACAGATGGTAGTAATGTGCTAGCAGACACGTTCCTTTTTACTTCTGTTGTTTTTCTGCATATTGAGTGGGATGCCATGTTTTCGAGTGGCATATCAAACCCGTAGTGGAGAAGTCCTTTGGCATTGTACCCCCTCTTGATACTTGGCATGAATAGTGATTACAAATTGTAGAAAGTGTGAAATCCTTCCACTCGGTCGACATTTTCACTATTCATCTGCTGCTGCTCAAACTGTTTGAACACGTCTGTGTTGACAGGCACAGAAAAGCAAAGAAAACTGTTCTCATTTTTGTTAAATGTCCCTCCCTTACCTTTCCCTTTCCATGCCTGTATTAGAACATGTGGTGGTCGTCAGGTGCCCATAGTGTACTTTCAAGTGCTTACCTTCACACTCCCTTGCATTTTTCATGCTAATTAATAAGTATGATCCTCCAGTTGTCAAAATTTGGCTTCTCAAACTTGTTCGCCAGCACTGGCAAACACTGATTCCTCTTATTTCTTTTTCCTTGTCTTCTTTTTTTGTTCTTCATCTTCTGTCTGGATTCATGCTGTCGCTTCTAAAAATGGGAAATATGGACAGTGTTCTTGAGAGGTTTGTCCGTTCTGTGCTACTGTAGCGGTGCAACATGGGGGCGCAATGGAGGAGGACCTGCTACCTGTGTAGATATAAAGAGCTCATTGTAAGATTATGGACACGCAACAATTTGTAGCTACAGGTAATTATACATGAATGAAAACATGCTTATGAATACTATATTCCATTTCTGTTAATAGAGCCCCCTAAATCCTACATAGTGAACCTTTATGGAAATAAAGCTACACAATTTGCTACTTCATTTATTTCTAGGAAAGTTTCCACATCTTGGAAGTGGTTTTATACAGTATTTATAGCTGTCATTAAAACAGCCGTTTAATCAGGCTGTGGGATTGTGCTTTTCTGCTCGAGTTTATTTTCTTTCTCATGCTGAAGGGCTCCCGATTTAGACAGAATGAAGATGAAGGTATATGACCCATACCAAGTAAATTGCTGGCAGACACTCCTAAAGCATTCATCTTTTCACAATTGGGCAAGTGTTTAATGAGGAGATCAATTTTCATTTGTTCCATGCATTAGACATAATGTCACTTGGTATTGTGTAGGAGCATGATGTTTTAGAGTAATATATCTTAGCAAAGTAGAGTAACTTACCACAGTGTAATCAAGCTTCTCTTTTTCATTCACCTTCAGAAACTGCGTTATCCTGATCAGGGTCATAGTAAGTCTGCCACACATTCACACAATTTAGCATAGATGTTCCATGTACTAGCATGTTTTTGGGAGGTTGGAGGAAACCAGAGAACACAGACAAGCCTACACAGACTTGGCGAGAAGATGCAAAATTCGACAGAGGAACCCGAGCTTAGGATTCAAGCAGGGACTCTAGAGTTGTGAAGATGCAATAGGAGCTTTTGGACCTGAGGAACTTTTTTATAGTTTTTAGAACTGTTGAAGGAAGTACCATTTTGTGTATTCACACTGTAGAAACAGAGAATGATTTTACTTCTTAGAACGCTGTTTAGAGGGGCTTTTTGGCTCCTACCCCTGGGTATGTACTCCCCCTGCTAAACAGATATGTGCATGTGACAGCATGTGCTGTTTAGCAGATGAGAGAAGCTGAAACCTGAGGTGTAGTGGTTGGCAAACTGAAGTGAAATAAAAAATAGGCTATAAGGGCTTGATTTAAACAGAAATACGTGTGTGCTGCCGGTCCCATTATTCTGAGAAATCAATAAAGTAGAAATGTAAACAAACAAAGAACAAAGAGGAAGTGTGCATGCTGTGAATTGCGCTGAGAGGCACAGCATGAGGGGAGAATACGTGACATTTTGGTCGAAATTATCACTAAAAATCACTGGAAAAAATCATCACTGATGAATTTTCCAATTGCCAGATAGTCTATATGAAAAGTCAGGTACAGCCTTAAGTCTGTGTAAAATGTTAGCTGTGTAAAAAACAGCTCTTAAGGTTAGCATTAAAAATAAAATAAATAAAAATAAAAATAAATAGAGAGACAGTGAAGCCTTTATGCAACAGAGGAAATACAGTGTGATTTTGATGTGGCATATATCACTTCAGCATTCCTACTGATAATGCGAATGCAAACAGAAAAAAGTGTGTAGTTCTCAGGGGAGCTTCCCAGAGAGTAGTTCCTCTCAATAAGTCCCTAGGGCTGTTTGGTCTGAAAGTGCCTAATGCCACCAGGTGCACCACTGTGTCATCCTCTAGGTATAATTACATTTCAAGTATCCTAAACCACTGGTCTAATTAACTTACCAAAACATGAAGATGTTTTCCACCATGCAACAATCTAAACATTTTCCAGATTCTAGAAATAGAAGGTCACATGGAAAACATGCAAGCAAACCTGAAAAAAAAAACCTTAGAACATTTTTGACATTTTCATTTAAACATAAGCCTGCTCTAATTGAGGCAGAGTGTGTTCTTTGCCTATAGCCATTCATTATTCTACATGACAGACATACTAATCAATTAGAAAGATCACACAATATACGTCAATGCAGGTAAATAAAATCAGGGGTCCGCAGTGAGTGAGGCCAGCAATGCTGACACTCCCTGCTGACAGATCGCTCAGCTTGAGTGACTTTCCATCGATCTGTGCTTTACACAAGCAGAGCTGAGTCTGAGATCTACAGGAAACATTGTGTGACAAACAGAGCAGAACAGAGCGAGACCTCAGGGACATGTCAGTCAAAATGGGATAGAAAGAAATAAGGATATAGAAATGGTGAACAAACTAATGACTGTCTGTTAAAGGTGGTCAAGGGAATCACATTTTCTGTTAGCTGTGGTGAGGATTGCAAAAGCTATTGTGTTTTTGTTGCACAGAAAATGATGAAAGAAAAGGAAACACACTAAAAGAAGTGATTGATTCATTTTGTGCAGTGCAACACTTTTTGCTCTGTGGAGAGTTTTAATAATACAAATTATGTAATAAGGCTTATTGTATACGCATTATCCACAAATCTGAAGCCACTGATTAAACCACTTCTGTGCTGCACTTCCTTTAATGCAAAGAATTTCATTACAAATGATATTATCAGCACCAACTTGAGTGAAAAGTAGAATCATAGAAGTATTTACTTTGAATTTCAGTATTTATTGGTATTTGGCACTTGAGCTGGCATGGACTCTATATGTTTGTGTAAAGCTTTATGACCCATGTTAGATCAAATTGGATCCATTGGAATTCCATCATTGCTGTCTGAAAATGTGCTTTATTGGAAGCAATAAGGCTACGTTCACATTTCCAGGCTGAAGTGACTACAGTCTGTATCTGATTCGTTGCCAGGAGACATAAATGAGAGTGGTCAGCTAGCACAGTCTTCTGTTTGTACTACCTACCAATACATGCTATGTAGTGATTTCGTGTTAGGCTTAAGGATAAGATTTTAGGGCTAACTTTAAGCTTTGAGTCTTAGGGTTAGGTTAAGGGCTATGGATAAGATCAAGTTTATTCGTTATTATCGGTAGCATTTATTTGTGCTCATTTTTCGACAAGGTAGCACAGCGCTACTAGCACATCCATCAATGTGCATTTGTATTAATGTCTGATGTTTCAGGGGACAGATGCATTTACATTACAGTTAGTTACAGGTCACTTGTAATTTTGAACCTTTAAGATAGACAAATCTGATCATATGTGAACATAGCCTTGTTGTCATACGGTTGTCATGGTCAGTATCATAAATTTGCTTAAATTTTAATAGTGGCCTCAAAATTGTGAAGAATTTAATAGAATTAATATTCAGTACATTGAACTGAATTTCATATTTTTGTTTTACTTTGTTTTAAAAATTATAAAACTTTTTTTATTTTCAGTTTGAAATCAAACCCCCCCAAAAAAAATCCATCCACAAATTTCATTGTGGTCTCAGGCTTTTGGATCCTAAATTGCATTAAATACAAACATTCTGAATTTGAAAAAAAAAAAAAAAAAAAATGTCATTGCGGGTATGCAACTTTACCTTATTTCTTCCAGGTTTACCTTCTTTTTTTAATGTTTCCTTTTAATGAGCTGCTAATAATGAATGCCACTATAACAAGACTATTTAAAACTTGAGTTTTGCCTCTGCATGGGTCTGACAATGAAAAACTCTACACACTAACACCACCATTCACCTGCCACCTACCACAAGCTGTCAAGCATGACTACATTACAGTCCTAACTCACAAAGAATTGTTAAACTGAGAGAATTTTATACACCAGGGTCTCGGAGAGGTAAAGAGCAATACTTGAGGATATTCTGAAAGAATGTAAGATGGTAAGAAGTGAAAGTGTTTTTATTGTTATTTTTCTCCCATGTACTTGTTTGTGTTTTATAGGGGTGTAACTATTACACAATTATGAGTATTACTGATTATACTTGATTATAAATAAAAAAAGGACAGACAACTGGTGTATAAAATAATTTTTTTTTTTTTTTTTATAATTTAACTAATGTCTAAATGTGTAGCATTCGTAAATTAAAGGTAAATACTAATGTCAGTCGGAGTCTACTAAAACATACTGCATTGTTTCATAGTAGATGCGGTAGTGTCACTAAATATAAAAATAGTTGCCTTAATAATTGAATTTATAAAGTAAGTTCATACCCCTACTTTTTTAATTTATTTCTAATTGTGTTTCATATCTGAAAACATGTATGTTTTTCTCTTTTTCATCCATCCATCCATCCATCCACCCATTATCTATACCGCTTTATCCGTCTGGGTCGCGGGGGAAGTTGGAGCCAATCTCAGCAGACCCCTCGGGCAAGAGGCGGGGTACACCTTGGGCAGGTCCACCACAGGGCCAACACAGACAAACAGCCACACATTCACACCTATGGGCAATTTAGATTAGCCAGTTTACCTAATCTGTATGTCTTTGGACTGTGGGAGGAAACCGGAGGACCCGGAGGAAACCCACGCATGCACAGGGAGAACATGCAAACTCTACACAGAAAGGCACCCTGGGTGATCCGGGGATCGAACCCAGGACCTTCTTGCTGTGCGGTGACAGTGCTGCTCCTCTCTTAGGAGTGGCTTTAAAAATCCAGAAAATGTTAAATTTTATATTGCTAGTCCTTTTTGTCCTCTGAAAAATAATGCGCTGGTGAGTTAGAAACAAAAAAAAATTGTTAAACTGCTCCAAATGAAAGACCTAAAGGGTTCCTCTAGTGGACATTCCTGGTTGTCAAGTTTGCATGGTGATATGAGATGTCATACCAATGCTATTTGTCTGTTGCTGATATTGCAGTATTTTATTGCAGTATGCTATACCATATGTTGAGAATTTATACAACCAAAACTCTAAATAACCAGAGGAGAACTGAAACCATCTTGTGCACATGCATGCAAGGTTGAACCGAAGTCTTTACAATGCCCTTCTTTTGCAAAACACAGCTACATTTCCAGCTACTTGTTCCTGAACACTTGAGCCATGTTTTCACTCTCATAGTCTCTAAGTGGCACAATCTTAAGAATAAAGCTAAATGTTTGCGCTTAAACGGTGGCCATATAGACTCTACTGAGAACCCCATTTCAGACACTAAAGAAAAATCTGGCACCCTCAATGTCATGAACTACACAGAGATGACTCATGTACACAGAGATGACTCATGACACAGAGATACAGAAAACTGACTTAAGCAACTGCATATCCAGTACATATTTTTTGGACTTAAGACACCAACTCTGAATATGGCCCAAAGCGTGTTGGCTTAATAAAGAATTCACAGAGTTATGATTATGCTACAAATTGTAGCTAGTAGCTGGCTAAAGTAGAGGCATACTCTAAAACAGAATCAACGTCCATGAAACAGAAGCACACCACAAGAACATTTCTATTTACATCCCATTAAACACAGGATCTGATTTGGCAAATTCCTGGTATTTATTTTTAATTCCAATTCATCTACTCAATTACAAGCAGACTATACTATACATGTGACCCCATCAAGCAAAATGTGTCATGGTGCCGCTTGCTTTTGTTTACATCACACACTCACACATCTTACAATTTTTGTGAAGATCATCTTTTGTTGAAATAATTATTAAGCAGCTCATTAATGCAATCCTTGCACCTAACACTAACCCTAAACTTTAAACCACAAAGTTAAAACAGTTTTACTTGTGAGGACCAGTCACACATCCCCAGATATGCAGGAGAAGAATGTAAAATGCTGAAATACCATAACACTAATTAAAGAATTTTTGTGAAAATCCACTCCCAGTGCACTGAGAAATGAAACCTTTGTTTGTGTTTGTACCTGTATACGGTAATTACAGGGTTGTGTTTTGATAGTTACTGTTATTGACTTTTGCATGGAGTGCACTGATTTATTTGTCAAATAAAAGCAGGAAAGAAACAGAAAGAGAGAAAAAGAGAGTGAGATGTGAAGAGAAAGCACAGCTGTCAGTGCATCACAATCTGTCAAAATTCACCATGATTTACAGAAAAGCTTTTATATAGATTTTTCCCCTATTCAAACCAGTGCAGTCTAAACAATATATTCGTTATTTATGGCATGCTGTTTCAGTAACTCAGTTCAATGGTGTGTAATGAGGAGTTCAATTCCTTGACCTCAGATGTGCTGAGTGAATACTGTAATCACCGTTGCATAAGCACCAGAACAGCACACTGCTATTACATGAAGAGACTATGTTTAAGTGTCGGAAAAGAAATTATACAACTTTTTAAATTATGTATTCAAACATTGCTTCACTGTATTGTTTAGTTCAGAGGTATTAGATCTCGATTGCGTGCAAATGCTTATGGGAAATGTGTCAGGAACCTCTTCTCTTGGCACACACGAGTGCGCCTGATGAACTCGGCCACTCGCGTAGCGCGTTTGAACTCT
>JAQQZU010000039.1:7582693-7599739 GCA_030068025.1 Parauchenoglanis punctatus
GTCACCTTTTGTCCTGCATATGCGTTCCGCCAAACCCAACCAGCCAGGCAAACCACGAAAGCCTGGCATTCGTGACAAAATGGAGTTCACAAAGAACATGCTGTGCCAGTAGCAAGGGGCAGATTCATAACAGAACCTCCCCAATATCCACCCCCCATCCCCGACGGCGTTACTCTCAGAGCACCTAACATGGTTATTCCATGGGGGGCCTGGCCTGTAGGCAGGGGCATAGCACTAGACTTCACCACCCCAAACTTTAGAATTTGGTTTGGGCAGGAACTCGGGCATGGGTGTGCAGTAAGACCCAGGCATTGACCCAGGCATAGGTGTGGGCATAGGCATAAATCTTGGCATTCTGGAGGGAAACATATCTGGAACCTCAGTTAGGAGACATATGGAGCAGGTTGTAATGTGTTTGTGAATGTCTTGGCTCATGTTTGGCCACCAATACTTTTCCTTCAAATGTTCATAAATGTGACGACAATTAAGGTGTCCAGTGGTTGACCAGGTGTGAGCCCTGGTTAGCAGTATTATTTCCAAGCTAGGGGGAATATAAAATTCATTCTGGTGGACATTCAGCTATATGTAGTAAAGTGTTTCTGTGTACCTTGTCAAATTCACATGCTATGGAACTGATCAGACAGTCATTGGACTGAAACATGAGAACCAGCTTGGTAGCGGTTATATTGTCTAAAGCTGTAACGGGTTCCATGAGAGGAAATGGAAATGGAGTAGAGGCAGGTTGACAGGGAAGACTGGAACCGGGATATGCTTATGGAATATGGAACAAGAGCAGGATCTGGGACTGTGACTGGAAGAGGAGCAGGCTCTGTGACTTGAACTGTGGCTTGTGTGCTATGTTGCACTGTAGCAAGTTGTTCGGCTTGAACTATAGTCAAAGCAGGCATGGAGCTTAGAACTGGCTGAAAAACTGCAACATTCACCTTGACTGGAGTGGGGTCCGAGGCTTAAACCAGCCCTGAAACTGTGGACACTAGAACCTGAGCGGGCTTTGTGACCATGACTGGAACAGGAACAGGTGTGACCGCCGTAACTCACAGGAACAGGCTCTGAAACTGTGACTGAAACTGAATCAGTGACTGGAACCTACTTGGAGACTTTGGAGGTTGCAACTGGAACAGATGGTGCAACGGGGGTTGTTGAAGGTGGAGCTAGATCAGAAACTGTGGAGGTTGGAGCAGTAGCAGGATGTGAGACTGTAACAGGCTGTGAAACTGGAAATGACTCTGTGGCCTGAACAGGAACAGACTTTGTAACTTTATCAGGAATATAAAGTTACGGCTCTGTAGCTTGAACTGGAACCATCTCGTTGATTTGAACTGAAATTGTTTCTGTGACTTGTACAGGAACTGGACAAGGAACTTGTACAGGAACTTGGTTCAGTGACTGGCAACGGAAGAGACTCTGACTTGGTGACTGGTGCCAGAACAGGTTTTGGTTCTGTAATTGAAGCAGGAACTGGTTCTGTCTCTGAGACTGTGGACACTGGAACTGGCCTGGAAACTAGAACTGACTTGGAGACTGTGACTGAAGCTTGAGCAACATCAATGACTGTGCCTGCAGTGGGCTCTGGCTCTGCAACTCTGGCTGGAGCTGGATCAGGTTCAGAGACTTGAATGTGTTTCGAGTCTGAAGCAGGTATGGACTTGGACTCAGGATTGAGCTTGGACTGGGTCATGGACTTGGATTTAGACTCAGGCATGGACTTGAACTCAGGCATGAATTGGACTTATGCTCTGACCTGGGCATGATGACAATGTTGTCTTCAAAGCCTGGCAGAGGGGTGATATCATCCTCCTTGAATCCAGGAGTGCACTATAGAGCAAAGGCCTCCCTTTTTGCCTCTGGAGGGGGCTCTGGAGCAGTTGCCTCCTTCTTGGGAGGTGTCTTTGGGGTGGTTGCCTCCTTCTTGGCCGCTGGGTGGGGAGAGCCACTTGAGCATGGTGCCAAATTGAGTAGGGCTCCTCATACATGGGTGTTCTATGGTGAAGAGGTACTTTGCCCACCAGAGTGCTGGCCCCGTGAGCCAGCAGAAACACATTAGGCACACATTCCAAAACATCATATGGGTCCGAGGTATCTATCCATAAATACTGAAAAAAAAAAAGAAAAAAAAAAAAATTAAGGCATGGTGTGCATGCGGCCAGCCTCCCCTAATCCTGCTGTGTCCTGGTTTTGGTGGAGCATTCTGTCAGGTATGCAGAGTGTGGCTGGACACATGCCCAGGTAGGAGATGGCAGTAAAAGCAAACTGTGTTTATTTAAACACCAAGGCATTAGTACAGAAACAGCAGGCAAACATACAGTCCCTAAACAGGAAAAAAAGGTTCAGGTGATTGGCAGACAGAGTAAAACAGACAAGACAAAGATCCAAAACCAGAAAATAGGCAAAAGTCAAAAAACCATTAGAACAATGAGAACACAGAAACAAGGCTTGGCAATAGCAGAAACAAAGGCATGACTAACCTAATGCTTCTCAAACACTGAGTCCTTTTAAACTGTGCATGTGTGCGCACGTGTGCATGAATTGGAAGCACCTGCATCCAATTAACAGCCATGCAACTCCATGCCCGGGAGTATGTCGGCCATCTTGATTGAGTGCAAGTGCTCTTGGGAAATGGAGTTCACAAAGAACATGCTGTGTTGGTAGCAAGGGGCAGATTCCCGACATCAAGATAAATGTTTTGAATTGAATAAAAATGGCCAAAATGGCACTTTTTGATTAAAAAAGTTTAAATAAACCAACAACAAAGTGTTAAATCTAGCAATTTACATATAATGCTAATGTAAAAGCTAATTAGATAGAGATTAAAAACTCATTGTGTGTTTTGCTCTGATGCACTGCTCAGCACTCTGACATATTCAAACTGTTTGAGAAGCAGATCAATACTAACTGCTATCTTTATTTGATATTTTATTGTGGTTCTATTTTATTTTATTTTATGAGCTAGTTAATAACATGCAATAAAAGCCCTGGGTAAATGGGATGACTTGGCCAGTTTTTATGGGTATGCTGCAGTAGTTTAAGTAGTTCTTGAAAAAAAAATGAAGAGAAGGTTTGGATATATCTTGGTTAATGGTATGTACATTACATCACAGGCATGAATCAATTTTGTAGCATATGTAATGGTTTATACGGATTATTGACAAATAGCCTAACTAATATATAGTATGCATTAAGGTTACTACTCTACTATATAACACATACCTTGTGTTGTCATGTTAGTACCATTTCTGGTTTACTATCATATCTGGCTTTTTGGTAAGTGCATTGGTTAACCTAAATCAGTCAGTTTATATTTGGACCAGTTATCCCACCAAATCAATATACAGTATGTCGTTATGCGGTTTTCCAAACCAATTCAGTTTAATGGCGTGTAAATTTGAAAATACATATGTCTGTTTTGTAGTTAATCTGGGGTAATTACAGTGCATCCGTCAACTGTGGGACCTTATATAGACAGGTGTGTGCCTTTCCAAATCATGTCCAATCAACTGAGTTTACCACAGGTGGACTCCAAGATGCAGAAACATCTCAAGGATGATGAGTGGAAACAGGATGAGCCTGAGCTCAATTTTGAGCTTCATGGCAAATGCTGTGAATACTTATGTACATGTGCTTTCTCAGTTTTTTATATTTAATAAATTTGCAAAAACCTCAAGTAAACTTTTTTCACGTTGTCATTATGGGGTGTTGTGTGTAGAATTCCGAGGAAGAAAATGAATTTAATCCATTTTGGAATACGGCTGTAACATCACAAAATGTGGAAAAAGTGATGCGCTGTGAATACTTTCCGGATGCACTGTATGTATATATTGAACCATATGATTCACCATATGGCTTATTATATGACAGTTAGTTCTGGTTGAGTCATCAAGAGGCCTTGGAAGATTGTTAATTTAGTATAACTGCTATGGGATATTTTGCTTTGTGTATCACTCCATTCATTTGTGTTCACCACATCAAATTCCACTTTCTAGTTCAAAACCATTATTACACTAGAGTTACAGACATCATCAGCAGACATGGCAAACAATTCTTTTCAGGAATATATCTTTTTGCTTTAAATAAGAAAGTTCAGCAGTTGATGAAAAGGAAGAAGAGAGCAATTTTACCAGAATGTACAAATCAATGTGAACTGGCTAGCCAGATAGCCAGCATGCTACAAGTGAGTGTGACTTCTTTGGGATCTATTTCCACTAACGACACAAAAATAAACAAAACATCTGACCATAATGCAACTTACTCCAAAATGTAACTTACTCAATATTAATTTCTTCTTTTTAGATCTGTTGTTTAAAAGGAATATATCATTTGCAGTTACTCTGAATATCAGCAAGACTGTGACATTATGGAACGTTCCCAGCAGACTCATGTCTATGGCCATAGTCGTGTCGATATTTATTATAACCACGCTCTTGCTCATGCAATATTGCTTAATTGACATACCCAGTATTTGTTTTTTTATTGTTTGTTTCTTAGTTTGCATTAAGAATTTTACACTCATCAGTTAAATGCCTTGGTTAACATATCTTCATTGGTTTGATAGCATTCAGATTGGTACACTGCAACCAATTTATATTTCCTAAAATGAATGAATGAATGAATGAATGAATGAATAATAATTCCCCCAAAAAATCTAATCAAGGCATTTAATTGAAAAATCTAACCACTGTAAATTTAAAACCAAACAATGTGAATCTTACAAAACACATACACAGTTAAGTCAGGAGTTCTGCAAGTATTACAAAAACAAAAGACAGAAACTATGTACATAATATGGAACCAACATAAATCTATTAATTCAGGTGAAAATTATATAAGATGACAGACAAAATAGTTTTTTTTTCTGCCTATAATAATTTGACACATCAACTTTTAGAAACCATAGATATATTTAATCAGAATGCAAAAACGCTCTTTTTCCTTCTTTCCTTCCTCTTTCCTTCTGCTCTTAATCTTCTCCAGACTACATGCCTCCAAGATAAGTGAGATTTGCTCACACAATGAATGTCAGGCACTTATCAAGTTGATCAAGTTGTTAAATAGCTGTGTGCCATAGCAAAATGGACATAAGCCTAATCAAGTTATCTTGTAATCAAATTTTTGCTGTAAATATGAAACGAGATCCTAATATCCTAATATCCTATTTAATTCACAACTTTGCTAGTGTTTGAGCCATGAGCAAGTTCAGGAAAGCATGTAATTGGTTATAGTAGAAATATTTATTAGGAAAGGTTAAAATTTTCAAAATTTTGGCAAAAGGGATCATCCTGACTGTTACATATATACACTGAGTTCAATAACCATTTATACATACTATAAAACTAATTTATGCAAAACAGCGCAAAGGCTATTAAACGGTATACTGTAGTTCAGCCATTTTCAACCACTGGTGGGCCTCAGAGTTCCATCTATTGAGCTACAGAGGCAGTGGTAGGCTACTGTCAAATGGTTATCATTTTTTTGTTATTTTACAAAACTTGTTATTTTTGTATCTAAAAGTTCTTATGAATTAATATATGACATAGATGACATTGAATGCCAACTTGTGGAACAAATAAAGTCCATATTTTGCCACACAGCTGGACAAGTTGACTGATATAAGCAATGCGGCTTTATTGTTAGTTTTTGTCAGATGGACAGCAATCTTCATGAAGATGTTTTGCAAAGAACTTCCAATGAGAACAGTGGCAGATAATGTAATGTGCTGCCTTGATGATTACTTCATTGGAAAAAAGTCTTGATTGGAGATAGTACATAGGTGTTTGCACAGACGGCGCCACTTGGTGTTGTCAAACAAATCCCAAAGTGAGCACCTGAAGCCAAGTGGGTGCACTGTTTCTTGCACAGGTAAAGTCTAGCAACAAAGCAGATGTCACCGGAAATGTTAAAACATGTTAAAACATGAGGTTCTGAACATGGCTGTGAACACTGTCAACTACATTAAAAAAATGCACTCAACTCAAGGTGTTTTGCTGCTCTGTGTGAAAGACTTGATGCTGATCATTTGCAGCTCTTTTACCACAGTGAAATAAGGTGACTTTCAAGAGTTCATGTGTTTAATCACCTTTTTGAACTGAGAAATGATGTGTGCACATTTCTGGAAGAGCAGCACTCCCCTTTTGCTCAGCATTACACTGATGGTCACTTTTGTGCAAAACAGGCCTATTTATCTGATATAATTGACCAGTTAAATCTGATGAATGCATCAATTCAAGGTAGAAACACCACAGTGCACAGAATTGAAGGGAAAAGAAAAAAACTGATTCTTTAGAATAGAAGAGTCAAGGAGGGCTGATTTGGTTCCATTCCTGATTTGTTTCCATTCCAAAGCCTCCCCTCATGTCACCATATCCAAGATGGCAGTGTGGCAGTAGCATGCAGTGGCCACTCCGAATCCAAAATGGTGCTATTTAGTTTCTTAGCGTGAATCCTATGGCATATGGACAGCGAAACAAACAGTGTTCACGTTTACCAACGCCAAACATTACTGAAATTTAAGGACCAGTCAAAAACCATCCATGCAGGATGATCTGTTGGAGACGGTACGCATCCTCAGGTTGCTACAGAAACCTGGTCTCCAGTCCTCAATGTCGCCTGATGCCAGTGGCCAAGGGAGGGTCCACCATAAGCTGTGTGCAAGGAAGCAGAATCACGACAAACAGGTGGGGGGTCCGTGCTAAGCTACAAGCTAATCCCAGCCATCTGGCTCTTCCATCCATTTTGCTCTTCAATGTCTATTCCCTGGACAATAAACTGGACTGCATCCGACTTCAGTGGACTACCCAGTGCAAGTTTAGAAATTGCTGCGTCTTTGTTTTCAGAGACATGGCTTAGCGACAGAGTTCCAGATGCCGCCATTCAGCTAGACAGGCTCACCGCATTCTGTGCTGACAGAAAACCATCTCAGTACACTAAGACTCGTGCTGTTGGCTTGTGTGTTTACATCAACATGGAAAGGTGCAAGAACTCTGTTCTAGTTTCTAGTTACTGCTCACCTCTGGTGGAGTTTGTGACTGTTAGATGCAGAGCATTTTATTTACTATGGGAATTCACCACCGTGATAATTTTCAGAGTGTACATTCGAACCAGTGCTAATGCTAAAGAGGAGCTCTGTGAGCTGTACAGAACTATTAGTGAACTGCAGGATGCACACTCCGATTGACTGTTTATTGTAGCCAGAGATTTGAACCATGCAAATCTCAAGTCAGTGCTCCCCAAATTCCATCAGTATGTGGACTTTGCAAAGAGAGGAGCAAACGCACTGGATTTTGTTTACACAAACATTCCCGGCGCATACCAAGCGGAGCACCGCCCCCACCTCGGCTATTCAGACCACATCTCTGTTATGTTAATACCAGCATACAGACCGCTCATCAGGTGCACCAAACCAGTTCTGAAGCAGACATATGGTGGTACAGCCAAGCCATTACAGACTAAAGGATGACAACACCTGCCTGTCGTATTGATGCCTCCCTACCAGATGTGCTGAACAACTTCTATGCATGGTTTGATGCACAAAATGACGTAACTGCGAGGAAGACCAGCCATTCTCAAAATGACCAGGTGCTGCGTCTGACCACAGCTGATGTAAGGAAAACTCTTTACAGAATTAACCTACAGAAGGCTGCTGGACCAGATAACATCCCTGAGAGTGTTCAGTGTTCAGAATGTGCAGACCAACTGGCAAATGTTCTCACTGACATCTTCAACATCTCCTTGAGCACTGCTGTCATTCTGAAGCGCTTCAAAGCCAGCACCATCCTTCCCATGCCAAAAGAAGTCCTCAGTGTCCTGCTTCAATGACTACCATCCCATTGCACTCACTCCCATCATGATGAAGTGCTTCGAGAGGCTCATCATGAGGCACATTAAGACCCTGCTGCCCCCCTGACTGGACCGACTTTCATTTACCTATCGCCCCAACTGGTCTACAGGTGACGACATTGCCACCACCCTACATCTGGCCCTCACCCACCTGGACAATAAGGACATGTATGTACGAATGCTGGTCATAGACTTCAGTTAGAGCATTCAACACAATTATCCCTCAGCACCTGATTGGAAAGCTTAGCTTGCTGGGCCTTAACACCTCTCTTTGCAACTGGATCCTGGACTTTCTGACTGAGAAGCCTCAGTCAGTCTGGATTGGGAACAGTATTTCCAGCACCACCACACTGAGCACTGGGGCCCCCCAGGGCTGTGTGCTCAGTCCACTACTGTTCACTCTGCTGACTCACAACTGTGCAGCAATACACAGCTCAAACCACATCATCAAGTTTTCTGATGACATGACTGTGGTGGGTCTCATCAGCAAGAACAATGAGTCAGCATTCAGAGAGGAGGTGCTGGACTGCTGCAAAGTCAACAACCTGTCTCTGAATGTAGACAAAACAAAAGAGATGATTGTTGACTTCAGAAGAGTAGGGAGTGACCTCTCTCCACTGAACATAGATGGATCCTTGGTGGAGATTGTCAAGAACACCAAATTCCTTGGTAATCATCTAGTGGAGAATCTCTCCTGGTCCCTCAACACCAGCTGCATAGCCAAGAAAGCCCAGCAGAGTCTTTACTTCCTGCGGAGGCTGAGGAAAGCCCATCTCCCACCACCCATCCTCACCACCTTCTACAGCGGGACTATTGAGCGCATTCTGAGCAGCTGCATCACTATATGGTATGGGAAATGCACCATATCAGTCCGCAAGAACCTACAGCAGATAGTGAGAACAGATGAGGAGATCATCGGAGTCTCTTCTCTTCTCTTCCTCACAAACATTTACCACAAACAGCATCTGCAAAGCCATCAGCATTGTGGATGACCCCACACACCCCTAACACAAACGGTGTACCCTCCTATCATCTGGCATGAGGTACCGAGGCATTCAAGCCCTCACAGCCAGACTGTGCAACACTTTCCACAAGCCATCATACACCTTAACACTCAGAGACTATGAATACATTCAACTCCTCTGCAATTTTTGGATGTTTGTCACTGCTTGTAATTTACAGGAATTATACAACTCAATACATCACTGCACCTTATATCACTAGGACCATGTACTGGTTAGTGCTGCACTGTCAATGCATTACACCATCTCTATGTCTCACTGTCTTTATCTCCTTTATGTCTTCTGATGTCTGCACTGTCAGCAATGTTTGCACACATGCACTTTATATAGTTTTTTGTTGTCTTTTGTTGCACACATGCACTTGACAATGAAAAATGACAATAAAAACACTTGACTTGACTTGATTTGATCCAGTGTTCTAACCCAGCATTTCACTCGTTGTCTCAAATGTTTGCAGACTATTTCCCAAAGGCTCCATGACATGGAAACCTTTGGATTTTGGACCCTTTCTTTGTGGGTACTGCTTCAGAAGACATGGCTCTGCCCACTGAGTTGGAAAATAAACTAATGGAACTATCAGCAGATAGCAGCCTGAAGCTTCACCTCACACATGTTGAACTTGCTTCACTTTGGTTAGTGGCTGACAGTCAAAATCTCTCTCTGTCAAAACAGGCAATCAAATGTCTGTTGCCTTTCACCACTACATACATAGGTGAGTAAGGATTTTCCATTGTGACCGTCACAAAATCAAAAGCAAGGAACAAACTGAAAGCTACTTTGGATGCTACTCTCTGTCAGTCTCTCACCAATCCCATCATGCCACGATCTCTTTATTTCTGAGAAGCAAGCCCAATTTTGTCACTGAGGGTAAGCAGAATATTTATTTTGCTCATTACAGCTTACAGTGGCATATAACAAATTTACAGTCCATTTTATCAGTGTACTTTTTCACTTTTTTGTCTTTCTCTGTTCATTCTTTCATGTATTTGGACAGGTCTTTTTAACAATTATTGGTGGGCCTTAAGTCTTAACTATTTGTAAATTGTAAATTGGCCTTAATTGTTAAAATCTTTTTAACAATTATTGGTGGGCCTTAAGTTACAAAAGACCCTTGCTGTAGTTAACCAGCATGCTAATACATAAAATACATACATAATACATACATTAATTTAATACTTACATTTCCAACATCCAGTGTAAATGTCAGCATACCAATACAACATAGCAACACAGCCCAGTGTATGCAACCAATAACCAACAAATGTTCCCTGAGTTCAGTGCATTAACACCTTAACACATTAAATATACTCCAAAACCAATAAGTGTAATGTATTCATATTTATTGCTTGCCAGTTACTGCATATATCAGACATACACACAACACCCAATCCTGCCATGCTCTTGCCTGCTCTTCTCCATTCCTTACTTTGTCTGACAGGAACTATGTTTCCTCCAGCTTTTGAATCAATTATCAAGCACCTTCAAAACACATGCTAAAGCACAACCTGTAGAAAAAACAAGCTCCTACTGGGATTTACCTGATACAAACATAATGTCCAATAAAGAATGCTATATGCAGGTTGGGAATCTAGATCATGATTAGAAGGCTGATAGTATTGATTCCAGTACTGTGAACAAGACCTTTTCAGTGTTTTCTGAAACCTTTCTACTTTCTTCACCCCATAGAAGTTCCTTTTCTGAACATTTCAGACACTGAAGGGAATTTTTTTTCTTTTTGGGCTGATGAGGTCATTTCTCAGCAAACACAATAACAAAGGTTGCTTATCAGATTCAGTCAATTGTGTGTGTGTGTGTGTGTGTGTGTGTGTGTGTGTGTGTGTAAACTCTATCTTCAAGGTTAGAAACCAATTATATAAAGGCTTCTATTCACCACCCACATCACTGTTACAGTAGAGATAGAACTGTGACCAATTTTTCCGGTTTATACCTGAAAAGGAAAAACAAATATCAGTGTTACTGTCATCTGTGTGTATACTTAAATAGTTACATAGCATGCATACATCTTTACTTTCCCTGTAGAAGAGCTCTCAGTCAGGGCCTTTTAATGAAACTTGATTAGTTAGCTATAACATCAGTTTACATTTTTTTATTTTTATCAAATGGAGAATTCATGGGGGAAAAACTACATAGCAAAACATCATTGATATGCATGTTGCAACACAAAACTTATGGCAAAGAAATTTCTATCCCTTTATGATTCTAAGGCAGCTACTGTTACACACAATTCACTTACAATTAACTGTGAAGAAATTAGGTGATTTAGTCTTACTACATAGCCATAGAATTACAGAGCTATAATCAAGCCTCCATTTTTAAACATGACCTGACCACAGTCTGAAAACATCCTGTCTTAGGTGAGTGAATGTTTTGAAGTGTAGATGGTGTCTGAACCAGCCCAATGTTCCCTTCCCAACAGCTGTATTGTGTTCTGGTGACTAGTGCACTGATGTGTGTGATGTATCACCTACATGGCAGTGGTAGGGGTTTGTTGTTGCTCTGATGTTGCTGATCAGAGGGTACATTATGGGTCTATCTGTCAGCCCCGTTATGTTTCTGAAGAGCTGCTTAGAGGCCAGATGTTGTCTGATGTTTCAGCTTCACATTCACTCAGTATACTCACTTCTGAAGACTCTATGTACAGGCATATCCTGTCAAACCAAGGGGATAACATAAGAAGAAAGAAGGCTCACTTTCATACATTTTAAGCTTAAACCGTGCCAAATATTCAGTACTTCCATGGTGCAGACACAAAATGAATGAAAAAATGTGTGATATATGTGATAACTATACAATAAGTAAGGCTGAAACAGAGGGTTTTTTTTCCCTTTACTTTTACAATGACTATTTTTTTCTCAATTTTCCCCTATTCTAAAATATTTGCAGCTTTTACTCAATAATGATTTAGTTTGGTGGGTGGAGGTCAGGTTAGAGACATACTACTGCATCTATCGCAGAAAACAAGAAGTTGCTTAAAGGACATCATTATAATGAATTTACATATTCAAGTGCCATTCAGGACCCTTGACCCTTCTCATATGGTGGAATCTGAAATAAAATCAAGAGAATAGCACATCTCCAATATAATACAAACCAAAAGTACAGATTTATTTTATATTCTAGACAGAAACTCTCAGCATGGTCAGTTTTAGTTTTGGTGATGTTGCTTCAAATGCTATGCTATATGTTCATGAGTAATCAAATATCTGTATTACTTGATGCTTACTTTTTAATTAAGATATGCATAACCAAAACTGCTAAACAAAAAAATATCTGAATGACTGAAAACCAGCTTGGAATTTCTCTCATTTGCATTGCTTTTTACACTGTTTCCAGGGTGAACCCTTTAAAAAAAAGGTTTATGCTATTGGTTCTAATTCAGAGCTGACATTGTAAGTGTGCATTCTGAGGGGATAACAACACACTTATGCACATATATATTTAGATATCATTACTTTCTTTTCTTTCTATTACTTTCTGTTTTTGTTGACTGACAGTTGCACAAAAGGGGCAGAAGTTGCCCTACAACAGAGGTGTGTCTCTTTTTTTGTAACCTTGAATTTAAGCATATTTTCACACGGTATCACAAGGAAATTCATGTTTTTGCCGAAAGATGAAAAAACTGTGGGTTTCAAATAAACAAACATGCAAGTGAGTGGATCATTGACCCTGGAGCTAGTTGTGAACCACCATGTGAATAGTATGTGTATGTGCACATGGTGCCCTGTGATAAACTTGATGCCCTGTGATAAGACTTCCCATTAAGGGTGTATTCCTGCCTGGCACACAGTGTTCCTGGGACAGGCTCCAGATCCCCTCAACTACGATAAAACATGTACTTAAAATGAATGAAGTCAAGAATATGAATAACACAATTCAAGGACAATGCTACATGAATACAACTTTATAACATCCAGTTAACTGTATGAATCATCCTGGTGCAACTCTCTACAACAGCCATGGCATTTTTTACCTTAAGCTTCATGCTTTTTGTATAGAGTTTAAATAGTAACTGTAGTAGAGAGCTGTGCTATCTGCTAGCATGCAAATGCAGTGTGTTTACTACGATTATTAAGATCTGCTGCGCTGTTGTATTAATAACCTATAAATGATCTGCTGCACTACTGTGGTATTGTTTTACAAGCTTTCAACCAAAAACTCAAAAACTCAACCAAAAACATAAATTTGCTAAATTATTATGATTAGGACTTTATACTCAGCTATTCTTACATGTTTATTTGAATAATGCCAAATGGTAGCATTTTCTTATTTGTTTTTATCCACTTGTTCATTTTCAGATACTTCTTTATCTTTGTTTGGGCAGTGGCAGTTTGCAGTGGTAGCTCAGTGGTTAAGATGTTGGACTGTTGATCGAAGGTCGTAAGTTCCAATTCCAGCACTAACATCCTACCATTGCTGGGCCCTTGAGCAAGGCCCTTAACTAGAGCTATACTTTCTGCTCAGATTCACTCAAATGCTGCAAAACGGATAGGATGGTGCTTTACAGTACAGATGGCTAAAGTCCCAAAACATACCACAAAAGAGCTTCTTAAGGCACAGAAATGGAATGTTCTTAAATAGCTCAATTAAGCATGCTTTTTACTTAGACAAAATTGAAAGCAGAAAGGCCTACAAACAATCAAAAACTGAAGGTGGCTGCAGTAAAGTCCTGGCAAAGAATCTCAAGGGGGAAACTCAGCATTTGGTGAGGCCCAAGGGTTCCAGACTTTATTCAGTCATTGACCGCAAAACAATTGAATCCAAGTATTCAGAAATAATGCTTATATTTACAATTGGTTTTTTTTGTCCAATTACTTTTGAGCCTGTGAAAATGGAGGGACGATGTGAAAATATGGCTGAAATTCCTAGAAGGTTAATGCAATATGTGGTGTTGTCACGAATGCCAGGCTTACGGGGTTTGCCTGGCGTGTTGGGTTTGGCAGAACACATGTGCAGGACAGGAGATGGCTAGGTGAAACTCATAATGAGTTTATTATACACACTATATACAAGACCAGGGCAGAAGTACACAATCGGCAGGCAGAAGAATAATCCAGAACAGAAACAGGGTCAGTCGAACAGCAAACAGTATATCATAGAATATCCAGAAAACACAAGATCAAAACAACAGGCTGAGTCCAAAACACAAGAAAGCAAACACGGGTAATACGAGGTTTGGCAAAGATAATGTGAGGTTACGCTAATGCTTCGCGAATACGAAGCGCAAACTAGAGTCCTTATAAATGCAACTGATTGTCTCTCAATAGGAAACACCGGCATCCACTTGTTGGTCATGTGACCTGGCTGGGAGCGTGCGCGCACGTGAACTATAGTCCAATGTAGTTCGCGCCATGATGCTGAAGTGAACGCTTCCGCGCTATGCGCGACGGAGACAATGAGAGCTTTGCGTACGCAACTGAGTTCGTGATGCCTGCCGTGCTAGCGGAGAGGGGCAGAATCATGACAGGTGTGGTGCAAATGCAAATTGTGGTTTCATACAGGCGCGAAATTATGAAAATTGTGTCACTGTCCAAATACTATAGACTACAAATAAATAGACTTGACTGTATCTCTAGGTTACTGTTAGCATAAATGAAGGTGTGTGTGTAGTTGGATGAGAGATAAAGACACAGGGCACACAGATCTGTTGTTACACTCCTATAGCTATCAGGTCCCACTGTGGCAGGCTGCTGCTGCTCCCCCTGCTGTGCACTGATAGACTGTGCCATTATCTGCTCTGAGAACGAGAGAAGAGAAAGGAAAATGAGCAATCCAGGCCCAATCCAGATATTGCACAGAGCCATCAATTAAAGAAGTAAGACATTAGCTCTTCTTGCTGCATCTTTTTGGTCATCACTGAGTGAACTTGTACTTTAAACAGTATGAAAATTCTATATGCTATTTTATACAACATGGCAAATTAAAGCTATTGATATGGTTCTTTGGTGACATGGGTCAGAGTGTTAGAGTGGTGGAAAACAGCCTATTATTACCAGAGTTGTTTTGCTTATAAATATTTTAATAATGTTAACTGGAATCAAATGACACTTTTAATTAAGATGGGTTTTATAAATGGAAAGTTCAGAAAATAAATATTATTGTACAAGGTTAAAAAATGTGCCTATTATTTAAGGTTTGTTCATAAAATAAATCAGGTCGAGAACAGCAGCCTGCCTTACATTCTGTCTGCATCAAGTGGGATTTCATCTATTTTTCTTCATTTTATTTTTATATATAGTTGTTCAGTTCTTAGGATAAGTGCTTTTTTGGACAGTAATTTATTTCAGTGAAACTTATTGATCTAATCACTTTAATAATACTTTTACTGCTGCTTCGCTCCTCTGCAATGACCCACAGCTTCATTGTATGCAAGATCAGCTGCTTAGCCTCAGGCCACATGGACATGCTGGTGTACAGCATGCATTCCCCGAGCAGATTAAGAAGAAATACCGGGGCTGCAGGACAGGGAGGGGAAGATGGCTGAAGAAGAGGAAGTTCTAGCCAGCTCTTCCCTCGATAGTAATGGAGAACATAAGGTCTCTGGTCAATAAGATGGACAAACTGGCGGTGTTAACAAGGAGGGAGAAAGTGTTCAGTGAGAGAAGTGTTATGTGTTTCATGGATTCATGAGTGCACAGCAACACTCTGTTGTGGACTTGGCTGGCTGCCAGCATGTAAGAGCAGACAGGGACCCCAGCAAGAGAAAGAAGAAAATGGGAGGAAGACTCATTCTTATGTCAGCAACTACTGGTGCAGCCCCAGTAACATCAAGGTGTGAACGAAGGTGTGTACTTAACACATTGAACTGTTGGCATTTAGTCTTCAGCAATATTATTTGTGCAGAGAGTTCTCCATAGCTGTTATCATTATTGTTGACATCGTTGACACTGTCATCAGCTATGTGACTGGACATCCTAACCCTGTACCCTAATGCTTTCATGGCAATTTCAGGAGATTTTAATCACATAAATCTCTCAACTGTACTCCCCACTTTCAAACAATTTGTTGTCTGCATCTCTCTCCCACCCCTGGGTATGTCTGATCATAACTTTGTCCATCTCCTGCCCCTGTATAAACCAAGTGTACAGAGGCAGGTTGTAGCCGAGAAAACTGTAAGACAATTGTCACAGGAGGCGAAAACTCTACAGGGATTCTTTGAGGCCACCGACTGGGACGTTCTCTGAAGTCCTCATGGAGACAATATTGACAATCTGACAGACTGCATCACGGAGTATATCAACTTCTGTGTAGATACTGTTGTCCCGCCAAAAAAACTGTCTGCTGATTTCCCAACAACAAACCATGGGTAACAAAAGACATTAAAGTTACACTGAATAGGAAGAAGAGAGCATTCAGTGAGGACAAAGAAGAGCTGAGGCTGGTGCAGAGGAAGTTTAAAATTAAAATGGCAGAGGGGAAAAGACCATTATAAGAGGAATTTGGTGAGTTAACGCCAACATAATAACAACAGGGAGGTGTGGAATGGAATGAGAACAATCACAGGACATAAACAAAGGAGGGATGCAATGCTGGAGGGGATGTGGAGAGTGCCAATGACCTGAACCTGTACTTCAATAGGTTTGACACCCCTTCCCCTCCTCCTCCTCCGCTCTCATTCACCTCATCTCAGCTAACCCTAACCCTAAACCAACCCCCCCCCCCACCCCAACGTTTGCATTGTCCCTCTCATCTGACAATGTCAGGAGGAAGCTGTGAAGACTCTGTCCTGGCACACCTGCTGGTCCTGACAGCATCAAATCAAAAAGTTGGAGGCTATTTGTTAGTACCTAGTGACGGCGACTGCAGGGGGAAGTGCTTTCTCTTACAAAGCCCCTCAATTATGGAACAGCCTTCCAAGCAGTGTTTGGGACTCAGACACAGTCTCAATGTTTAAAGGCTGAAAACTTATATGTTTAGCCAAGCCTTTTGTTAATAACCTTCTACTAGGTAAAGGAGCAGATTTGGGGTGTTCTCAGGCATAGAATGTTTTGGTAAACTGGGATGATGCTAGCACTCACTCTCGCACATTCACTGAAGTTTGTTGACTGTGGAGTGGCTGGCCATTTTATGTCCCAGGACGCCCTCATGTCTGTGTTACCTGCTGGCTCTCCCTTTTAGTTATGCTGTCATAGCTAGCCCTGCTGGAGTTCCTGCT
>JAQQZU010000039.1:7605397-7615564 GCA_030068025.1 Parauchenoglanis punctatus
GGACTTGTGTGAAAATCTGATGATGTTTTAGGTCATATTTATGCAGAAATATAGAAAATTCTAAAGGGTTCACAAACCTTCAAGCACAACTGTACATCAGTCTTACTATGCCATCAATAAGGCCTCATGACATAATGCATTCCTCAACCTTAACAGTTTCTTTGCCGTGTTATTGAGGGTGCAATCAATATATTGAATAAAATATTTCTTCAACTATATTTATTCAGAAATATAGAAAATTCTAAAGGGTTCACAAACTTTCAAGCACAACTGTAGGACAAACATTTCAAGTCTGTAATGCGCTACTGTATTTAAACATGCTAAAAAGTTGTAATCCATTCATTCATTCATTCATTCAAAACAACCTGGGAAAAAAAACATTAAACTCATGGTTCTGTCATCTGTCTTTTTGTGTAAAATGCACTTTGAATGACCAGTGCATTTTTAGTCTATATTTAGTTTAGTATAGAGTATATATTAATGGGCGTTTATTACACCCGTTTTATTTTATTTCACAAGCACCTTTCAGTCACTGCTGATAATGTGGTATTTACGTGTGATGGAGAATGTTTGGAGTGTTTTGCTCTGTGTTATCACCCAACACACCTGTCACTGACAGGCTGCATGAATCCACAGTCTGGGCTAGAAAGAAATCATTGTGTGTTTTTTCTTACAAACACCTGTGGTGCTGTTGCACTTTTTTTTTTCAAATGTACAAAATTATCCAATATAAGACATTTGTTATTAGTAACAAATCTGATTTGAAATAAATAGACACTGTGGCATCTGAGCAATTTGCAGTCAAGCACTTGCCTCCTTTTGGTGAGAGAGTGAGATGGCATGTTTTTGTAATAGCCTGTAAGTCGACTGCTATTTTCATACCACGCTCAGTGTGCAAGTTGAAAGCTCTTATTGAGGATGTTATACAGTGAAGGTAATATAAAGGACAGAGAGTGAGTGTGCATGTCAACTTACAACATGTGTAAGTGCATAAGAGCACCCTGTGGCTAGAAAATAACCTTTATCTGCAATTTGCAGTTTCTAAGCAACACTAAACACTTAAGGGCCAACAGAATATTATGTATTATTCTCCTTTTAATTACAGACCTTTGCCAAGAAATTACTTAAAATGAACACTGACATCTTGTGTGTTTATTACTAAGAGAGAAAGAGAAAAAGAGAGAGAGAGAGAGAGAGAGAGAGAGAGCGAGAGATCTTTCTTATGCATTTCAATAATAAAAAAAGAATTCCATATTGCAAAAGAATGGGTATCACTGCATCACTGCATTGGAGATATAATAAAGCAGAGACTAAAGTCACACTCACTCATGACTGACTGGATGTTATATGTAAAAAAAAATGAATTTGAATATAGGTAACATTTTACTAAAAAATACAAGCAAATTAAAGGTAAAAATCACAGCAGAAAAACAACACATCTCAATTTCCCCTCTGTGTGAGTCCATGTCTATCACATTATAGGTAACCAGAAATGAAGCAGCACCTAGCTAGCTAGCTAAATACACTGTAGAGAGCAAAACTATCACCTATGAACAGTTCAGGCACTGCTCTAGCCTGACCCACTCAGTAGTTAGTTTTTTCATTATTAGTAGCTACTACTAATAATGCAAGCGTTAAGGTGTTATAATGTATTGCATATAGTAGACTGACACAAACAAATGAAGATGTAAAGAGGATAAAGACAGAGAAAAGGCCAGGAGTCCATTCTTTTGGCTTTGTCATTTATACAACTCCGATTCCAAAGTTGGGATGCTGTGTAAAATGGAAATAAAAACAGAATGCAATGATATTGCAAATTCTTTTCAACCTTTATTCAGTTGAATACAACACAATACAAATAAAAGATATTAACTGTTCAGACTGATATATTTTATTGTTTTTTGTAAATACACACTCATTCTGAATTTGATGCCTGCAACACATTCCAAAAAAGTTGGGATGGGGCAACAAAAGACTGGGAAAGTTGTTGAATGCTCAAAAAACATCTGTTTGGAACTTTCCGCAGCTAAGCAGGGTAATTGGTATCAGGTGATAGTGTCATGATTGTGTATGAAAGAGACATTGTTGTTCACAGGCAAGGATGGGGCACAGTTTAACAACATATAGTTTCTCCACATTTCAGTTTCTCAACATACAACTGCAAGAAATGTAGGGATTTCACCATCTACAAAAAGTTTAAAAGATTCAGAGAATCCTGAGAAATCTTTGCACGTAAGGGGCACAGGCAAAAATCAATACTGAGTGCCGGTGACCTACGAATCCTCAGGCGGCACTGGATTAATAACCAGTATGACTGTATAAAGGACATTATTACATGGGCTCGGGATGACTTGCTGGAAAACCATCATTGGTAAACACAGTGTGCCTCTGCATCTACAAAGGCAAAGAAAAAGCCATATATCAACAACATCCAGAAACACTGCCGACTTCTCTGGGCCCAAGCTCATCTAAGATGGACTGATGCAAACTGGGAAAGTGTGCTGTGCACATTTCAAATTGTTTTTGGAAATCACGGATGCTGTGTCCTCCGGGCTAAAGAGGAAAAGGAATATTCAGATTGTTACCAGTGAAAAGTTTAAAAGCCAGCATCTGTGATAGTATGGGGTTGAGTTAGAACCCGTGGCATGGGTAACTAGCGCATCTGTAAAGGCACCATTAATGCTGAAAGGTACATAGAGGTACATACATCTTTTTCAGGGACATCCCTGCTTATTCCAGCAAGACAACGTCAAGCCACATTCTGCACATATTACAACAGCTTGGCTTCATAGTAAAACAGTGTGGGTACTAGATTGGGCCCCTCAGTTCAGACCTGTATGTGGCACATTATGAAGCAAAAAATACAATAATGGAGACCCCGGACTGTTGAGCAACTGAAGTCGTATATCAGGAAAGAATGGGAGAGAATTTCACTTTCAAAACTTCAACAATTATTGTCCTCAGTTCCCAAAGGCTTACTGAGTGTTGTTAAAAGAGAAGGTGATATAACAAAGTGCCCAAAGCAAACATGCCCATGCAAACATATCCTCAAATTCATAAATTTACACACAAAAAAAAAAGGTTTACCAGTTTGAACATTAAATATCTAGTCTTTGTTTTAATTGAATATAGGTCAGAAAGGTATTGCAAATCATTGCATTCTGTTTTAGTTTATGTTTTAAACAGTGTCCCAACTTTGGAGTTGTGTCACGGTTACCTGGTTTTTCTGCACAATTTCTACATTTTCACTTCATCACTGAGTTTTTCAACATGTTTTTCATAGCAAATATGCTAAGGTTAATGAGTGCCAGGTTGTATATAATAATAATTGAATATAGTATTTTCTTTAACTAAACATTGAAAACTGGTCTCACAGACACAAACTCCATACAAGGGTTAAAAACTTTTTATTCTGGTTTTTATAAATGTCATGCCAGTTTCTCGTATGTGTGTAGCCTGACAACTGACAGATTGTCAACAATGGCCTTTAAAATAATGTTAATAGAAATCCCCACATTATCATATTCTGAGGCAGTGACTGATCATTATTCATTGATGCCCCTGATTTCCTCTGGGCCCCTCCTGTTTTAGTAATAGCTTTTGCCCTATAGCTTTAAGAAAAATGTGTTCTTCTCAATACTTTAACTGACGTTTCCTTGACTCCTGTGTCCCATGTCATTAATACCGTGGCCTGGAAATTGATCACCGTTATTAAAGTTGTACCTAATGGTTTAAATATACTCAGTGGAATGAGTCAGGATACATTTCCTACAAAGAAGTCTTTATAATTGTAACATGTGTTCTTCAAGCAATATCACAATTAAAAAAAGACTGCAGTCGTAATGAATATCAGCACGGCTGTGATTCGGCCCCTGAGTGCCACAGGTAATTATGGCCATGCTGGTATTCGGTACAACAGCACGATTGTGAGTGTGATATTGCTTTTACACAACAGTTCTATTAACAAGAAATCAATATCAAGTAATTGACATTTCAAACACAGTATGAGCACATTTGTTTACTTGTTTATTTTTTTGCTCCATCATTGAAAATAGTTCCCAAAGACAGTAAACAATGACATGTACCAGTGGTGTTATACTGCATTGTCAGCACTCTAGTAATCCCTCTTGTCTAATCAAATTAGTGGTCCTAACATAACTGTAAGAATTGCAAGATTTACTAAATTAATCTTAGTTGTAATACAATGTATAAAAACAGCTAACATCACAACAAACATTAGATCAAAGCTGATTTTCTGAATTATCATAAATCCCATATGAGCATTAAGTCAGGGAATGTTAGAGTAGGCTTTTGAATAAGTGTGTAATGTACTCATGAACTGTTTTAATTGATATTAATTCAGTGTGTAATTACACCTTGTTGTGTATGCGCAGCTCCGTTATGCCCACTGACAGAAGATACTGCTGTGCAGCAACTCATCAATTAGTGACATCGCTTTAAAGTGACGTTTCAGTGAGTGAGAACGTCTTGTTTGGAAAATATGCAAATATGTCTGTTGATGATTCCTATTTTCGTTGCATATAATTCTTGTATCCCTATAGTCAAAGGAAGACGCTTTGACAAAAGGAAGAGAAGTAAGGGAAGAAAGCTATGAGTAGAATGGTATTGCTATTGCATGTAAAATACAAGCATGGTGATGATATTTTGAAATAATAATGTGATTTTTAATTTCCTGTAAAGCCAATCTATATGGTTTGCATGGTAATTTACATTAAGGTACATCAAATTAACCACTTAATGTATTTATTTTTTATATAGTATAATGATTAATTATAAATAAGTAAATGTAAACAAATGTAAATTAACACTGAATTCATTAATAATGAATTTCAGCATTATTGAAAAATAAGTTCTGTTGCCAAGGGAAAAAAAGTACATCAACACCATTTGTTGTGGAAATGTTATATGAATATACCTGTAGTAGCCAGTGTTTATTCAAAACAGGAAAATGTAAGTAAAAATAAAACAACTTATTTTCAATTACAGCAGGTTATTAATTGTCAATAATAAGGCATGTGGGTGTAAGTGCTCAAACCTACAATGCAGCCTCACTTTTGAATTTTTCCAATTGCTAACACAAACAGAATAATTAATATAATTAAGATAATCATTAAAATTCATTGTTTAGCACTGTTGAATTCTCAGTTCAGCTTGGTCAAAAGGTGTTGATTAATTTTTATTAACAGCAGTTCTGACAGTAGTTAGGGCTAGTTAGTAGTTAAAGTTAGTTTACTTCAAGAGGGAGAACTTCTGTTAAATGTTTCATGGCTGTTCCAAACATTAACCGTAATTAATGATGGGTAAAATATATGTTGTGTTGTTCATTAATAAATAACAAAACTTAAATATTGTCAAATTGTTGCTCTTCTGAATATGAATGCACTTCTGCATATTTTTTATTCCGTAAGTGACAGTAATTAATGCTAGTTAGTGTATCTTAATGTAAACTGTTCAAGGAGAGTTGATGTGGGATTATTTTTCTTGTTGTTTTTGAAATGAAATATGTGGATGTGACTTGGGGACATTCAAACTGTGCTTTTACCTTCCCTGTCTGTAATCTCCATAGAAAGAAAATAGGCAGAGAATTGGTCAATTAGAAGAACATATCGTTCATACATAGAAACATGTATGTAGCACCCATTAACATATGACCATTAACATATGACCATCCATAGCAATCTGAATCAAGATTATAGGGTGTATATGTAGATATTCAGCAAATGGGTTCCTTGCAAAGAACAAGCAGAGATGTCAGGGAGCACAAATGTGCTGTTCCTGGATGCGAAAAGCAGCGTCTATACAGTCTTCCCAAAGAAGATAACATACAGAAAGAGTGGCTGACTTTTATTTTTGGTGCAGTCCAAATCCCAAAAGATTTAAACCCAAATGTTGTGGTGTGTTCAGTGCATTTCAATGAGGACTGTTTTGGCAACTTGGGGCCATATCAGAAGGGATTTACTATGGAGCTGTGACAACTCTTTTGAAGTCAAATGCCAGTCTGCAAACTGTAAGAAAAACATTCAAATTTTCAAAAAAATATCAAATATTAAATATTGTATTGGATATCATTGTATTTGCTTGGTAACACTAGCTAACATTAGCTGGTGTGTTAGCATTAACATTCTTTCCATGATATGAAATTTAGGTAAAACATGTAGTTTGACGAACATGGTTTGCTAGGCTACATTATCTGAATTGACCATATTATTGGCTTGATAAGCAACTCCCTCACCTCAGGCAGTAAGCTGTTGCTATAGTGCTATAGCTTTGGGAATAGTTGTATCATGTGTACACAAGCATCTGGATGTCATCATAAAAACAGTGAGGTGAAAACTTCCAAAAAATAACATGTTTAGGCACTTCCGGCAGTAAGCTGTTGGTAGTTTAGTTTAGGTAGCTTACCCAGTCTTAGCAAATTGACATCACTTAAGGTGTGTTATTATTATATGCATATAGTTTTGGGAATATTTGTTTTGTGTGTACACAAGCAGCTGGATGACATCATAAAAATAGTGATGTGAAATCTGTCTCAAAGCCATTCCTTGGCATTACTTTTACTTCTTCTGTTAGTTATGACAACTTATAGTTTAACTCATGGATAGGCTGGCAAAACCCAGCAAAACTACATGTTAGCAGCCAATATAACTCATGTAACTTAGAGTGATAAATGCTTTCAGTCTATTGGTGTCACGTTTTGGAAAAACATTAATCTAGTTATGAGTCGACGTGAAATTTTATGGCAAGAATTGTGTAAAAGTTTTCAGAAATGTTTATTTTGTTACCTGAAAGCCACAATTGGACTTGAGGATATGCTTCAAAACAATATTTTTCACAACAGTTTCTTTACACCATCACCTACAATATTCCATCATAAAGGGGGTATGTCAATAGGCTTACTGTGAAAGTGAGTAGCATAGGCCTACTTTGTCCACTGTTGTTTTAGAAAAGTATTGTAATGAAAATTAACAATGCCACTAAAACATAGGATTTAAAAGTAAATTTAAAACTACCATTCTTAAAAAGCCATCTGTAGTCTTAGTTTTGGCACTGGTGGTTCTGTGTCTGCTACTCCATTTTCCGGTTCAGACTCGGGTTCATACGGCTGCAAACCTCGCACAGGAGCCATTTTTTACCTGTCAGAGATTAGCTTCAGTTTCAGTTGGCAGAGAGGCTGCGGCCAACACAGGTCTCGTTTCAAAATGTTAGTCAAGGCTATTACGTATTTAAATTTAAAGGCACACTCTGCAAATTTAAAGGCACATCCCACAAATCAGTAGGTTTTATCCTAAGTGGTTTTACCATTCTAAAACAAGCATGAGAAACAAGGAACCAACATCAAAAGAAAAGAAAAACCTCAAAAACTTTGCAAAAGCATCTCAATGAATATTTGAATACTTGAAAAGTGGGTCCACTTTAAGAATTTTTTTATTATTATTAATAACTCTGATGAGCATTGTATATTGGGACGGTCCTGGGTTAATATGGTCTTGCTGTTACATTTGACGTGAACAGGAATGACTCGGGTATGAGAGAGATTTCTGCAGAATGTTCACAGCAGTTCTGTGAGATCTAGAGTGAGGAAAGACTGTGTAAGTCTCAAGTGATTCAGCAGTCATCATGGGCTCAGGGCAGCAGGTGCATATCCATATGCTTGGTTAATTACATTTATCTAAGTAATAATTAAAGACGCATCTCCTTAAGCATATAACTCTGCCTCTCTCTTCTGCCTTTCTCTGCTTCTGCGTCTCTCTCTATTTCATACACACATACACAGACACATGTCTTGTCAGGAGTAAGCATGCTGTTTGTGTGTAAAAGTGAGGAAAGTGAAAAATAATGTTGGGAAACGTCCCTGGAGAGGGAGGCCGGGTGCGCAGGGTCGACTAAATCCAATTGTTTGGGAATTATTTTTGTGTTGAACAGCGTCAGAGGCATGCTGAGGAATCACTGTCAGATTTGATTAGGCTCAGTGTGTGTTCTGGAGGCCAAAAGGACGTTCAAATTGCCACCTTTCTCTCCTTCACTGCAACAAAAAGCTCCTAACTTTTATTACTGATTATGCAATTATTGTCAAGGCTGCAAGCTGAGCGAAGGAAATGACTGGAATAAAGGGCCTATGCTCTGTCTGTCCAAACATAAGAGGAAAAGACAGTATAACATGCAGGGTGTGTGTGTTTGTGTTGGATCCCTTCTGGTATTTCTGCTGCATCTCTCCACTATTAGTTTTGTTGTCCAAGAAGAAGCATTGCTGCCTCACGGCTCCATGGTCCCTGTTCAGTCCTGAGCTCGGATTACAGTCTACCTACCTGAGTTTTGTGTCTGTGTGGGTTTCTTCTGGTTTCTCCCAACTCCCAAAATCATGCTGTTAAGAAAATTGGCTGTGTTAAAATGTCCCTAGGTGAGAATGTGTGTGTTCTGAGACCTCCTGTCCAGTGGTCCTGGGATATATATGTAGACAGCTCCGGATTCACCATGACCCTGACCAAGAAATCCCTTTCTTCTATGTCACATCTTGTTTTTGACATCAGTTATGTGTCAAATTCTTTTATAATGTGCAGCCAAACATAAAATGCTGATCTAACTTAGAATCAGATTTGCTGTAAGGTATGTATAAGGAATAAAGGCAAATAACCCCAGGTATTTTACTGATTTTTGTCTGTATCCAGTTGAAAGTATACTGTGTACACTTGTGCTGCCACTTTTTCTTTTTTTTTTTCCCTTTTGTTTTTTGTTCCTTGATACAGGCCTAATATTGAATGCTGTTCTTCCCCTGACATTGATCTTCACTGTTGAGTTTCGCCATGTTTTTTGGACTTCTGGCACTGTGTATTACAGCAAGGAAGGTTGCTCTGCACAGATTTTGTAAGTCCCTGCTTGGTGCTGTTTTTTTGGTGCTGTTGTGTTGTTGTGGCCATATGGACAGTGTGGTGGTGTGACTGTGAGCAGCTAGGCCATTCAGTTCAGCAACTGTTATATGTTAACATTTGGGTTCTTTTCTGAACTGTAAAGAGTACTGGCTAAGGTTGTGGTGGATCCAGAGCCTATTCTAGGAACACCGGGCTTGAGGCGGGTATATACTCTAGATGCCAGTACATACATCAGATACCATCCATACACACATTTACACACTTAGAGGAAACTTAGAGTTATTGTTACCACACCAAAATTGATTATGTCTCTATAACAGCATGGACTGGAGTGTTTTATTCTTCTCATACCACAGCAATTTGGCAAACCTGACAATACTAACAAACTAACAAGTTTAATTATGATAAATATTATTATTATAAAGTTGTAATTATTTACATTATAGTAACTATAAACAGTAGTTGACTCAAAACCTTTCTTTTTTTGTAAGATGAAAAAGTTCATCAACGTCTCATGTAACCTGAAGATATTGTCTTATTGGAAAAATGAAAGTTACAACTTAAGCTCTGTCGGTTCAAAGCACGGACACAGAAGACTCCTTCCAAAACTGCTAAATAAATGACTTCGCACAGAAAACTTTGCCAAGTCACCAATTATGCACATTTTTTAATCCATTCATATGGAGCATTCACCATTCAAGTCCCTGTTAGTGTAGAAATTATGTTATGACATATTAAACCGAGCACAATAATATCGCTTGTGTTTTTTCTTTAGTTTAATTGGCTGGTTGTCGCCTATCACATCCTCACATTTTCTTGGATGACACATTGAATTCCACAGTGGCTGAGATGAATCTATTCATGGAGGAAGCTGGTGATTTAGCAGATGCACATCACTAGCTGTATACTGAAAAAGCAAGAGAAGAGAACACTTTATTGATCCCCATAGGCAAATTTAAGACTTTATCATTTACCATTGCGCATATTTTCTTTCCTCATTGCCTACTTCATGCCCTGAAAAATATGGATATAAGCAAACATGAAATATTGTCGTAAAGAGACATGCTAACATTAGCCATATCACTGACTAACAAGCAGATGATAATATTCATAACGTGTATATTCCTTCCGAGGTGGGAGGTGTACCTTTATTTATTGTAATCCATAGTATGTTGACATGTGAGGATCTTTTTTAAGCAGGAAATGGTTTTCACCACAACTGTTTTGAAATGTACACTACCGGTCAAAAGTTTGAGGTCACCTTCTAATTCAGTTTTTT
>JAQQZU010000039.1:7616546-7626612 GCA_030068025.1 Parauchenoglanis punctatus
AATGTTTTACAACATAGAAAGCAAAAAAAATAAAGAAAAACCTATGAAAAAGAGTAGGTGTGTCCAAACTTTTGACCAGTAGTGTAAATCTGCATAACAGCTACATTTTATCACTGGATACTTTCTTACTTGTATTCAAATAGCTTTTGGATGACTACATGTACTACCCAACTTATTTTATGGCAGGCACTACCTAGAACAAATACAATTCTTGCTTTCTCAAAAACATCAGTGTTTTTTTTGTTTTTTTTCTGTCTTGAATGTTGAATGCAATGCAAATGAATATTCTTTCAATTAAAACTAACAAGGTATGGAGTCAAACAGCAGCCATGTCTTGGTGTGAGACTATAATTACACAGGACATATACATCTATCAGTCTGCTTCTTCACACCTTCTAGATTGACAGACTCTCAGCTCATCGCTTTTATTCTGCAGGGAGTCTAAACACTGATACCCAGCAAGGCTCTCATCTCTTTTTGTATCTGGACAATATCTCGTTGAATAACATGCATGTTCCAGTCTCTGTGTCCATGTATGTTTGTTTGTGCTACACAGTGAGGCAGGCCAGGGTCGGCAGAGACAGAAACACACAGCATATCTACATAATCGGGACACATTGTACAAAGCGGCAGTGCAGTGAGATGAAAGGCCTTGTCCCTTTGAACAGATACAGCCATTGTTTCAGTTCACTAATTCAGCTAGAACAGGACACAGAAAGGAGTGACGCGCCCACACACACCCTCGTCTCAGCACACACACCCACCCACACACCTCCGTCTCATTTCCTCTGTCTTCAGCCTTGTTAGAGCGGAGGAATAAAGAGAGCTAAAAAATCTCTGGCAGGTGCTTTTCAGAACACCCTGATTTAATCAGAGGCAGAGAAAGAAAGAACATATAAATGGTAATGAGGAAACACTTAGAGTCTTTCAGTTCTTTGCTGCTCCAAACCTCAGAAATGAATCAAATCCGTCTCTTACCCGCTGCTTCTTTATTCTTTTCAACATGACATGTTTGATTCTTTCTTATAAGGAAAGAAAAAAAAAGTTCCAATCAAAATATAATCAGGCACTGTAACAGAGTCCATAAAAGTTGTTCATTGAATTTTTTTTCCAGGCATAGCACTCTGTCTTTCACTTAGAGAACCTCAGTACAATTGACTTAGATGTTTTTTGCTTTTTTTTTCCTTTTTTTTTGCTAGTGACACAATTGGCTTTTCTAACCCAATAAGATCCTCCCTTACATCTCTAAAACACAGGACAGCCTTCCTCACACTTTCAATGCTTCTCCAAGTGCAATCCAGGGATCCCCAGGGGTCAGGGGTTTTACGAAGCATAGACAAGGTTGAGGTATTACAGTTACTATTATAGTTATTATAGTGATTGAGGTATTATAGTTAATGCCTGATTGAAACTTCAACTAAATGTCTTTCATTTACTCCTCAAGGACTCAAAAACAAGTAGACTTGGACCTAATCAGTTCTGTCGGTGGAAAATACAAGACTAAAAAGTTTGATAATAAACCAGAATTGAATGTACACATTTATATAATGAGCCTAATATATGACTAGTTTATGTTATGGGAATAATGCTCATAAAATAAATCTGATTTATAGAGGTATATGGCTGCAAATAGCTTGAAAACTTGAACTCAGTAGGTTGAAAGAGACATTATAGAATATAATAATAATAATCATTTATATTGTTCATGTTAATAAGAACATCTTTGTGTTAAAGTATTAATCCCCCCCTTTAAACTTTATGTAGGAGAATTATTGACACTAATAAAAATAGCTATTTGAAATACACTGTACAACTTGTAAATTCCCTTTTTCATCCAGCATCACAGAAAAAACCTACCAGCTCTCATCATGAAAGAGACATATGTTTGTTGACTCACAATCCAGTTCATTGACGTTTAGACTCCTGGGTTGCATTTCAATATCAACCATTAAACGCTGACCTGATAACACGCTGTGGAAGAAGATTTCAAGAAAAAAGTGGTCCTTAGACTTAAGAGGCTGTTATTCTCAAAAGGAGAAGCTTTTTCTGTTTTGCAGAAAAAAATAAACAAGCTGCATTTAAGAATAATTTTTATGTTGGAAAAAAATATATATTTTGAAGACAGCATCCCATGCTCAAATTATCACTCAATGCATGTGTTGTTCATCACCTAATGTGCTATATCTCTGTTCATTTTCATAATACTTCATAATAATCATATCCAATACTTTTGGAGCTTACTTTGTTTAAATGTATTGTAGGATTTTTTTAGAAGTGACTATGCTGACTTAGAGGACGGAAGTAAAGCCTAGAAGGATGCAACTTTGGCTCTTGCTGCATACAGAGCTGCTGTAACAGCACAAATCGTAAATGTACTAATGTAGAAGTATGAATAAAAGAAAGGTTTACTCAATAATTACATTAAATCCCTTCCTTCCAAACTAGGATATGTGAAGAGAAAGATTTCATTGTACTGTGTATACATAAAGGTTGTCTCTCTAGCAGTGTTATATTTACTGCCTGCTTTCACTGATTTAGGATCGCATGAAAGACAGGAAATAGTGTGCCTTGTACAGTTTGCAATGAATAAAACACAATGGGACATACCGTTACAGGAAAATAATCAATGACTGATTGGTGTGACGTGATACCAGCACATGTAGTATTCCTCTTAAACTATAGCAATTTTCCGTCACTAACCATTTTTATTTTTTCAATAAAGAATGACTTGTTATATTTTTTGTTCATTTATAGTTACATTTAAAATCTTGTAGAATATCCATAAACTAAGTTAGTTCCGATTATCACTTTCATCGCAGCTATAAAACATCATTCTCTCACCAGCCTCTCTTTTTTCTCTCTCTTGTAAATTTGGCATGTCATCTTACAGAGAAAATGCAAAGCTGTCAGTCCTGAAGATTTTCCTGTGTTGGAACAGTTATGCTGGGATCAGACTGCACAATATTTTTGTCTTTCACAATGTTCACCATGTCAGATTAGGCTATCATAAGCTATCACAAATTCTTGCCGGTGTCTTGGTCGGAAAACTGACAACACTACATGTTGGACCTTGACCAATCATCGTTCATGTCCATGCATGTTGTCAGGGAGGAGGATCAAGAAATTGTCAGTCATGGCTACAGAAGGAACGTCCAGGAACACAACATAGGAGCTGTCAAACCAGGCAAGAAAATCTAAAAAAAATTCTAACATGCTGGACTTTTAGTCAGTGTGTCATGGGGAGTTCCAGACGGCACATTGCTGTTCTTTATGTCACACTACAAGGCCCGTTCCCAATGTTCATATTCAAGCCAGACGCTGGAAATTTGTCGACCTTGACAAAATCTGTCTGAATTTGCGCAGGCATTAAACCTCTGACTGTTACAAAGTACTGACACTGGAAACTCCTTACAAAAAATTTTTTTTTCTCCTCATAGTCTCCATATACACTATACTATGGCCAAACATTTGTAGACATTTGACCATGATACCAGTTTGTGGTCCTTCCCCAAACTATTGCCACGAAGTTGGAAGCACACAATTGTTTAGGATGTTTAGGCCCAAGGCTGTTCCAGCATGACAATGCCCCTGTGCACAAAGCTAGCTCTATGAAGACTCCATGGAATGCAGTGGTTTGTGTGGAAGAACTTGACTGTCTCACACAGAGCCCTGACCTCAACCCCACTGAACACCTTTGGGATGAACTAGAACACTGACTGCACCCCAGGCCTCCTCACCCAACATCAGTATCTGTGTCTGACGTCACCAATGCTATTGTGACTGAATGGACACAAATCCCCACAGCCAAGCTCCAAAATCTAGTGGAAAGCTTTCCCAGAAGAGTGGATGTTATAATAACAGCAAAGGGGGAATAAATCTCACATAGAGCATGCACATATGAGTGGTCAGGTGTCCACAAACTTCTGTTCGTATAATGTATCAAGAATTACACACATTTTTAATTTATGTAATGCATTAATGTAATGTAAAGCACATTAATATTGCATTTGTTAACTAAAAACAATCTTTTGTTTATTTGGCAATCCATTGCATATCACATCCTCACATTCATTTAAAAAAAAAATCTGTTTACACTATATCTTGAAAATTGATACTATGTTCTTTATTTTTAATAAAAGTGCAAAATTTTGTAAATGCATATTTGTGATATTTGTTTACTTACAGAATATGTTTTAAGACTGATTTAAAAAAATATATATGTATAGTATATATATATATATATATATATACTTTCTGAATGAACTTTAAATATTATGTTAGCCATCTGTTGTGGAATTGGTCACTGAGACTAACCAGCCAGTAAATAGATGAACATTTCTGCTTTAGACAATCGATCCAATGATCCAATTCCAGTTCTGACACTGTTTACATCAATTATCCTGAACTGAATCTCCTAATAACCGTCCATCTGTCTTTGATCTCAAGGCTGTGAGCAAAACCACATTGCTTGCTCCATTCAGCACCTCAACAATGCACTCAACATGTAGTTAGATATTCTTAGCAAAAAAAAGTTCATTGTGGTTTTTTTTTGTATTAAAATTTTGTTATCTTATTTATTTATTTATTTATTCATGCGTTTATTATTTCTGTTTGCTTGCTGAAGTCACGTAATTGTGCTCCAATGCACCCGAGTTCTTAAATGGACATGAAATGAGAAGGATGAGAAAGTTTCCACTAAAACTACCTGAAAACTCACATGGTCATTATGTAAGATGTGAACCTAGAAGAAAATGTCTCCTAATGATACCATTTAATGATCAACTAAAGATCAAACACACTTTTACCACACACAGCACCTCTGATATGGACTGAAAAGAACAAAGCATGAAGTAAATTAACAAATGTTCCTGGTGTTTTGCGAAGGTGAACACAGGCTAACAGCACTAATGTTAGACTCACTAATGAGCCACAGAAAACTATGTTTCCTGAACATTCACCTTTAACAGATGAACTAGGAAGAACAGAAAGACTTTTCAGACATGAAAGCACTCACATGCGTTACTCGTTGATCATCATTAAGCCCATTATTACTGCACAACCTCTGGTCTTTTAAAGGTACTTAAAATAATTGATCATTCAAAAAAAAGCTTTGCTTTGATTTAATTTGTTAGAAGCAAATTAAAGCAAACAGTCGCCAATTAACACTGTGTAAATGACATCATGCTAAGTACTGGCTACTTTTTTGGATTAATTCACATTTGTGATAAAGTTTAAAACTGTTTTTTTTTCTTCCTATAATAATTCAGATTCAGATTCAAAGGATACAAGAAAACAATCTTTAAAAAAAACCCTTTAAAAATGATACAGTATAATATTTGATTACCAATATCCCGGAACCAACCCTTTCTTGGGCTGTGGTTAAGGCTCCGGCTTACTGATCAGAAAGCCAGGGGTTCAGGCCCTCGGCCAAGCTGCCACTGTTGGGCCCTTGAGCAAGGCCCTTGACCCTCTCTGCTCCAGGGGTGCCATAACATAGCTGACCCTTCATTCTGACCCCAGCTTCCTAACAAGTTGGGATATGCAAAAATGTGACCAATAAAAGCTTCTTCTACCATGTTTAACTGCTGTTATTATATTTTTTTTGCACTTGAGTATGAAAATATTAAACTAGCAGTAGCAATTACATTTTGGGGGTCAGGGGTATAGAACATTAATTTAGGGCTTTAGAACATTGGTTTTAAATGGGTTACTGGTATCATGTACGTATACCATGCTCATTTACCCACACTTGCACAAAATGCTCCGGTACCAACATCCAATACTATGAGACGTAAGCCTCAAGTATGTTCTTGTACCACTGAACAGATGCACCAAAATGACAGCGATCTGGACATATTTAATGAGAAGCAGACTGCAAAATGTTCTCTGTGAAAATATAATAAAAGCTAGGAACTACAACAAACAAGTAATTTGATTAAAACTTAGCATAAGGAGTTGTTATTAGCAGCAGGCTACAATAAACATTGGCTAGGTGATAAAAAAATGTTTACAGACAATCTTAGGTAAGTGAAATACATCTTATCCAGGATGCTGCTCGTCATGATTAGCCACTATCATTCCTTGACCCAGAGGGATTCCAATGCAATGAAGACAATAAAATGTAGTTTACTCACAGCTCTCCAGATGCACTTTACCAAACTTAAACAAAACCCTTTCTTTTTATCTACTGAAAATTACTTGATCCGATCCAAGGCAACTAATGATGCATTTGCTAACATTACGACAAATTGGCCTAGTAGCCAAAGTGGGGAAAACCAGACTTGCATGACTTTCAGGGCCGCTATGTAAACAAAACTAAAACATTTTTCTGTGATGTGCTTGATTTCTCAACGTTAAGTAGGTTACTCATTTCAGTTTCAGTATTCTTATTGACAAGTACTTGGTCTGACAATATGGTATTGACATTTCCTCATATAAACTTTTTTAAATATGCTGTCAGCTAATATCTGCTTAATCAGAGTGTCATTAATCACTCATTAAGCTGGTCTGAAAGAGCTCAGGTCTTTTGTTTTTCAGACTGGTTGAACACCATTACTGCATTTATTAAAGCTAGTGCCTGTTTGTCAACTCGGTGTCTGCTCTTGAGTGGCTGTAGAGGCGTAATGGCGATCAAGATGTCTCAAAATTGAACTGAAATTGTAGATTGCGTGCTGTTTAGCTAATATTTCCAAAATATCTGGGATGAAAGGCAGGGTATTAGTGGAAAGTGCTTAAAAGTTCTTCAAAATTCTGTTGCACGGAAACATATTTCTGAACTGAAAATGCAAAGCCTGAAGCTGTTCTTCTCACCTCAATTCACACCAAATATCTTGTACTGTACTCAATTAATCAAGAAAGCTGTATCTGCAGATTACAGACAACGCAACAGTGGTTGTTGTGTTTAACAAAGGAAAAGGTATAATTTTGGATGTAGTGAAGTTGTTCTATTAGGAGATGTTTGGAAGAAGCCACCAGTGTCGATGCCTTTTTACAGTCAGTAATGTTCTTGAGCGGGTCTTCAGTTTTGCCCTCTCTGGTTTAACCTGACCAGCTGTGGGGTGTGATGGAACTCCACTTGCACATGATGCCATATCACAGCATCACCTTCATGTTTTATTTCTTACTTATGACTTACAAATCCTCTCAGGAATCGTGCCACTTTAGTGCACATTAGCTATCTAATGTGAAGAGTAGTGAAGTAGTGAAGAGTATGAACATTTAGGAAACTACATAATTAAATTAAAATACACTTAGAAACCTCATCAGGCTAAGGTCACTGCTAGCTATCTGGTAAACAGTGTGAAAATGAATGTGAATGCCAGTGACTTTTTTGTGGATGGATAAAAAGGTGGATAAGAAGGTGACTCAAAAACATAGTCACCTTCTTATCCATTGTATAGAGTCTTAAATAATATCTTCCGGGATGACTCTATCCCAAGCCGTAGTGTATGAGAGCTCGCTGAATGGTTTGGTAAAGATGAAAAAGATATCAGTCCTATGCTATGGTCTTCACGGTCATTGGATCGCAACA
Source organism: Parauchenoglanis punctatus (assembly GCA_030068025.1). Classification (NCBI taxonomy): domain Eukaryota; kingdom Metazoa; phylum Chordata; class Actinopteri; order Siluriformes; family Auchenoglanididae; genus Parauchenoglanis; species Parauchenoglanis punctatus. The sequence continues at coordinate 7,624,078 of JAQQZU010000039.1, forward strand.
CAATTGAACATTTACAAACGACAAATTTTGGAGTAACGTGTTAGAAACCACGCATTCCTGAATTCCAGCATCTGTTAACAACACACATGAACAGAGGTCAAGGTCTAGCCTTTTTTTAACCAGTTAAATAGATTTTCTTGTAAGTATTTGAACCACCACCTAAGGATAGAGCAACAGTGTGGAAACTGACTGTTGTAGAGAAATGTGCAGTGCAAATTTGCTCCAGGAGGCATAGCTCTCAATCCAATTGTGGTTTTATTTATGAATCATGTAAACAGGACATCCATGCAATGTCCATTTCTATGCTCAAAAGACATCAGCACTACTCCTTTCCTGATGAGAAATGATGAAAAATATGTTTCTGCAAAAGGTGCAGCTCGTGACAGCTGAGACACATCAAGCTGTAGGATAAGGCGGCAAAGGTCAGAGGTCACCAGAGCTGGCTAGACAAGAAGCTTGTTGTTTAATCATGTATGATTGAAGGTTTACACTCTATAGGCATTAAAAGTAATCTAAATCCGATCTTATGAAAAACTGATACAAATATGAACAAGCAAGGATTAGTTTTGTTATATTTCATACAAGTCATAAAACTAATGGTAACACAGGTTCTTATATGGCTGTGTGGATTTTAGAGTATTTTAGGCTCTTGACCTGTCTCTGTTTAATCTATCTAGAATATATACATATAGTTTTATGAACTTAGGTAAAGTCAGATAATTTAGGGCAAAACAAAATTGATTTACGCATTTATTTCTGTCCTTTTTCCTTTATCCCCCCAAAAACATCTTCTAAAAACTTAATTCTTTGTAAGCTATATGCATTATCTCTTAAGTTAATCAAATATATTATTCACTTACTCTTTTTGTCTTGGCTTCTTAATAACCATTAATCACATTGTAATCTATTTATTTACATAATAAAAGCAAAGTGAAACAATATACATAAGCCTGTGAATATATAGTGATTTGACTGTATTGTATTCTGCATTGCATTTCTCTGACTTAATTATAAGCTTTTGTTTTATCATGTATACTAATATGAGGTCCTTTCACTGTTTCGGTTCTTGATCTGAAAAGCTTAGAAACCATCTCTGAATACCTAAAACATGCCATTTTTTGCTATTAGAAAAATGCCAAAATACAGTTTCAGAAGGTATTTTTTCACAATACAAGAAATGCTTCAATGGAGGGGAAAATACTGGACAATTGCTGGCAGCAGCACTTGAGCTTGAGTGACCAAATGTCCTAAAACCACTAGCCAGGCAAGTGCCAGTCATTAGTCAGAGCCCCAGAACCTCACCCACTCACAAGCCTGCAATCAAATACTGATGTGAGTGAAATGATTTTCACATTTATTAAGCAACATGCAGCAGTTTTATACTTTATATACTTTGGTATATATACTATATATACTGTTTGTTTTTTTTTAATTGAACCTAGCATATGGTTTTGCATGCAAAGTACATTGAGTGGACACATTTGTTTATTTGTGTTAAATATATTTAATATTTTTATTCTTTTTTCATTTATTTAAGATAATAAATAAAAAAGGGAAGACAGTACATAGAATTATTCCGTTGAACTGTACTTTTTCTAGAAAAGAATGATTGTACAACAGTACAGCATACATTTTTAAAAGAAAAAAAAACAAGAATTTGGTGCACAAGTTTTAATTTATTTTGAGTTTTCTGAAATAAAAATAATGTCAAAATTATACATAGAAAACCTAATATTTGATTAAATGTCCCTTAGCAAGTTTCAGCTTGACCAAATGCATTGGGTAGCGATCAACAATTTTCCGGTGGAATTCTATATCTGGATATGTGACAGCTCTTTCTGGCACAATTGGTAGAATTCAATTAAATCTGTGTGTTTCCTGCCATGGACCTGACTTTTAAGCACAATGCACATACACTATATGGACAAAAGTATTGGGACACACTCTTAATTATTGAATTCAGGTGTTTCAATCAGACCCATTGCCACAGGTGTATAAAAACAAGCACCTAGCCATGCAGTCTCCATTTACAAACATTTGTGAAACAAAATGGGTAATTCTGAAGAACTCAGTGACTTCAAATGAGGTACTGTGATAGGATGCCACCTTTGCAATAAGACGGTTCATGAAATTTCAGCCCTGCTGGATAGTCCACTGTCAACTGTAAGTGGTATTATTGGGAAGTGGAAGCCTTTAGGAACAACAGCAACTCAGCCACGAAGCAGAAGACCATGTAAAGTCACAGAGCGGGGTCAATGACTACTAAAGTCCATGGTGCGTACAGTTGAGCTTGAAAATTTGTGAACCCTTTAGAATTTTCTATATTTCTGCATAAATATGACCTAAAACATTATCAGATTTTTACACAAGTCCTAAAAGTAGATAAAGAGAACCCAGTCAAACAAATGAGACAAAAATATTATACTTGGTCATATATCCTTGGTCACAAAGGACCCCTGGGTAACTTCTAAGCAACTGAAGGCCTCTCTCACATTGGCTAATGTTAATGTTCATGAGTCCACCATCAGGAGAACA
>JAQQZU010000039.1:7630172-7644968 GCA_030068025.1 Parauchenoglanis punctatus
CTCTCAAATGCATTAAGAAGGAAAGAAATTCCACTAATAACCTTTTATGTCAACAACCGCTCAACTAAGTAAAGAGAGACAACAGTCCATCATTATCCAGTCTCTTTTAAAGTCATAAAAATAAAGAAAAAAAAATTGAATTAGAAGGTGCGTCCAAACTTTTGACTGGTAGTGTATATATATTTATATAAACCAGTGTGTATGAAGAGATTCACATTGGTGTATGTAAAATGTTTTTGGCACGTGACACTGGATTCCTTATTTACCCAAATCCCACCGCAATCCATAGGCACCACTATCACAAATGTTTCATTATCATGATATGGAGGGGTTCCATGTGTTTCCTCTGAGATACGAGTAGCTCAAAGATATAGTATGAATGGAGATCTGGATTTGTGGTAAATGTTTAAGATGAACTGCATGTTGCAGTTCATAATAATATTGCTTCGTGGCCAATTGCTTTGCTTTTGGTAGCTGTTGAGAGATTAAAAGAGCACGTTTGCGTTCTCTTTTCAAAAAGGAAAGTCTAGTCTTGTTCAGTAACACAATCACATAAAAGTTCATTTTGAGAACTGTAAACTTGACATCATGCATAATTACTGTTAGAAATGACAGCACATTGAAATGAAACTAATTTCCTTTCATGCCATTCGTGTTTTTAATCCTTTTTCTCTCATCTTCTTATCTGTCTGCCTGAGCTGTTCTCATCTGCATGGGAAAGCTCCCTTCATTAAATCCAATTTCGCTGCTTCATGAAAATGTAATAACCTTGTTTTTTCAAAACTGGCTATAAAATTGGTTTGGTGGAGAGAAAACCATTTCACTCCGTTCATCATAACTGCATAAAAGATTTAATTGAATTATGTTTGATTTGATGAGAGTAATGGACATTCGGGTGTAATTGGCAAGGGTGAGCTTCATTATGTTACACTGTCGGGGGGAAAGGAGGAAAAAAAACCACTTAAATTATAAAGTTTCAGAAAGTTCATTCAAAACCTAAACAATTAATATTGGTATTAAATTTTAACAATTTTCTACAAAGGCAGGAACATGAAGCGGGGTGGAAGCTAATAATAAGTTAGCTTTGCTTTGTATCACACTAAGCTGGATTTTCAACTGGAATTACTCATTTAAGCTGCATTTGTTAGTTTCCTTTATCCAGCTAAGCTTATCAATCTGCCTCAATTATATATCAAATGATGCAGACTTGTGTAACTCAAATTATTTTATTGCTCCTGGATTAAAAATACAGTAGCAAAAGGTCTTACCAAAGACAGTCGATGCTAATTTCCTAAAAGGCAAACAAAACAAAACAAAAAAAATAAAACAACCCCCACCCCCCAGAAAGAAAAAAAAACATGTTTGATGAAGTGTGAAATGTACAATCAATGCACTCTTCCTTTTTGGATTATAAATAACAAATGGACAGAGAGGTTGAGACACTGAGTGATTGAGTGTGGGCGCAAAAATAATGAAAGCAGGATAAAGAGAGAGAGAGAGAGAGAGAGAGAGAGAGAGAGAGAGAGAGAGAGAGACAGAGAGAGAGTGAGAGAGATAGAGAGAGAGAGAGAGAGAGAGAGAGAACTTAAGGCCTACAGCAGTGAAGCTGATGATGAAGCTGGGAGTAAAGCTGGCTGCATTCATGCTCCATATGTTCCCCTGTTCTGCTCGTTAAACCACCACTGTGTGTCTGCTGTTCTACTACTCTCTATGTGTGTGTAAAGGAGAGAGAGAGATAGAGAGAGAGAGACAGACAGACAGACAGACAGAGAGAGAGACAGAGAAAGAGACAGAGAGAGAGAGAGAATTCTTTTTAACCTCAGACTTGCCTTATCTTTTTATGGAATGAGTCTCTCTCGGTTTCATTTACTTTCTTCCAGACGCAGTCAAACTAACATACACACACACACACACACACACGCACACGCACACACACACACATCCTTCCTGTGCTATTGAGCAGGTTGACGAGCTATAAGGCATAACAGGCAGAGGGTATGTGTATTCACAGGCATTTAGCGTTTTTTTGTTAAAGCTGGTTTGGAAGCTCATTTTCATCTGCTACTGTCACTGAAACAAGAATGATTTCTCAGCCCCAAAAGTTTAAATATTCACCTCAGACCATCACTTCATGAGCTGCCAAATAGTCATATAAGGCACTGGGAAGCTTTTGAGGAGAGGAGAGAAGAGTAGAGGAAAGAATGAAATAAGGAGAGGAGAGAGGAGAAGATGAAATGAGGAGTGAAGAGCAGAGCAGAGCAGAGGAGAAGATGAAATGAGGACATGTAGAAAATTACAAAAGGAAATGGTAAAATGAGGAGAGGAGAGTTAAGGATATAAGAATTGAATAAAACAGTAACACAAAGAGGAAAGGGGAGTGAAGTAGAGAGCAGAATCTGAAAGAAAAGAAGAGAAGAGAAAGGAATTGAAAAGGTTAGGGAAATATATGAAAGGAAAACAACAGAGAAGAGATATGAGAGAAGATGAGGATGGAGAGAAAAGAAGAGGAATGGAGAAAGGAGGAAGATAAGAAGTGAAGGAGAGAAGAGATGAGAGGATAATGATGGGAGAAGAAAGGAGAAGATATAAGGTGGAATAACGGAGATCAGGTGAACGGACAGAGAAGAATAGGAAATGCTGAGTGATGTCACTGTGCTCTTCAGAACTCATTAGCAAGAAGAGCGATGCTTCAAGGACTCCTAGTTATCTACCTACAGTAAACCTACATAACCTGAGCCATAGTCCTGAGCCAGCGATCATAAACACACTTCACTAACCCGAGCGCCTGAGTGCACATAACGAGTGTGAACTCTCTCTGCCCGTCTCTCTGCTCCTCTCCCTGTGCACTATAAATGCACATCACTTGTGTAACGAAGCTTTGCGTTAGTAAAACGCTTGTTGACACACAAACAGCTTTGACCCCTGATAGCCAGCAGGGGCTTTAAAAGCCACCCCCCATGTTAATGAGAGCAATCATGCCACTCTTTCTCCATTTAAAGTGGTCATCCATTAGAAAAATTCATCCCAATTAAACACACATTCAGTCTTGTCCTCACACTTTCAGCTCAGAATGGGGAACTCTAGGTGATTTTTTTAGAGCGTTTATAACATTGAAAGTGTTTCGGTGTTTAAATATAAGTTATGTGTGGTGGCCTGGGAAAACCCTTCACATTGGGACACTGTGACATTTTTGTTGCGTATAGTTTTGAGCTGAAACATGTTTCTCTTTCCCATGTATCTCAAACAGATATGACGCTGTAGCATTTAAGCTGTCGCATTTTAAATTCTGGTTACTCCAAAAAGTGGGAAAAAAGAGGCTTAGGCTTATGTCTGTTTCACTACAACATGTAGCTACCAACACACACACATACTTCCTGTGCTATTGAGCTTTGTGCTTATCCTAACTTAACCAAATCATGGTTCTCACTGTGCACAACCCAGGTTCATCTAAACTGGATAATTGATGATTGGAAACATATCCTTTTTATCCTGAGCATGTGCCTACTGCAGAAAGAACCGAAACCCATGCAATTTTCTGCTGTTGTAGCCAATGCAGCTCAAGATATAAGGCACTGGTCATTCTGAGATGCTTTTCTGCTCACCATGGTTGCAAAAAGTGCTTATTTGAGTTGCTGTAGCGTTCCTCACAGCTCAGTCAGACCCGATGGCTGATTTGTTATTTGTAATAAATGTCCAGGTGTAGCAAAGTGTGCCTGCATCACGTTTTTTTTTTCCCCCAGCTAATCACTGATTGCCAGTAATTATTATTATTATTCCTTTTTTTAATTTTCCTTGAAAAAATGGTCTATTGTTGAATATGTATACAAACATACATATGCAAACTAACACTTAATTTGGGTTAGAAAAGTGATGATTGGAAATCTTTTTTTTTGGCAACTGACCCACTGAATGAAGCCTATAATTCTGTTAGTACAAGCAGTGATGGGTCTGGGGGTCTAATGAGATTTCACACTTGCATATTTTCATGACAAACAAAAAAAAATCCAAAGCTTTGTGTAGCTAGATAATTTTAGGTGAATAAAGCATGATACAGAAACCCAAAAGCTATTACAGTCTGCGCTAAAAATGTTAAACAATTTGCCAATAGATGTGTATGTGCCTGACCTTAAGGCAGAGTTCTTGACTCTTTCTGTGTGAAAACATTCAAGTCCTTTTCAAAACTAAACTAAAAACTTTCTATGCTCTGTTTTATTGGGCTTTCTATGCTCTGGGTTTCCTGCTAATATTTAAAGGTCAGTAAATGGTATCATTAAACAGGGACACATAAAATGTGATATGCATTTGGGGCTTAGTGTTAATATGAAAATCAAAAAACAGCAAATTCTCTTGATCTTTCTTTCTTTCTTTTTTTAATATTTATAATATTAGTAATATTAGTACAGTAAATCTTTTCTTATAACTTCCCAACAGATCTGAGGAAAATGTTTACATTCTCAACATGTTTGCATAGTCATAATTCTTTTTTCAATGTTTGCATGGATGAATTAACACCTAGCTGAATTCCTGGCTGCAGTCATTAGGTAGCTTTCATGCTTGGCATTAATACTTCGCAGTTACCCAGGAAATAGTGTTCTCACAACCATAAGTGCGTAAATGGTGAGTGTCAAAAGCATTTCAACACACCAAATAATTGAAATGGGTGCCTTCAATACTTTTCTAGATGTGTTGTTGCTAGCTAACCGATCAAGTAGCAGATCTGCTCTCACACTAAGCAGAAGATGTTATCTAGTCTGTTTCCTTTCCTTTAAACAAAAAAACAAAGCCAAAACATGCACACAGTCCTCAGATGGTGGTCAGATGGCCTATCTACTATTACGCTTTTGTGTTATTTTATAACTTGCCATCATGAGTAATCATAGTGAAATTTGAAGCTTGTTTCCTGCACAGATGCAATTTCAGCAACATAAGAAAGCTAAAAAATTGTGAATTGTCACCAGTTCAGATCTGTGCATATTAATGGATTTAGTGAATCAGCTCCCCAGTTCTGAGTGAGCTATTCTGAAGCAGGACTCTGAGTGTTTGTAGTAGAAAGCTGGAGCAGGAGCTTTGGGAGAAGAGTGTCTCATCTGAACTGTGGTGATAATGACCGACTGTAGGAGGTTCAGCTCAGTGTGAACAAGCACAAAAGTCCACCGCGCCTGCCTCTGTTAAACAGAGAAACTCCCCAAGCCCTGTAAAGAGCATGCTCAATCTCTACAAGTAACACCCTCGATCTCAATAGGGAAATGGCAACCCACTGCTGGAGCTTTAGCTCAGCACTAAGCAGGCACAACGTGTGCTGCCTCTCTTCTCTACTGAGCGCAAAAATGTGAAAACCTTTGATGTAAAAGGAGAAACACAAACTGAACAGACAAAATTCTTTGGTATTTTAAGGGAAATCATAACGATTGATGTCTATAAAAAAAAGCTACAAGTCATAATAAACCATTCATCATATACAGTGGTGCTTGAAAGTTTGTGAACCCTTTAGAATTTTCTAGATATCCACATGAATATGACCAAAAACATCATTAAACACAAGTCTTAACACTAGGTAGATGAAGAGAACCTAACTGAACTGAGACATAACGTTGATACTTGGTCATTTATTTAGTGAGGAACGTGATCTAATATTCCATATGTATTAATGGTAAAAGTATGCGAACCTCTGCTTTCAGATTATCTTGTGCAGCAATAACTGCAAATAAAAGCATCGAAAAACTGTTGATCGGTCCTGCGCGTCAGTTTGGAGGAATTTTAGCCTGATAAGAGCTTCAGCTCTGGGATGTTGGTGGGTTTCCTCACTTATGGTCAGGAATCGATCGGAACTTTAACCTTATTCTTCTTTAACTATTGTTTGGTAGAACGACTTGTGTGCTTAAGGTTGTTGTTTTACTGCATGACCCACTTTCTGTTGAGATTCAGTTCACAGACAGATATCCTGACATTGTCCATTAGAGTTTGATGGTATAATTCAGAATTCATTGTTCCATCGAAAGCCGTCCTGGCCCAGATGCCTCAAAACAGACCCAATCCATGACACTTCCACCTCCATGTTTCACAGATGGGATAAGATTCTTATGCTGGAATGCAGTGTTTTCCTTTCTCCAAACATAACACTTCTCATTAAAACCAAAAAGTTCTAATTTGGTCTCATCCATTCATAAAATGTTTCCGGCTTCAGGCTTGTCCACATGATTTTTAACAAAATGTGATTTTGTAAACAATGTTCTTTTTGGAGAGAATGGCGTTCTCCTTGCAACCCTGCCATGCACACCATTGTTGTTCAGTGTTCTCCTGATGGTGGACTCATGAACATTAACATTAGCCAATCTGAGAGAGGCCTTTAACTGCTTCGATGTTACATCGAGTTCCTTTGCGGACTATTACACACCTTGATCTTTGCTAGTTGACCATTCCTGAAGAGTAACAATGATCTTAAATTTCCTCTATTTTCCTGACTGGATTGGTGGATTCCAAACTCTTTAGAGATTGTTTATTAACTTTTCCAGGTGGATGAGCAACAACTCTTTTTCTGAGGTCCTCAGAAATCTCCTTTGTTTGGGCCATGATACGCTTCCACAACATGTATTGTGCAGCTGAAACTTTGATAAATCTCTGTTCTTTTAAAACAACAGGGCACCCATTCACACCTGATTGTCATCCCATTGAATGAAAACACATGACTAATTTCACCTTTAAATGAACTGATAATCGTAGAGGTTCACATACTTCACAGATATGTAATATTGGATCATTTTCCTCCTATAAATAAATGAAATTAAGAACTTGTGTGAAAATCTGATGCTGTCATATTCATGCAGAAATACAGAAAATTCACAAACCTTCAAGCACTGCTGTATTAGCAGTGATGTTACATATGATGAAATAAATATTTAAGTGTAATAAACCCTTTATACCACCTCAGAAAAATAGCTTTCTCTTTACCCCGAATCAGTAGAGGCTAAAAAAACAAACAAAAAAACACGCTTCTCAGAATCATGCTTTCACAAATCTATGCTAATAACGCACACTCTCCCTTTCACTTTCAGAAGCAAGTCTGAGCTACACAGAGCTAACTAGCTAATTGACAAGTAGGGTTACCAGGGTTGCGGTTTTTACGCCAAGTTCAACTAATTTGGAAACAGCAGATCGGAAATGAGTGTACAACACATCGAACACAATGTTTCTTTACCTTATTGTTGGTTGGTTAAAGTTTAATCATAGTATGAACCTTTACAATTACGTTCTTAAAAGTAGGAAATATTTGCATTTGTATTGTGTATGGTGAAGCTTGAGCATATCAAATGCAGTCTAAATGGTATTCAGCATGGTTCATAGCTAAGAAGGAAATGGAAGTTAAGAGTGGGCACTCTACATTGAACTCTGTACACTGTACAGACTTAGCTAGCTTTCTTGTTTGGCAAATGAATGCATCACATACCAGTTAAGGGTATGACTTGCAGTTGTATAGACCTCTGGCTTCAAATGTCGGTTAGATACAGTTTGTTGACAACTTGTATCATGCAATAATCACACTTTTAAATATGTATCGAAGTATGCTGAATGTGTGTGTGTGTGTGTGTGTGTGTGTGTGTGTTACAGATCCTGGAGTTAGTGTGTATCCAGGCATCTCACTTCACTTCAGCAATCCAAGCATTCTGCTGTGCTTTGTCTTTTGGAAATCAATGCACTTTAATTTCTGAAAGCAAGATTGTTCCTGGCCTGAGGGGAACATTCAACAACTGAACAGCATGGTCCTAATTTTAATTTGGATATCCTGTCATTAAATCAAGCTTCCAGTCACTTAAAAAGCAGCATACAGAGTATGGTTCTTCACAAACAGATATGTTCTAGGAACATCAATGTCGCTTCCTGAGCTTATAAATATTCATTTGTAACGGTTTATCGGCAAAACACTTGCTCTCTATATAAACTCAATATGGGATGTCAGGAAGCAGTTGGAGAAAAAAAAATAAAACAACAGGGCTACAGAAGGCACAAAGTTGTGAAGAACAACCCTTCAGCTTCAGATTTCACACACACACACACACACACACACACACACACACACACACACACATATAGCAGAAGATTTTATATGTATATATATATATCATCAGCTTGACTTTCATCTGTTTTCCTGTGTCGAATATTGATTCAGACATGCAGCTGGGTTGAAGATCAGATGTAACTGATGGCTTGAGAAGATTTCTATCGCAGTTCTATCAAAACTGAACTTTCATTACAAAATAGATTATCAGTTCAAAAAGGTTATGGTGGCGATGATAATGTTGCTGATGATGTTGATGCAGTACAGCTTCATGTGCCAGTTGGTTCAAGTTATCTGTAGACAACTTTGATGCAGTAGGTCTCCTCGTTCTTATCTTCCAGGTCATTGATGAAGACGAGGATCTCCTCTGTTCCGGCACTCTGACTGGGAGCAAAACGCAGCCCGATGTTGTAGCTCGCACCTCCTTCAACCTGCGGTCACAAATACAACCGCGCACAAACAAACAATCTGATTATGAGGAAAGCTTAAAAATCACAAGTTACAGATTACACCAGGGGTCATCCGCTGACGATTTGGCAGAAGAAATTCAGGGAAAGAGCTGACCAATAGTAGCTTACGGAGGGGAAAAAAAAAAAAAAACCCTGGCCATAGTTCAGCGACTTCTAAATATTAAAGAGTCTGGCTTCTGTCGCAGATCCTCTGTTGCAGTTTATCCAACCACATGCACTTATGTAAATTATTAACTGAAGCCAGCTTGTTGGGCCAGAGAGAGCTAGACAGGTCAGACAGTAAAGTTTTGACAGAAACAGAATTTTAAAGATTCAGAAATTATCACTCCTGGACAGACATACATTACATGCGCTTCAAATTTGAGAACAGATGGCTCTCAGAGGAGAGGTGTGCATAAGAACAATAAAGTTTGTAACACATACGGTCAGGTATGTGGTCACGAGACAAAGAAAGGCCACGTTCATCAACATGGGAATGTGATGTGATGCATTTACTGTATTCATTTATTCATCTTCAGTAACAGCCTTATCATGATCCGAGTTGTTTAAATAACTAATTTTGTTTAAATTTTGGAGAAAAAAAAATTGACTCCATTATGTAGGATTCAATGAACCGAATGCCCCTCCCTTACCTCCACTTTCAAGCTTACGAAAACACAAAGACTCATAGTTACAGGTAATTATAGACTAATGAAGACTTACTTAAGAATTCCACAAGTACATTATGGAATATATACTCCATTTCTGAAAATAGATACCCACAAAATCCTACATAGTGGACCTTTAATCATGTTTGTTAGAAAATGTCACAGACAAGTACAATCAGGAAAATAATAATTGCCAGAGTGGGCGGAGTTGGTCAAACATTCTGTGGGAGTGAGTTTGAGTGGGATTAAAAAAATACAGTCATGCAAACAGCTCTATTTCAGATCCGTGACATGATGCGAGATAACTACTTAAAATGGCTTTATTTACAGATATGAATTATCATTAATGGTTAAGTATTAAAACATAACATGATGCTTTCCCATTCAGTCATGTTAGCTGCTTATCTGGACCACTGTAAGTAAGAAATTTACTGGACCGTCACACATTTTAGTTGTTTTAGAGATTTCTATGAGCCAAACCACTCTCTGTCGCTCTCTCCATTTCTCTCTCCGTATTATATCTAATGGCTGGCTGAGACATATTGCCCTGTACTCTGGATTTATACAGTAATCTCCTCAAAACACACAGCAGTATCGATTTTTTTTGTTTTTTCAGCTCAGCAACTAGTTTATGATGACACGGTTATTCACTTTTGAAAGGGGGAAAAAAAAACACCCAACAACAAACACACCTTAAAAAAATGTTGTAAATTTTCTGGAAGGAAATAAAATTGAAGCAGCGTTGACCAGTTGGAGAAATGACTCTGGCTATTTTCCTTTCTTTATGAGTTTCAGCATTTTTATTTGATCCATAAGCGTGACTAATTTGTTTTGTTGGGCACTGTCTGCCAGTATTTCACACTGCTCAGGTGTTTACACTCCGAGATACGGAGCACATATGCAGTCATGAGACTCGGTGAGCGCCTGAGCAAATCAGTGGAAGCACTCAGTGATGAAATTAACATTTTCCCATTTGCAATATCCTTCCTGGAAGAAAGTAATGAGTTATCATATCCTGACCCTATAGGCGTTAGAGGTTATGAAAGATGTTTGGGTGACTTCTGTGAGCGCTGTAAAAGGTGACTGTAGTGCATGTTGCCTGTAAATGATGCTAAAGCAATTCATCAACAGCGCCTAATTAAAGACTTGCATACAGCAGTTAATGCTAGAGGTGTCATCCTGTGGTCTGTAGGGAGCAGGTATGGAGGTAATGGCCTGTTTTCTTTTCCAATGGTTCATGCCTTTTCTCTAAAAAAACAACCAAAAAAAAAAACAATGTACTTTATCTCGCTGGAGGAAAGCTATGGGCCACACACATTCTTAAATAACATTCTACGTAATCTCTAAAGCTTTCAGAGATTACAGGCTGGCTCAGTGGAGAAAAAAAAATGAAAGGAGTTTAAACTTCAGCAATAAAGTGACTTTCCCCAAGTCATTTGTCTGATCTCCGTCCCCTGCTCCCTCCCTCACACTACTTTTATGAAAGGTAGGTCCATTTCGTGTTGCTGAAAAGACAGCCACATCTTTTCCCATTTCCTTTCTTTATGAGATTCAGCAGTTTTATTTGACCCATAACATTGCTTGGGGACTTAATGTTTACAGTAGTGACAGTGCTGATATGCTGCACATTATGTTTGCTTTTCTAAACTCGCAGTACAGAAATACAAATACTATTAAAAAGCAAGTTCTCGTCACATTTCAACTCCTTTTGCCACACCATGCATCGAACTATTGGATATACTCACTGGCAGGTGAACCACAAAAAGACACTCTCCAATATAGCACTTATAGAGATGTGAATATTGGTCATTACAGGAATTCTAGTACTTCTACTTGCATGTAGTGTTCCTGAAACAGCGTACAGTCAAATTCTCACTGGGAAAATCAAAGGAGTCTTCAATAGCAGCTTAATCCTGGTCAGGGTCAGGGGGATCCAGAGACTATTCTGGGAACACTTGGAGCAAGGATGGAATACAACCTGGATAGGATACCAGACCATCACAGGATAACATGCTCATATATTCCTGTAGAGGCAATTTCACATGGCCAATCCACCAACTAGCAAGTCTCTGGGAGTTGGGGAAAGATGAAAAACCCAGAGGAAGCCCGCTTGGAGAGAACATGCAAAATACCATGCAGACAGAACTCTGGAGCTGTGACGCAGCAAGGCATGATTTTTACTGATCTCTCTGACAAATGGGCACAACGATGCACCTTGACAACCTGTCAATCAAATAAGCCTGAGTTCTTTACTCAAGATGACATCATGCACTTTGTCTCTTGACTAATGCAAGGCCAGCTTTCCTGGGAAACACGCAAGTAATAAACAAGCCGAACTCAATGTCAACTGCATCGATGGGATGCCTTGTCTGCCAACAAGTTTGGTCCTTCTTGTTGCCAATTTGTATGCCTGAAATACCCTTAAAATACACTTCAAACAGGAAGGAAGGTATTGAAGATATGTGACCTTGGATCAATTCCAAAATCTAACCTGCTGGAGACACTAACAATTCCAGATAAATCCTACAAACGGTTAAACACACGTTCTTGCAAAACTCATACTAATGAGGCTCTTAGATGGACACATGGACAGAAGGACAAACTGACAACCTGAAAATATAATGCCTCTACCACCAAGTGGCAGAGACATAAAAACAAATTCTGATTAAAATGTAACACTGCAAAATATGATATCCTAGCAAGTAAAAATAGCGTCAATATCAGCCAATTCAACTAACAGTAACTTTAAGCCAGTTCTAGATATTGTTACTCATTTCATGCTTGATATTATCTTACTCTGTTGGTACTAAATGTTGCTTACGTCAAGTGTTTATTTCGAGAAAGGAACTGGTATCTACCAATTGAATAAGGCAATCTGAAGCTTTAGCAGCAGTAAACATATCTAGAAATAATCTTAATAGTCTTATATACAGTATGTTACATAACTGTTAATTTTGACAAGGATTTTTAATTTAGTCTTAGTCACTTACTGAAAATTGCAGTTATATTGTAATCACATTTTAGTCATAATTTTCTTGGTCAGGAACAGAAAAACAGGGAATGTAATATATTCTAAATCTATTATTAATATTAAACAAATATTGCTGAAGGAAATTTCTCCTGCCTGTAAAAAAAAAAAAATGACAGAACAGAGCCGAACAGGACCAGCTATTTTGTCTCATCTTTACTCATCAAAGGATTTCACAGTAATTATCATGATCAATTATTTATTTTTTCTTTCCATTTATGTTGTAAAAATTTAGTCATGACACCTAAAAGTCGTCAACTAATACTTACGGTCAAAGATTTCCTTGACAAAAACAACAATGTTACATGATGACCTCATAATGAGAAATATTACATCACTGTTCCTTTAGTCAAGATATCTTCACTTGCTTAGATATCATTTTTGCAGGGAGACATGATCAGAATCAGAGATAATACAGAATGCAGTTTAAGAACAGGTTTTTGTTTCATGAAATTTGCTGGAGTTGCTTTTTCAGAGTAAAGAACTCTGGATACGTTTTCTGAAGCAAGCTGTTTTAAAAGATAAATATGAATAGGCCCTTCTTTCAGTGTGTCCCTGAAGCTACACCCTTAAACACACACGCAAGCTGCTTAGGCTAGAACTGACAGCGACATGATAGGGAAGCAATTGGTTGGATGCTGGTGGTCCACATCATTTATTTTTGCTCTCATTTACAGAACCTCGGGCAGACAAAGAGACCGGAGTTTCTTACCTTAGCAGATTTTATTGACAGCTGGGGGAATGTGAAAACTTTGCTAAATAATGTGTTACAGAATGTTCTGCCTTTAGCTTTAACAAGCTAGTGGTTCGGAGGAAGTCTCCTAAGGATTGACGGTTTTAGATCCCAGCGAAAAAGGGCTGAAATACAAAATCCCTGAACACAGGTTGTCTAATGCAAAGTGCTTTATCTAACCTGAAACTTTTCCTCTTTGAACTGCAGTAGGTCTGGATGGTCCGAGCACAGCCTGAATCCTCTGCTGGAAGGATAGGGGTTGGTGAAGCTGATCTTCTTATTGCTGCCTCTTCCACCCCCTACAGGCACTTGGATCTCAAAGGCCTGCAGATACGATACAGCATGCAAAAGTAATGTTCACAGTATTCTCGTTAACGCACATTAGCTTTGAAAACAGCTTGGTACTGCAAATTTCCAGGGTTTTTTTTTTTTTTTTTCCCCTCAAAGCATTTTATAATATGTCATGTTTTCTGGCAGGTGGTAAAAAAGAAAGAGAAAGCTACACAGATCTGAACAATAGGAGAAAGGGAAATGGGATAGCCCGATGACAGCTGAAAAGAAAGAACTAGAGACAGCGTATTGGTAAAAGAAACGATTAGAACGATCCACACAAAGAGAGAGTTAAGAAGAAAAGCGATAAAAAAAAAATGCAAAAAAAAACCCCAAAAAACAAAAAAACAGAAAATGAGTATAAAAGATAAGCAGCAAGAAGGCAAGAAAGCTTAGGAGAGAGAAGTTGAGTCAGAATGAAAGCTGGCATGATTAAAGTAGAGTTTAACGTCTAAAAATACCCGAGGCTCCATTTTGTTCAGCTCGAACTGAAAGCATGTTTCCTCTCTGTCATATTCCAAGCTGCTCTGCCACACACAGGCAAAGGAGGTGGCCGTATTAAAGAGCGCTTTTTTTTTTTTTTTTAAATCTTCCACATTACTTACATTGTGTCACCATCTGTCCTTCATGCAAATGGTGTCATTACTTCTTGTAAATTAAAAGAACATTATGTGTCACTTAACCAACAGATCCACAGCTAAGTTAAAGGCATATGGACTCCCCTTGGCCAAGCTAGTCCACATGCTACGCTTGTCTCCAAAGTGTTAAGACATAAAGGACAGCTCAACTGCTTCCAGGAGCTAATGGGAATTGTGTCTGAGCATTTGTTGTGATATTTGGATTTAAATAAATAATTGCCTATGGATCCAGACTTGAATGAACGAATGAATGAATAAATGCCTATGGTTCCAGACAGGGTCAGTAAAACATTTTAGATTTCCAATCATTACTTTTTGCCAACAAAATTAAATCTTAAAGAAAAAAAAAGGGGGGGTTTCAGTAAAGAACAGACTGCAGACTACATAAAACACTGCTTTTTAGCCAAATAACAGAAGCAAGTGTGACAGTGAAAGTAGAAGAGTTCTAGCAGATTCTCCAAGATGTTTACCAGCCAATTTCCTTATAAAACTGCACAAAGTGTACCAGAGACCCCTGATGCATTTTTAAAAAGCAAAGGCTTGTTTGTCACACCAAATGGTGACATTTTTTGTTTGGTCTAGTGCTATAGTGGTATAACGTCTATTGTTTCTTAAAGAAGAATTTTACAGAGAAAACATTTAGTTTCATTGTTTTTGAAGGCATCTTTGCTTTATGGCATTTCCATACATGTCTACAAAGGATTTGTGTCACTTAATGTAGGATAAGAGGTCAGAATGAATGCACATATCTGTGTGAAAAGTGATACTACAATTTATAAGTCATAATTATAAGTCACATATAAAACCTGAGGGCGGCACAAGTGCAGTGGTTAGCACTGTCGCCTCACAGCAAGAAGGTCCTGGGTTCGATCCCCGGGTCACCCAGGGTGCCTTTCT
>JAQQZU010000039.1:7671840-7687657 GCA_030068025.1 Parauchenoglanis punctatus
TATCTTAACTAAAGATTTTCTCTCCAAATCTAGTAGCTTAACTACATGTTTTCTATTCGAATTCAGTATCTTAACTACGTTTTCTATTCGAATTCAGTATCTTAACTAAAGATTTTCACTTCAAAATCAGTGTCGCAACTAAAGATTTTCTCTCCAAATTCAGTAGCTTAAATACATGTTTTCTATTCGAATTCCGTATCTTAACTACATGTTTTCTATTCGAATTCAGTATCTTAACTAAAGATTTTCACTTCAAAATCAGTATCTCAACTAAAGATTTTCTCTCCAAATTCAGTAGCTTATCTACATCTTTTTTCATCGAATTCAGTGCCTTATTAAAGGATATTTGTTCAAATTCAGTATCTTAACTAAAAGTTTTTCTCTTCAAAATCAGCATCTTTACTTAAGATTCTCTGTTCAAAGTCAAGTTACCTATACCTACAGTAAATTTTCTCGATGCTAAATCAGTATATGCAGACAAGGTTCTCCGCACTAAATCAGCATGTTTCCTAATTTGTTCTCTTCAAAATTGATATGCTCAGTAGTTACTCTCTTTTCAGAATCAATATTTTTATACATCGACATCGCCTGAGGGCTAGCGGCAAGCCAAAAATAATCAACTAAATACTTACTATCAGTCATTAGTATAAGTATTGTGTATTTCTCAGAAAACCTTCTATCTTGTCCAGTCAATATAATGTTTGTTACAGAGTGCATGTGTGAATTGTAGTATAATTCTTTATTACTATATCGCTCACAAACAAACACAAAAGGGAAAAGTGCAGTACCGTTGAGGTTGAGGATGGTGTTTGAGGACAGACTGCCTCCTTGAAAGCCTGTGGGAGTCTGGCTGGGCTGAATGACATGAGAGCGAGATGGAGGGAGTAGAACAGACGAGTTTGTTTTTTTCTGCACCACACCACCTGTTAAACACAAGAGCCAGGCCTGATTCAATTTGCTTTTGACCCTATTCCTTCTCATTTCATTTTGTCAGGTCAATTTTAGATATACTCATGAAGAATTGGATTTGGAATGGATGGCTTGAGACAAATAAACAACCAAAACATCATACTCCAGACTTTTTGTAGTTTATTTCATACCATTCCCAACAAAAGCTTGAAGCTTTGAAGCTTATTCATGACAAGAGGCCGGTCTATTTTCATTTCTTCTTGTCTATGGCTTTTTTATACAGTGCATTGTCAGAAAAGAGTGGGAAGGTTGTTTGCGTTGTTATCTTGATCAATATATTAAGCCTGGCGTCGATTCCGATCAAAAGAACGTGGGGGGAAGAAAAGACGGTGCACTGATCGGAGCTTCAGAGATTATTCAGTGGTTAATAGGAAATGAGGTGTGATACCATTAATGACAAATTGAGTATGTAAAAGGGAGGAGTTACCTAACATGATTTTCAGATGAACAAAAGAAAAGCGTCGGCCGCTTGTGTTTCAAACCTCTCTGTCTCTCCGTCAGCTCGGAGCAAACTCTAAATGACCGCATTAGCTTCGTTAATACCCTGTTCTCATGGGTATAACAGGAACATAAACAGCTCCAAGTGCCCCATTGGATTTACGCTTGATTAAGGCTATTCAAGGGCTCTGTAATTAGAGCGTATAAGAAGAGCAAGGTCAGATCCGAAAGAAAGGTGTGTTGGCATGATGCTTTTGATTGAGTAGCCTCGATTAAAAAAACCCAGCAGTGTGTACACGCGTTCTACAAAGTCCCGAGGCTTTGGCCTGTCAAAGCAGCACTGATCTGGCAGGGAGCACCAGAGCTTTTCTAACCAAAGGGATGATGGAGAGCCAAGCATGCTGAAACATTGCTCACAATCAGTTCGACCCTGAAGCTTGTTCATTTCACAAGGATTTTCAGAGAAACTTCTTGCCATAACATACAACAAGCTGCGCAGAATTGCCTCGTGCCCTTGTGATACAGCAGGCATCGATCATCTACATGTGTGTAGAGAGCTGTCACTTTCATTCCCTCCTTCAGAGAGAGGTTAGAAACATCTAATAATGAAACAAGGCTCCCGTGCTCAATAGTAAATGCACTTGCTGGACATGACTACTTAAGATTGTACGTCATTCTTCCAAATACGTTTTCAAGACTAACATTAACAGAAAGAAAGTCAGAGCTTTATGCTTGTCCTTTAGGGTTTCCATTCAAATACATTTTCATGTTTCACAATAAGTCATGAAAAGTTATAAAAAAAAGCAAATCCATCTATGACAGCAGCTGCAATACTAGAACACATATATCATTCAGACTTACACTATTCTTATGGTGTTGATTAATTGTCTATAAGAGCAGCTCTGACAGTATTCTGTTTGACGCAAGGTTTGTATTAATGTGCTTATTCAAATACTTACACAGGCCCTTGTATTTTTCATAATAAAAAAAAAAAAAAGACTTAAAAAAGTGTGTCGAACAGTGCATGGTGAAGTTTTCTGTAAGGAGATGTTTACTTACTATTTCTGGAACGAGTCTGTAGTGTCAGTGATTTGTAACAGTTAGAGATAAAGCTTTAACTTTATGTTTTCAGGCATGGCAAAGTCTTCAGGACTGCAGCTTCTGGATAACATGACAAGATGCACTTTTTTGTCTCATTAACTTCAAAAGAGAGAAAAACAACGTGTCTGGGAGGAAATTACTGTTTATAGCTGCTATAACAAAAGCCATAACAAGAACTAACTCGCTTCTCAGATCTTCCATGACATTCTTTAATGCATACATTGTTAGCGCTGGCAGATTGCTGCAGTACGAAGCAGCAAAACACTTCAGGACTGGTCTTCATCCCAACACATCATTGATTGTTTTCCTATACCAGCACACCCTGTGTTATTCCCTACATTACACGCTGTACATATAATTGCGGTTAGATGATCGCTATCATTAACAGGAAGTTAAGAGGCCTTGGCCCTGGCAAGTTAAAAAGACATTTTAGAACTTTCAGAACCACTGAATTAATAATCTACGTGGGTGGATGTATATTTTTGACCCTGTATGTGTCATTTTGACCCTGTGCTCCATTTAGTTCCATTTAAACTGACTCTTTCAGCACTTCAATTATTTTGCCTGAAATAAACCAAGTGTCTCTAACTACAGCTTGGCAAAATGAATTGTACCATTTTCAAACAATCTCAATCAATACAGACAAATTGGAATACAAATAAAAAAAGATTATTAAAAAAAACCAGCAGAATAATAAGAACATGTTCTGGGGGAAAATAACATGTGAAACTTGATTTGTGCCTAAATAAGAAGTTTTAACAACAATATAGTATCTTTTAGGATACAGAGTACTGACTACTGATTGCTATTATTCATGCATTTAGTGAATATAACAAAAGAAATATTTCTATGACAAACCCGGTATAGCTTTTTTGCTCAATTTATTACACACTTGCATTAGTTGTAACTGAACATTGCACTCCAGTGACAATGAGGTACAAAAAAAAAGGTCCTAAACTGTATTTTTCCTTCTTAATATCTGTAAAAGTGTACCTTAAAAATGTAAGATACATAATTAGATCCTAATTCGTTAGAGTGAAGCTTAAATGGTAAACCACATTCACATTTCTGAGTAAATGAAGACGCAAAAGGTAGATGCTTGAAGATAACACCTCAGAGAATTCACGCATTAGCATTCTGAAGAGAAAAAAGGAAAGTTATCTAAACTCAAACCCACCCCAACGTAGTTTTCTAAAAACCAGATATGCTGATGTTTACATTTTACTGCATTATCTAAAATGATAAGAACAGTCAGGCTCCATTAGAAGCAACATGCTTTATCGTACATTGTTCTTTGTAAAGACATCTTCTCGCATCTTCATCACTCCAAATGCATGCTGTTGTTCTCTCATTTTTCCCAGCGAAACAGAAATAGGGCATGTTGAAGGAAAAATTAGTGCTCAAAGACGATTTTACATATCAAGCTTTCCTTCAAGCTCAATCACTCTCTATTGCTATTTCTCCCTCAACTCTCTCAGCTTAGAGTCTGCCATGCTTATCAAGCTTCTGCAGCTGACTGGTGGAGGAGCCAGAGGCAGGCAGAAGAACGAAATCCTAATCTTCATTCGCTCCATCTGCCTGCGTTCATCTTCTCAAAGCTGGAAAGAACAGTCTGCTGAACGCAGGTGAAACAGCCGGTTGCTACAGCGATGGCTCATTAAACTGCTCGACTCTCGAAATCCATCCACGATGCATTTTGTTTACCCCATTATACTTTAATTAATTCGGGGTTTTTTTTCTCTTTTTTCCTAAGGATTTGAAGTTGTTTTAATTATCTGCTTGTCTGTTTGCTTTGAGCTGAAATTAATTACAGAACATTTTGATCTTTGTTTCGTTTTCATAAACGCCAATATGCGGTTTTTAGCGTGGGCACAATTAAAACAGCACCTGAAGTCACTGCCAAAGAGAATGGTCCATTAGCCATCTGATCCAAAGTAAAAGCAGGGGAAATTTACATATTTGTGGGGTGATCTGGAAAATCCATCAGATGGCTGAAACCTTACATACAAAAAAAAAAAAAAATCAGGATTTGGCAAAAATTTTGTTTTTGACACAGTACTTTAAGACACTATTAACATTTCACCACAACTTTCAGCAAATGTTTCTAGTTAATTTCTAAATCTTGCCTTGGCAATATTCCTACAAAGAACCTGTAAGATGCCAATTTAACAAACACGCTGTTTAAAATAGTCTGCCTAAAAATGTCTAAAACTTGTAGTTGCCTCACACAGTGCCAGCCATCAGAATATAATGTTTATATAAACAGAATATAATAATTTAAATGTGACTTTCTCCCTTTTTACTTTTGTGGGTGACTTCTTGTCATTCCAAAAACACCAACAAGCAAAAGTGTAACATATTTCAGTTCAGTAAACCTGTACAACACAACTACATCTACTTGTACACTTGTAAAATTTCATTTCCTATGAAGGGTGTTCCCAGGCCAACACTCACCCAATCAAAACCTAACTGAAAACAATCAGGACTCCGATTGATGCAGTAATACATGGCTTGCAAACAACAGTGAACACCTAACCCATTGTTTTCTTTTACTTTTCATTCTTTCTTATTTGTCTGGTAATTACCTTAGCTGTGACCTCAAGGGGTCTGGGACGTGCTTGATAAAAATCACTATCACTCCCTGAGCCGATAAATTCCAAATGGAGTTCTCAAACAGACTAATGACCATTTCTCATTAGGAAACAAATACTGCAGACAAAAGCACTAATCCTGGATAAAGAGGCCTGAGCTCTTTATTCAGGAGTCTTGGATGAATTAATTGATTGTGGCTGTGAAGAGCCTTTGTGACTTATAAAAATAAATGCTGTGGAGCGTACCTACAAAAAGAGCTATACTGACAAATGTCGCTCTGTGATTCTAGGGATAATTTGGGTGTTTTATACTAAGACGTCTTGCACATG
The DNA here is from genome assembly GCA_030068025.1 of Parauchenoglanis punctatus. NCBI lineage: Eukaryota > Metazoa > Chordata > Actinopteri > Siluriformes > Auchenoglanididae > Parauchenoglanis > Parauchenoglanis punctatus. The sequence goes on from JAQQZU010000039.1 coordinate 7,677,270, forward strand.
CACCTATCATCTACTGACAGGGAACATAGAACGAATCAACCATCAATCATATCAATACCATATACTAATCAGCAAAAATATTCTAATATCAGTAAATATCAGTGCAGTATAACATGTATGGAGCTTGGTTTGAAATTCTGGCTTTTTGAAACTATGTGCCTCCTGCACATTAAGTATATTTTGTCTGAATTGATTATCCGGTTTAGTAATCAGATATCGGTCCCTGATATCTGAAAAACTGAAACTCTCCAATGTATTGTGAGTGACATGACTTTAACAATAACAAACTTATGAATTTATTTGACCATGTTAAATTGAAGGTTTATATGAAATTCAGTATTGAAACAGGTATTGGGTGATTATAGGAGCACATAATTTGCCATATACAATCAAAAATCAATCGAGGCTCAATAAACTTCACTGTCTCAGTTTACCAGCTTCATTAACATGGAAGCACACTGGACACGTTGACAGGTGCGTAGCTCTTGCAGTGGTGTGTGATGCACTAACCATGTTCATCTTCAGTAACTGCTTTATCACGGCCAAGGTCACCGTGTGTTTTTTTTTTTTAATTTTGGAGTTTGTTAGAAAACAACGACCGTGGAAGAAGCAAAAATTGTCTAGATTTTGTAAATTTTTAGAGTGGGTGGTATTGGCCAAGTGTGTAAAGGAAGTGGGCAAAATTGGTCACAGGTGTCTGTAGGGGTGGGCGGGACTGGACAAAAGTGCATGTTGGAGTCGGGAGACTGGTTAACAGTCTGTAGAATTTCGATGTCTGGTTCTTTCTTTGTAGGGGCATTCCAAATTGTAGTACTGGCTATGCACAATGCCTGTGTAATGGCTCTGATAGATTTTTCTCTCTTGTCTCAGATTCAAAATGGCTTGTTCTTCTCCTACAGACAGCTCTCTGGTCTTCATGTTGGTTCATCCTTTTTAACAACAAATACAGTTTTCGCAAGCAAAACCCAGGGCTCAAACCAATACTAGATATTCAGAGATATTAATTGTTTAAACAATCAATCTAACACCCGGGCAACAAGAAACACTGTCAGTCAGTCACGTGTTCCAATATTTTTGATCACTTGAAAAATGATGGGTTCAAACAAAAGGTGCCATTTTCTAAGTTGTTTAACACACCTAGATGTAAATATCAGGATATGAGAGCTGAAATTCTGATCTATCGTCACATGTTCATCTTTTAATCTCAAATATCAATGTATAGCAAAAATAAAAGAATTGGCCGTGCTGTTCCAATACTTTTGGAAAGGGTGCGCATGTACCTACATCGACAGAAAAAAATGGGACCTTTGTAGTATTATAAAAATAAGAGAATATGGAATAATAAAATAAGAGCATATGGGGGGAAAAAATGAAAAGCCCAAAGCAACAGCAAACAGCTTACCGATGTTGCCGAATCGGATATGCAGCCTGCCTTTAACGATGGTGTAGACGCTCATGGCAGGCATGGCCCTCTGCCCACCTGCATGCTCTCTTACCAGACTGGCATCCTGCAGGTATTCAGTGCTAATGACCTCCAGCTCATGAATCACCTGCACAGCGGCTCGACCCTGACGCAACAGATGCTGCAGACACAGAACAAGCAAGTAAGCAAATTTTCCGATTTTTTCCCCCCTGGTTTAACTAATGCATTCAACTACTTTTTAATTTCATTTTTATCTTTTACAATTTCCTCCTTCGCTGATTCTATCTTCTGCATGCACGTAAATGTTTGCTTTGCATCTTTTTTTAAAACTGCATTTTACACCTTATTGGACACTTCATTTGTTTTTATATTGCCTTTGTGTTTTGTGTTTTGTAATATTTTACGTAGCGCTAAAATTTAATAAAGATGATTATTACTGATAGAGGCACAACTCACAACCAGGGACTATATTCATTAAGCAGCTCAGACAAGTAGTGCTGAATAGCAGACCAGCCATCTGGAAAAAGGTCCCAGTGGGCAGACAGGTCTGTACGCTGGCCATGCACGGCCAGAGAGAGAGGGAGAGAGAGAGAGAGGGAGAGAGAGAGAGCGAGAGAGAGAGAGAGAGCGAGAGAGAGAGAGAGAACACTGTCTGGCTTCTTATCTGCAGCCTAATTAAGATGGTCTAGACCTGTTAAGCCCTGGAATAATCAATAAGTGTGGACAGTGTGACTGTATAGACTTACGCACACTTCAGCATTGCACCTTTACAGTATATTGACAGATGCAAAATGAAGTGCCAGTTGAAGGCATCAATGTAATTATGGTTGAGAGTCGGTTCATTACTTGTTAAATGCAAAAGACCGTTTTCCTGATTTACGGGGTGCCTTTACATACGCAGTATTTAGTCAGTTTGAATCATACCCTCGTGCCTTTTTTCCATCTTTGCTGTGGTTCGTTTAGGCAGATAAGATCACAACAATCACACATGGGTGCAGACCAGAACACCCGGTCTGAGACTGACACAAGAAGGTCTCGGCACGGTTCCAAGCCAAGTCTAGTTTTGTTCGATTGTGGTGAGAAAGCAATTGGACCCTAACTTGACCAGACTGTAAGAAATAAACCAAACCTCATGTATTGTTGCAGATGCAAGCTGCTAAACTGAGCTGTGAAGGGCAAACTGAGCCAAAGTACAGAGCTGTAGTGCGGCAGAAATGCCACGTGCTCTGGATAATTGGATTGACGAACAATAAGAGAAATATGTATATAAAATGTAGCTTTGGCAATCATAGCCAATTGTGGGCCTTGCTCAAACGGTTGCCTCAAAAGTTGGATGTGCAGAATTGCCTAGAATATCTTTATATGCTGTAACATTAACATTTCCTACACTGGAACTAAGATGGCCAAACCTGTTCCATCACGACAATGCCCCTGTGCACAAAGCAAGGTCCATGAAGACATACTTTATGACTCATATGGACAAGAGAAAGGGGAAATTATCTAACAGTGTGGTGTATTTTGAAAAGAGTAGACTGGCTCTGTACTATGCAATAAAATCACCCAATAGCTCTTCTTATTCCAGAGGAGGAAGGATTTAAAATCCTCTCGTTTTTTCCTTCGCTGACTTTTTTTTTTTTCTGCTTGTAGGCAAATATGCTCTAAGGTGCCTTGTGGTTTCTCACAGGGATACTAATTTATCCTTTCAGCCATGAAAGCTCACCTGAAGACACCTTCAAGTCAAATGCTAATTGAGTAGATTATCATGCTAATTCTTGCCCAATTGTACTAATAACTCAAACCATCTTATAGCAGGCATGGGCAAATTGGTAACCTAGGGAGATCATGGACAGCTCAACAAAGACATTAACCTGAGCTCAGGATTGAAAAAGGAGCCCAGGAGCTGTGAGGCAGTAACGATACCTGCTGCGCTACCGTGCCACCCTGAGACATTACCAGGAGAGGATAAAGACTGCAGCTACAGAAAGCCACCCCCTCACCGGGATTCAAGTGCTCTATTATTTTCCATAGTCTGTATTAATGTGTATAATTACCTCACCATACTTTTATTAGAAATGATTAGAAATTACAGTAGTTGTTGCTTTTTAGTCTAGTTGATTGGACGTCAATTGGATTTCAATGTGCTAGCACTGTGACCAACCCTGGGATTTGAAGTGCTTTGGTCAATACTTCCACTTTATGTTTTCATTTCTCCTGGTTTCACTACTGGACATTTCAAGGCATGAATTTGATCCATGTTCTACACGCATTGCTTTTTTGCAATTGAAAAGACAATCCTCTCGAACGTACTACTTGGATCTGGATGCTAAATGATCAAACAATCAATTTGCTTTTTAATCAATGTCATTTTTAAAGCAACGCTTAAAAATCACTTCTAGACTTCTAAGGATCCTTCCAGCAATTCCTGATCTTTGCGACTGTCTATAGCTGTTGGCTAGACACTCGACACACACCAGACAAGCAAACCGAGACAAGTGCAATTGTGACAAGCCGTCCACAAGTACTCCACAGCTGGGTGACAAATGCCACAATCTGATGACAAGAGGCTAAAGGCTTATCAGAAGTCTGATCTGCCCTTGTGTGTTTCCTGAAAAGGTCACCGTGTCTGTTAGGTGCTCATCATGTTGACGACAGAGGTCCCTGCACGTGTTTTACTTTTGTTCTGTTATTCAGCATCTGCTGTTTAACATGTGCCTCCTGAACAGGATGCCAGCCCTGGGCACGCAGCCAAGCAGAGTAGTCATGGACTAAAAGTCTGGGAGTGTTACCTAAGAGAGCTGTTTAAATCCATTACCCAGAGCACTCAAATCCATATCTCATTAATTCTACAGCAGTTTGCTCTCCCTGCTCACCTGGACAAAGATCAGGCATAAAACATTCATAAAACTCCGGGACCTGGAAGCAGGGAGCGTTGGGGACAGTTTGACACCCAGTTGTAGTCAGATCAGGACGGGAACGGAAGGCAGTCTCTCTCTCGCTCTGACACTACACTAGCCTGTCTCAGCTTTTAGTGATGTATAGTGATGCACGCTTGGAGACAACAAATCTTGGGTATACTTTGGTAATTGGAGTGGGATCCAAAACCATGATCACATCAGATGGCAAAAATGCAGATATGCCAAGGATTTAAAGGCTCGCTATAGGATTTTGAGGTGATCTATTAGCGGAAATGGAGTATATATTCCATAATATACTTATGGAATTCATAAATATGCATTCATTAGCGTATAAATACCTATAACTATGAATTGTTGTGTTTTCATGAGCTTAGAATGAGCCTTTTACATCTACATAGTGTGCAGGTCCTCTTCGACAGTGTTGCGCCGCTACAGTATCCCAGAAAGGACAAACCTCCAGAAAGCGCCTTCTGCATTTCATGTTTTACAAGTGGAAGCACCAGACAGATGACAAAGAAGAAGTAACAAAGACAAGGAAATGTAAATAATAGGAGTTGCTAATGTAGTGTACTACACTATCTAATACTGTTGCTGGTGCAGGCTAACAAGTTTGAGAACCCAAATTTTGAAAACTGGAGGATCATATTTATTATTTAGCATGAAAAATGTGTGAACACCTGGGCACCTGACGGCCACCGTACATTCTAATACACGCTTGGAAAGGGAGGGGCATTCAGTTGGTTGAATCATACATAGTGGATCCCTAATTTTACAAAAATGACAGCACATTTTATTCAGTCTAATAATTTGTGCTATAAAAACAATAACATATTAGAACAAACATATTAATATAAATGAAGTATTAATATATTAATACTGTGCCCACCGTCAGCTCTCTAATTCCACTGTCCTGATGCTGATGTCAGTGCAAGTTTGTCTCATACGGTCAGATTTTAGGCTAAAATAAATTTGAAAAGTTTCACCGTTACTCTAGCCCTTAGGTCCACTTTTCCATTCAGCTCCATGCTTGATTGTAACTCACTTGTACGTCACTTTGAATAAAACCATCTGCCAAATGAATAAATGTAAATGAAGTCGGAAAAGGAGCTGTGAGTCACACATCCTCAGAGGAAATGACTGGCCACCTGTCGCTCTCTAATGTGAACATGGTTTAAGCTGTTAGTGTAATTCTAAACAGTGGTTTAGCGTGTCTCAGGTGTGTAAGTGGTGAACCTTCAGCTGAACGGCGGCAGAGCCGATGAGCAGTAACGAGTCGCTGTCCCACACATCTATATGCAGGGTGTGCAGTGCCAGGTAGCGGAGGAACCATATACGCTCGCCAGGCTTCAGGAAGGCAGGATCAAAACGGTACTGCAACTGCAGCCCAGGAGGACCTGACACACACACACACACACACACACACACACACACACACACACACACGGAACAGTAAGATGAGAGGACATAGTGAAGAAAAAACATGTACATACAATATAACTGCATCTACAAAAGTTCCAGAACTATAATATTATGAAACAGTTTGAAGTCAAAGGAGAGGGAAATATTTCCGAGAAGACTGAATGCAATAATTGTGCATGCATTATATTCTTTTATGAAATTCCTGCAAGGGCTACAGTTTGCATAGTGTCATAGTACACAGTGTGCATAATTAGGAGTGTCATGGTAACGGCAATACTGTAAACGCACTGGTTAACACCTCCATAGTTATTTTTGTCTCTAATCATCATATTTGACGGTTCAGCATTAGCCAATATAACATGCATTAAAAGACAGTAAACTACTGTAACTGAAGGATAACACTGACTCCAAAGTCTGTCAGCTGAAAGTACAGAAACAAAAAGTGCTTTTTCACAGGACAGCACAGTGCAGGTGTTAGTTTGAATCTGCTCATTGGTTAAATTTCCACTGCATATCAATGAACATCTATAATTTTGGAAGGAGTTCTCGTAAGGTTGCACTGCAAAAAATCTCAATCCTATATCTTATATATCTAATATATATAAACATCTATATATATAAACATGTATATATCCTATACATGTTTACTTGTCTTGTTCTATTGGCAGGTAATTTTCCTCATACCAAGCATTTATTTTTAGAATGCTAATTCTTAGATTCAGCAAAATCACTGGCTCGAGTGCGCTCTGAAATGCCGATTAGATTCAACACCTGTGTGATGCGCTTGATGTACGTCGCGCTCGCGTGATGTTCGGTGATGACACGGACTTGTTATTAAGCCTGATTATTCAAGCACAATCTACAATCAAACAATCTTTCCATATTAACACTGTTGCCATAAAATACATAAATGACAGAAAAGAAAACTAGATCGTTCAATTATTCGTCAGTACAAAATAAATGTATTAAAAGGGAATATTTTCTTTGTGTCAGTATCGTCTTGTGAAGCCTGTACTGAGATGTGTCTCGTATCATGGCTTTAGTCAATCGTCTCATGCCTGTTGCCTACATAACCATATAACCTGGTGTCAGTCAGGCACACTTACACATGACTCACACATGACATCTGACCCATTACAGTGAGATCACTTCTGAGTAAGTGATTGCACGAGAGACAAAGAGGTGTCTCTGAAAGCCAGGCTCAAATCCTCCAGGTCTCACATGTAAGCAGGTCCAGCTCTAAAATGCCCTCCTACACACACTCCCATCCTTTACATTCCCCTCTGTCTTGACTAATCTACAGCTGAGTGTTTCAACTGGCTGAGTGGGAGGAAGAGCTATTCTAACTGCTCTCACTGCTGTAGCCACCAATACCATGCAATCTATAGCAGTAATATGTATTTGTATAGCTTGTCTCCCATCCACATGAAGGGGGCAAGTGAGAGAATGGGGAACAAATGACCTCCATAGGAAGCTCTGAAAATTTCAATTGCAGTGCATTTTGATTTTCTTTTTCCCTCTCTCTCTCTCTCTCTCTCTCTCTCTGTCCTCCATGTTCTTTCCCTTCTCCTTTCCCCCTCACTGTTCGCACCATTAACTCTCTCAGCGGGCAGGCAGAGGGCTGCTGGGATGACAACGCAGAGCTGCACACAGTCTCAGCGAGACAGAGTCAGAGATGAGGACAGAGCGAGAGGACGGGAGGCGGTGAAGAAATGGTCACGTGTACACATGGGATTGGAAACGGACACAGAGGCTGCTGTTTAAGGCTTTCCGGTCACCAAATGTTCACAAGAATATTTTGATAGTCAGGGGAGGGGAAAAAAAAAAAAAAACTTTTGCCAATGATTTGAATAAGAAGAATATCAAGGTTATGCCTGAACATGGTGGTTAATCAGGGCTTTAGGACAAACCGATTATGTGTCAGGATTTTATTTTTATTTATTTTTTCTAATAATCTTCCCAGCGAGTAAGTAGGCTGCTGATGTAGCCGTCGCTAGCATTTTTCACGTGACACGAGGCCCAAAGCCATATATAACTCTTCTGCATACCGAGAGACGTTATCCAGAAACACGCAATATCTTGTACGTCCAATATGAGCAGAGAACACCAAAAGCCAATCATTTTTCACTGATAATTTCCTGACTTTATTGTTGAGGGTGTCCTACATTACACAGTTTTTCAAAAGAGTCTAACGTCTGCCTACACAGGCATCCCATCCCTGAAACACACCCATCACATGCCCATTAACTGCACGGACAATTGATCAAAATGCTCAAATGCGGGTGTAGTAAATCAGGCCTGTCAGTGTATACACAGGAATACACACATTTTACTTTAAGAAGGCAGATTTGCGGCTGGCATTATAACAGCACTCCAGCTATGATGAAATACAAAGAAACTTTCTTTCTAAAAACAAAGCGATACAGATATTATAGGTATATTATACGTAACATTACAGGAATAATGTTACCTATAATCACCTAATTCTTAGGTATTACAGGAATATTATAGGCAACATTGATAAAGACTCTGATTGAGTTCTTGAATATACGTCACCAAATCGTGTGCGTGTCTGAAAATGTGAGAAATAATAGCTAGAGGATAAACCAGCATTTATATTTCTGGAAAAAAAAAAAAAAGTCTGCCTGAAACACGCCTACAACAAACCAGCCATGCATACTAATGTGTTTTTTAACTGATGCCAAAAATGTCTTGTGAATGCACACACACACACACACGCACACACGCACACACAGAGTGCATGCACTCCCTGCCTATCACTGCCCATTCATTACTGCAAAAGCTTGAAGTACCAACTACATGTGTGGCAGGCGGGCAAACACACATCATGGCTCCTAATGTCTAAGCAAAAAGTGGAGTTTTTTTACAGTCTTGTGGAGTTGTGGGTCACAGTTAGTTCAAATAAACGGCGGACATGCGAAGAGAGGCTAATGAGCGCTGCTGGCAGGAGAACAAGCCCACCATGCCAGCTTGGGTGTCTCACTAACAACAAGAGCATCACTGAGTCACTCCGCTTTCATTCTTTTCACACTCTTCGGCAGGTCCGGTGTGTTTGAGATGTGATCTTTAAAAATAAAAGCTCAGACACACCGACTGCTACTGTGTCCCTTTAGAAAAAGTAGCTCTACTGAAATGTTGCTTGTGTGGGAAACCCTTGAAGTGAACTAGTGTGGGTTTCGGGTTTCTGAGAGACCTCTGATGATATTAAGCACCAGGTGCTTGTTTATTCATACCCACGGACTGCCAAACATCGACAGTGAGCATGCACTCATCACCTCACGCTTCATGTTCCATTCCACTACATGAATATAAACTTATACACAGACTCTGCATTTCAACTTTAAAAGGAACACCTGCTCATTCTTGCAGTTATCTAATTAGCCAATCGTATGGCTGCCAATTGTGTGCTTTTTTTTGGTTTAATTAACTTTTGTGTTTTTGTTTTAATTAACCACCTTCAAAGGCTAGATATATTGTAAAAGTCTCAGCTAAGTTCCCAGGGGTGAACACTTATGGAAGGCACTATATATAGATTATACACAAGAACAGCTCCATTACCACCACATGCATTCCTTTTGTTGCACAAAGCACCAGTTACCTGCCAGCTTCCAGATGCTCAAATCCCCATCCAATTTTGCAAAACCTGATATATTTGGGAAGCATGCCATCTTTGTCAAAGACATAACTTCAATTTGTTCCATTCTTAATGCTTTCCAACTTTGTTTTTTTTTTTTTTTACTGTTCAAGTGGAAGCCCTAAAGATTTTACGTACACCCCAACAACAGCAAGAGTTTTTTGTTCAAGCAAAGAGTCCTTAATTATGCAGCTAAGAATGTACATTAGTATAGATTATGCCCTGGAATAAATATAGCTTTTACTATAAAATCAGAACAGATTGTATGGGTAAATATTCACATATAATTTGGGCTAAGTACTGTGCGGAACACAAGGATCAAATAAAGCCAGTGGATATAGTGTGATGATGATCTCACCTGAGCCAACGCTGCCATCCCTGTTAGTAACAAACAGAATACAGGGGTAATCAGGCTTCGAACCGGCCTCGGCTGCCACAAGCTTGAGGCGCTGTGTGGTGACAGGAGGGAAACGGTACAGCTGAAAGCTAAAATGTACCGTGCTCGGCCAGTCTATATTCACGCCTGCCTGGTGGACCCTGGAAAACAAGGAATTCTGGGTAAGCATGAAGCAACTAGCCATGCTAAATGCAGAAAAAACACTGAAGCCATATAAAATGATTACTTCCCACAGCCACACTATGACGGCCAAATGTTTATAGACACCTGACCATCACATGTATGTGGAAGCCTTTCCAAAACTGTCACCACATAATTGTATAGAATGTCCTCGTTTACTGTAGATTTACAGTTTCCCTTAGAGCTAAGAGGTCCAAACCTGTTCCAGCATGAAGGTTATTATAACAACAGAGGAGGACAAAATCTGGATTGGGATGTCCAATAAGCACATATGGGTGTGACAGTCGGATGTCCACAAACCTTTGGCCATACTATATAGTGTACTTTATCCATCCATCCATCCATTATCTATAGCGCTTTATCCGTCTGGGTCGCGGGGAAGCTGGAGCCAATCCCAGC
>JAQQZU010000039.1:7687757-7706576 GCA_030068025.1 Parauchenoglanis punctatus
TGGGTGACCCGGGGATCGAACCCAGGACCTTCTTGCTGTGAGGCGACAGTGCTAACCACCGCACCACCGTGCCACCCCCAATGCAATGTTAGAATTTGAAAAATTAGAGGGCGTCTGAAATCATTTTAACGTCATGTCCTAAATATATAACCCCGACGGGATTTTATTTTTTTTTCCTGGTTGGCATTTCGGTTGTGGCTTCAGCAGGCAGGTGAGCGATGAATCTGTATCGGTATGTCAAAGGGACAACTTAATCAAAGTGTCACACGCTTCGCAGGGAGAGACAGACATTCTGTTTCGGTCTTCTTTCACAAGGCACGTTGTTACAACGCTGCGAAATAAGACATTTAGAAAGACTTGTTATTGCTTTCTATTTCAGAGCCGCAATATTTTACTTTGGAGCTTTTAATATTACCTGCTCAAAAGGCTCACATTCTCAGTAGACTTCTGAAACATTTTAACATATCATTTTCACAAGGCCATGTAGATTTCAAGTACACGAATGCATAAATACCTGGTAAAAGCCAGGAACTGAATGAGGAGTGTGTTGGCTTGCAATGGATCTGCCTCTTCTCTGTGAGGGTCAAAGTTCACAGGCTCATCAGGGTCGAGAAGCTCGGCCACTTGGTCGAGGTCGCCACGGATTTCAGGGAAGCGGGAGGAGAAGAGATGAGCGAGGGATCCTCGAGAACTTGTCCTGCTGGAGCTGAAGATTGGGAGAGCGATTGTGACTACTTTTATACATGTTTTATACAAACAAAACTTTTGCTTTCACATGAATGGAGTGAAAAGCTTCTAGCTCCAACATATGGTGAATAGAACTGCATATACAATCCGCTCCGAAAGTATTGGAGCCAATTATTTTGTTTTGGGTATACACTGAAGACATTTGGATTTGGGATCAAAAGATGAACGTCCTCAGTTTATAGCGAGAACAAAGAGAATCAGCCATGCTGTTCCAATACTTTTGGAGGGGGGGCTGTATGTTTCATGGTCTGGTAATTCTGGTAATGTTCTAGCAAACTCAAATTCCCAGCCTTTATTTTGATTTATTATTTTGAATTTAACAGAATTCAAATTGATCAATGAGCATCCGTAATTCTCCCTCGACACGCAGAACACCACCGCACTGAGGATTCAAGACACACGCCTTCAAACTCGCAGGCCAGACGCTACAAAACGTTACAGCATTTCCTGCATTCCCGCATTATAATCCAAGCACAAGTCCAAGATAACAGCTTCTCAAAAACTCAAGCACAGCACTTAAGTGAGCATGAAGAAGCCCAAGAGAGGCCCATGAGAGTAAAGAAAACAGCCCGAGGGCCAGAACATCTCTCTGCTTCTAATCCATCTCCATTCAAGTAATGATCAGACTCCTCCTGCATGTCAGAGCTTTGATTTCCAGGAGGTAGATGAATATGTCAGATGTGCATGGAAATCCTCCATGCAGGAAAGCAATCTGGTTCAGAAAAGAAAGAAAGAGAAAAATACAACTCAAGCATGGGCTTGGTTACAAAATTACCCCATCTGTCTCACTGCACGTAAGTTAAACTGTATCCCACTCAGTACTCAGGATGACTGGATATGAATAGTCATCATTTTAAAATAATAATGAGTTTTGTCAAGCAAAGTGATTGATGGCCAGTGCCATCACACCACCCACAAGCCTGCCATGCCGCTGGCCCATACGCCACGCTGTGAAGCTGGAGCTACGTGATGCATCATAAACAAGTAAACACTATATATTGAAAAGACCCAGAGGACCAGAACAGTATAAACTTTCACCACCAATAGCGGCAATTTCAGAGTCTGAAAAAGAGCCCTGAGAACAGGAATACGATGCACTACTAATGAAACAAGCAAACAAAAAAGAAACTAATAAACAAAAACTAACAAACAAACAAAAGCAACAACAATTGTACACATTATAGAACAAGCAGCAATGTCTGGGGACACAAAAATAAAACAAAAAAAATTGAAATATTTTGCACCAAATCAGATTCTGTTTGAGGTTAAATACCCATTAAACTCGATCCATCTTCCTCTACAAATAGTGATAGTATTTAACCTCTGCTCTAAAGCCTCGTTTGTATCAGTGACTCGCTCTGGTAGATCTTTATAATGTTTAAAAGTCTGAAAAGACCTGTAACAATGCTACAATTTCAAAGATAACTTAAAAACCCATAGTCACAAAATTGGCATAGGAACAGATCTGATTATGCTCCTCATTCAAGGCTTTCCTTCCATTTACCTGGCTCGGAAACTAGCCTCCGCCCCAATAAGTTTAAATCATTAGTTCGAATCATTCCTTGGACCAACCCCATGGTACTCTTTTATATACAAAGACGGAAGAAACCGTGCTTTCATCTTTTCCTGCCGCATATGACCTCTCGGTAAGCATGTCTCGAGACGTTACAAAGAAAAACATGAAGCTTGAAAGGAAGTACCGGCGTCCGTTGGTAATGTTGGTTGAGTGTGTATAGCTGCGACAGTTAGCCTGCTTTGCTAATCTGCTAACAAATCTAATGAAAGACAAAAGTGTTTAAACTGACTGGTGCATTATTTATTTAGCTCAAGGAACTATATGCAGCTAGTACAATTTTTCATTGGATCGAAACAACAACAACAAAAATGGTCAACAGTGCACACCCACATGCTATGCTATATCCCCTCAAGAGAGAAATGCCACGTAACATGAGTGACTTTTCACTTGCAGGAGTGAATCTAGGGTAAGTAGTTTCAATACAAGGTTAATGTTTCATTACTCCCAGCACCAGACTACCAGCAGACGAGGAATACAACTAAGCATTTACAGGTCCTTTTCACTCAGATCTGGTCGTTTACAGACACATGACCGAAGTGATAACTGACATTATACAACAGTGAGCCCTGGTCCACTAATTTGATTGGTCGAGCAGCGTTCCAAGTGTGCTGATATTTTATGATAAAAGCAGTGGGATGTTTCACTCTGTGCATCGCTCCGCTCGTCCGTAAATGATTGTGTTTGCCACATAAAATTCCACTTCCTGCTTTGAAACGGCCTTTGAAAGGTTTTCACGAATATAACTTTTGACTTCGGCAATGAAAGCTCATCAGATGAAGATGAAAAGGTAGAAGGGACGCCAATTTTACCAGAAGCACCTTTAACAAGAATCGACATGGCATGATTTGTGTCTGAAATGTCACTTAGTCGAATTAATTTCTTGTTTATAAGAAATTGTAATATCACACTCGCGGTCGCGCTGCTGTACTGAATATCAGCATATGGACTGGGCTGGATCACACAAGAAAGCCACACAAGTTTTTATTATTCATTATTTGTTTCTAGTCTTGAACAGTTACTTACACTTGTTTTTTAAAGCAAACAGAGGCTGATTTCTAATAGCAAATGGTGCTCAGGCTGAGTTTGAAGCTAGCTTATGTTGCTAGCTGTGTAGTTTGTGCAGCCATAACCAGGCACTGACGGAGAAATTGTGGCATGCAGTAGTACCTCATTAAAAGAACGACCAACAGCAACAGTCAAAAGCGAGATAGCATTTGCAACACTAGCACTTGCTAGATACTTTACATTGTTAAATACTTCACATTAGTCAAGCAGTGGTGCGATATTACACCACTTTGCCATAAGGGCTTAAAGTTACGTGATTATGGTTTTGGTATGTCAGTATGTAGAAATTCAGTATTTAGTATACAGGATCTCGGGCAATTTTCGTCTGAAGCTCTTTGAGAAGAGCATTTCGTTTCGTGCTCAGCTAAAATCAAATCCTCCACACAAGCAACTGATAACTGCCTTTTTTTCTTCAAAAAAGAAAAAAAAAGGATGATCCAGAGAGCTGGAGAAAGACTAGAACACTGCCTTTGGCTGCAGTGATAGTGTGCAATAAGCTCTATATGAGATTTATGACAGTGAATTTTTTTTTTTTATACAAGGGAGCTTCGTTTGCCAGAGCAGTTGCTGAATACAGATGAATGTGCCATGCCTGCATACAGCAGCAGTGTGAATAGCATGCACAGCCTCCAGCAGTAATCTAAGTACCGCTACAGCGCGAAACACCCCCACATCCCCACACACACGCACGCAAACACACACTATGCGTGCACAGCTCAATAGCAGTGCATTAGTGTAAGAGCATGAGTGAGTTCGTGTCAACAGTATAATAAGCATGCAATGATCAATAGCATCATTTCCTGGACTCGCTGTATATAATTATTGGGTTGAAGCCATTATGCCGACTCTTCCATCAGTGGTTTTTAATTTGCTATATACAAAGCGGGAAATAATACAACATGTAGATCACTACAATTTTCTGCAAAGTTAAGCATTAATAACCCAGACTACTTATTAGCGTCATATTTCCCCACGCCTTGTTTTGAACACAGCGCTTCTAAAGACAGTAATGTATTTCTAGTAATGAGTGACCTTTAAGAAACTGCAGGAAAGGCTACAAAAAAGAGCGCAATGTAAGAGTTGCATGTCTGTTCAGAGACACAGTGATGTATAGATTTTATATATATATATAATATTACATTTATAATATTCCGCACACTTCTCTGTAGGATGTTGATTATTGTCGTGAGTAATGAGAGCTATGTTAACAGTATTTGGGTCTATATTGATATCAACAAATATGTTTCACACAAGCATATATCTTTATATAAACTTAGAAGTTTGGAATATATGAAGGCAATTCAGAAAATACTGTACATCAATAACGTGCGTGACATTTCCCACTTCACACAGTGGCAGTTCTCTAGACAATAAACATGACTATTTGTTTTTTTTTTTAAAAAGTCATGTCTCTGCCCCAGTCCTCTCATTGCTTTGCTGCCTGATGGTGTTCACCTGTTTTATGTCTATATCTAGAGGTAACTAGTTTGACTCTGTGCGTCATCCCCTGAGCCTTGATTTCCATGCTTTCTTGTTCTATATTGCCCCTGCATTTGACCCTTGCCTATTTTCCTACTTTTTTGACTCTAGATTATCCTCATTTAACTTATGGACCCGGATTATGAATCTTGGATTCGCCCCCCAAAAAGCACACAAGTTTACACAGATGTGTCCTGTCTCTTACCACATACTACAACACGCTACACACTTTATTTTTAGTGTTTTTCAAGCACTCTGGAAGAACAGTAAGCTCTTACCAATGAACTCCAATCATCCATGTGTAGTAATTCCTCTGTAAAATATGTGCCATGAGATTTTAAAATCACTTTCCAAATATGATGAGTTTTGGAAATGAACGTTATAGCTGCACAGCTTTCTGAGGCAAGTTGGACTGATTCACAGTGCTGTACCTCATTCTGAACAAATCGGAATGATTTTCCCCCCCTACGAATAATATGATATATACTAAGCTGCAGAACACTGACACTGTATTAAAATAATTCTCTGTAGGGAACTACAGCAACATGGCTTTTGTATTATTAAATGCATTGATTGAAAAGTTTGGAAGTATAAACAGAGAGAAAGACAAAGTGAACTTTAGCAATAGGATGGTGTGTGTGTGTGTGTGTGTGTGCATGACACAAACCCATTTGTGTGCGTTCCCAGTGAGATGACAGGAGCATGCACAGGGGTGAAGGTCAGTTCGTGTAGACCACACTCTTCCTCTGGGGCATCCCTCGTTCCCTCTCTCTCCATCGCACTAACTTCTAGGTGTGCTATACCTATAGCAGGATGTACCTGACACACACACACACACACACACACACACACACACACACACACACACAGTTCAAAACAGATTCATTAAAACCACATCAGATTGTGCAGAGTAAGTAATAATATCAATGTAAGCAACTATTCTCACAAAAATTGCAGAGCAATGCATATTTTGTTTCAAATGTGTTATGTTCAAAAACGGTGATTATTAAAAAAGTCTGCATCATGTCCAGAAGGGCTTTCAGAAGTATAAAGGCCAGCACAAAAGTTCTAGAAGTGCAGAAATAAACAGAAGGGCCCCCGACACCTTGAGAGTACAGGTCTGAAACCTGCTACTCTACCTCTTCAGAAACAGCAGCAGCATCCAGTATGAGTGTGTGTAAGTGAGTAAGTAATTTATTTATAAAGCTCAGCCGGAGGTGTGTTCGTGTGTGTGTGTGTGTACTTCTTCAAAACCCAAAGGTGCATGGGTCTAAAGGTGTGTGGAAGTGTGTGACCTATGATGACTACACTCAGGTTATACACACCACACACACACACTTACGCACACAGACTTTTTAAATATTCAACAAATTTATCCACTCTTAATCCAGATTTACATTTACCTACAGATTACATATGTGCTGTCTTACATTTCTTATTTCTCACACTTCTCTGCATAATTCATTTTATCACGGCCTTAAAATGTATAACCAGGAGTTTAAGGTGTTAAAAAAACACTACAACTTCATCACACAGCTACATCATTGACTCACATGCTGTGTTTAGCAATTACCAAAGTGTGTTAACACCATATCTATTTCTATCCTGCAACTGCCAGGCGAAAATATCACGTCATAATATTTGCAGACGTGAAAAATATTTTTACACCGTATACACTATTATAATATTTCGTTTTGATGAGGTCTGCATGCAAAGTTTTTGGAAAAGCTGGAGGAGTGTTTATCATAAAACCTTTTCATATGCAAATATATTGGATCAATAGACAAACACTGCTTAAAAAAGAAACTTTTATTGTTTTCCTGTATTTGTTCATCAAAGACAACTAAGACAGACTGTGATCTAAGCTACAGTTACTGTCTTTTTTTTTCTTTTCGGTTTACGGTCATTTCCACAAAATAAAAACTACAGAATGTAAGATATTTTGGTTAAATATGAAAAACAAGATCAGTATTGAGTCGGGGGAGAGAAAAAAACCCACTCTAAAACATGAGTTGCTGACAGTCTGGTAAAAGCGCAAATAGTATCCATAATAATTCACAGTCTGAACCATCACGTTGAAATTGGTAAAAAAAAATAAAATAAATAAATAAATAAAAAAACTGAACACGAATCATACAGTAACAATGAAAAGTTTGGACACGCCCAATTCAATGATTTTTCATTTCTTAATTACTAAAAAAATGCTTCATGTCTTAAAGTAATGATGTACTGTCGTTTCGCTTTACTTAACTGAGTGTTTCTTGACATAATATGGATTACTGCAGTTGTCGATTACTTGTCGAAGTTCCACTAATGAACTTCTGACGAGGCACAGCTGTTAACCGAAAAGCGTTCTACCTCATGAAGCCGGTTAAGAGAACGCCAATAGTGTGCAAACACGGTAAACGCCGGCTACTTTGAAGAATCGAAAATATGAAACATATTTTGTTTAGCACATTATTCCATATGAGCCTTATGTGTTATTTCCTTATTTTGGAAGTTTTCAGTATTGTTTTACAATGTAGAAAATAATAAAAATACAGAAGTCCAGACTTATGACCAGTACTGTACATCAACTCAGATACTCAGAGTGCGATCATCAGATGTTTGAATTGATGCAGTGATTTAAAAGGCAATCACTGAAGTGAGGCAACAATCATAAATTGATTATTATCAAAAAAGAAGACAGACAACAGGAATGTAAAAATCTCATATGATGTGTAAATAGGCTAGATAAGTGATTTGCCCATAACTCTCATATTCAAATCAATCGTTCTCTACATCATCATCATCATCATCATCATCATCAATAGAGAAACAGTAGACCGACCCCAGATTCTGACCAAAGGTGGTCACATATCTATTGGTACCTACTATTGAATCGTATTGTTGCAGATTACCATCAAATATAAAAAGGTTGCCTTAAGAATCAACGTCATATTACATGGCAAATATCAAATCATTGTCTTAAAAAGAAAAAACAAAGATTGTATCATATCATATCATATCATAGCAGGTTCAGTGGTGTCGTCAAATATTAGATTGTTGCTATAAGAAACAAAATAACTGAGTTTTCAGTTTTCATATATGTCTCATATCATCACTCCTGAAAGTAGTATAGCTAAAGACCAGACTCGAATTCCTGGTACAACTTAACACGGCACTGCATGCAGCATAACTGAAGCTTTTTCCCTTACACTGTCTCTGATCCAGACAGCTCGCGATAATTGGTCTCAAAGACACAAAGAGCCTGCAGACAGCTTGTAAACTCACTCCATGGACCTGCACAAGCAGCACACTGACCATTAAAACAGAGAGAATAATTTCGCTTTCCCCTGAATGTCCATCACCATTAAAGGTAATTGCGGGACTTTTGTAATGTATCCTTTTGTGAATTAAGCTCCTCAAATGTATGAGAGTAAAATGCTGGATGGAAAGAGATGAAGAGCGAACTGGACAGACAGACAGAGAAGAGAGAGAGAGAGACAGAGACACAAAGAGAGAGCGAGAGAGACACACACACAGACAGAGAGAGAGAGAGAGAGAAAGAGAGAGAAAGAGAGAGAGACACAAAGAGAGAGAGACACACACACACACAGACAGACAGAGAGAGAGAGAGAGAGAGAGAGAAAGAGAGAGAGACACAAAGAGAGAGAGAGACACACACACACACACAGACAGAGAGAGAGAGAGAGAGAGAGAGAGAGAGAGAGAGAGAGAGAGAGAGAGAGAGAGAGACACACACACACAAAAACACACACACTTGCACACACGCACGCACGCACAAACAGAGAGACAGTCAGAGAAAGAGGAGGAAAAGATCAGTACTGCAGCAGAGTAAGTAAAATAGGAAGAGTGTAAAAGATCATGTAAAGGACCATCACATGATTTGGCAGAATCTAAAAAAAAGGTCGGCTACAGGGTTACAGATCTCTGGAGTGAATAGCACTCAGTATGTGGCAGCAGCTCAGTAAAGTAAGCTAAAGTAACACAAGTCAGCAGAGGAAAAACTTTATATAATGCTAGGAATCATACACTGAGACTTTTTTGAAGCTTGGTTGTTAAACACTCCATTATTGATGTAGTTCTAATCATGTCCTTGGCAAGTGGGCATCAGCTTTCATCAATGAAGAACTGATATGTCAAAGAAAATCTCACACCCGTACTCTTAAAGCATATTTATATCATGACACAGTTGTATTCTTGAATCTAAAGTCTCGAAGTTAAAGTGCTCGTTCTGAAATGTTAGCCTTGCTACAGTAACACAGGGATGCTCTATATTAATGGATTAAAAATACACAGGAAAATTCTACACGACAGGCTTCCATGAGGTGACATGACAAGCTGCATTTTTCATTTCATTAACTTCAACAGAGTGAAAAAAAGAAGATGGAGAGGGAGCAATCATATATAATAGATGCTATATTATAACAAAGATTAGCAGGAACTAGCTTGTTTCATTGGCATTTCAGGTGTTATTTAATGAATGAAAAAAAAGTTGGTGTTGGAAAAATTGATGTTTAAGAAGAATAAAACACTTCAGAATGCGCATTATAGGTAACTAATCAACCTCAGGGTTATAACAATAGTTGTGTGTTACTTCAGGCTACAGGAACGCCACTCCATTGTTGATTATTGACCTATAATAGACATGTAACGATTCATCAATTCATGATTCGGCTCAATTCATGATAGATGAATGAATGAACTGATGATGAAAGAAAGAAAGAAAGAAAGAAAGACAATTTGTAGCTGTAGTCAGCTAAAATACAAAACACTTAAATATTAAACTAGCTGCATTTGCTCCTCTTTTCATTTGCTTCAAGCAGTCTGTCAATAGATAGCTCTGATTTCTTGGTGAATCTATTTGTGCAGTCAATCGCACAACAGCTCTTTCCCATGTTTGATCTGTTTTTGCATGTTTTCATGGCATTCAATTCAGTTCAATGAAATCGAATTTGTATAGTCCATTTAACAACGGCCATTGTCAGCTTTACAGAAATATACAAATTCTGGTTATTAAATTTAAACATATGAATTTATACATTTCATGCTGTGTTTCTTCCACCTACAGTGACGTTACGTGCATTTTCTCTGTTGTACGTTAATGTGCCCTCTGCTGTCTCAACAACACAATTACATCACAAGGGAATAACAAGGAAAAACTAATAGATTACAGAGTCAGATAATAATCGCAGTTTTTTTATGTCCTCGGTTTGAATCGTTTGAAATTTGTACTGTGATTTATCACCACATGATACATTGTTCCATGCCTAACCTACAACGTTACTCCACATTGTTTCATTACTTACTTATAGTAATAATAGTGATATGAAATTTTCCAGTTGGAACGGAAATACCATTTCCAGGACAACTCCTAGTGTTAAACAGTGCTGTCTTGGATGAAGATGTATTGTACAAGGGTCATAAATCTAGCTGGACACAAACATAATTTCATTAGTATCGGTGGTAATACAGCACTGCAGAGCATGAATTAAACACTGCAGGAATGAATTTAGCACTCTAGGTGTTATTTGAAAACTAGGGACTTTGCTGTGCAGGCTTTAACAATTTCCTAAGTGAAACCATGGTGATAATAAATGCAGGCTTAAGCTGCTGGCATTACGTTTGTTTCGTATTTCAGCATCACCTCCCTTTTTGCAGTTTACATAATTTCTACCCAGTTTTAGTCATTGCCGGCTCCCGGCTGCTAGCGGAGTCTCCCCAATCACACAACAGTTATGTGTATGTCTGCAGTTGGCACCGTTCCTTCTCAAGCAACCTTGTACATCCAACATCCCCTTATCAATGGGTGCTGCTTCTTACACATTCTCTGTATAATCCAAAGACTCTTTCAGTTCATTTTAATCCTGATAATGAAAGTTTGAGGTTCGGGTTTAACTAAAAGTTTCTCCTCATGGCATCTCAGAGACTTTTACCTCGTCTTCTCCACCTTTGGCTTGCTCATTAGGGGTCTCATTAGCTCAAGATTTCTGTAAAGCGGCTGTCTGACAGTCCCAGGATCCACATTAAATGTGGGAGAAGACAGGCTCATCTCTCCATAAAAGATGAGCAAGAGCGCGAAGAAAAGAATGAGCCAATGGAAGATAATAATGAAGATAATCTGCTTTGGTATAGATCTGTCTATAGATCTGAGCTTGTCTGTGTGTGTGTGCGTGTTTGTGTGTGTAACAGAAAGAATACGAGTGTAGCATTGTTCTATGCGAAGCTACGAGCTTGTATATACTAATGCGGGTGCATAAGCACTTTTGATGTTTTAGTACGAGCATGCGGTGCTATGGTGTGACAAATCAGCTTTGTGTGTGTTTGTGTATGAGTGTGAGTGTATACTTTGTACTTTTTTTATGTATGTTTTGTGTGTTGTTGCACGAGTGTGTGGGAGGAAATCTTACGACGTGTGACAGCTGGTGGGCCGACGCCATCGGGGAGAGAGTGAGTGGAGCGGGAAGCTGCTGTTGCCATGGCGACCCCACCGTGCGGCTCCGAGTCGGGTAGCGCGAATCCACAGCCAGCTGAGAGAGCGAGAGCTGAGAGAATGACAGGAAGACAGAATTAACATACGCAATGAACACACGCTTGTTCCATGAACAACAGCCACGCATTTAAAGCGTAGTGAGCATCCGCATTAACACAATGCCAAAATACAGCCAGCACAAAGAGGCAACCTGTTTTGTTTTGTTTTGTTTTTTTTTATTCTCGGGATATCTCCTTAACGATATGCCTTGTTTTCAGCCTCACTTTTATTTTATTTTCCTATCCTCCTCGTCCATATTGTGTCTATTAACAAAAAAGATAAGCTTTATAAAACACAACCTCCTCCACACACCCACACGGCTGTGCACTGATATAGTCATCAGCTTCAGCATCTTAATGGGGTCATTAATATAATGAATAATGCAGATCAAACGCAATCCGTAGAGGAGCCTGCAAGTTTCATGCAGCTCGTTTCGGTAGTCGCGCTTCTCCTCCTCGGAGCTGGAGTGCCGCGACAGACCGCAGAGACATCACACAAGCGAAAGCACATTTCAGGACTGCACTTCTTTACTGTAGAGAGCAGACCAATAAAGCAAAGGTTACTGAGATGGTCAAATACATATATATTCAGATCCCTGTGGTACTTTTATCTTTTTTTTTTTTTTCCCTCTTCCTCTCTGTTAAAAATAAATACAAGGAGTAGGTGAATGTGGCAGTATAATAATGAAACTGGCCCAGCTCCATGGGTACGGGCCAGTTTCATTATTGCATGGCCGAAGTGAGCTGGAGCGGAGGACTGTGTATTAAGCAATGACTCTCTGGAGGTTTAAAATACCACTCTGGTGATTTCAGCTTTTTCTGCTGATATGTGATGTCTTAGACAGTTTTGTTTAGTCATCGTGGAGGCTCAGGATGTTAAATAATATCTAGTAGTATATGTATAGTACATGTCTATACATATTAGAGTGAAAAAAACTACCCTTAGCCATAGGAAAGAGCATCCTGTAGTACAGAATGCAGGATTCCAAAACACAACTAGTGCTACAGAGAGCTACACGGCACAGAGGACGTCTAGCTAACTTTTTTTTTGGTTCCTTTCCTTTATGTTTTCCTACATCGGGGATTCTCTGGGTGTTCTGCTTTCATGGTTTCATGCTTTAGTCTTATAAACTGACTAAAGAGAGAGATAAAAGAGCGGCTGGTGAGGAAACAGTGTAGCTGTAAGTGATTACAGGAACTAACGTGGTTCATGGTCAAGCCACAACATTTACTGTAATTGTGTATGTATGACACGGTACGGCCGGTCATTCTTTAGTAAAAAAAACGTGGGTAGAATGAGGAAAAGAAATAAAACATGTTGGGATGTGGTGTTACAGGAAAATAAACTACTTGGCATAATATCTTTATTACTATATTGGTTTAATCCATGGACTGTTTATTCTAAATGATAGTACAGTTATATAACAGAGTGTTACAAGATATATGAATGTAATATTGATGAATTATGGAATAACGGGCTTTTACAGTAATTTCACTACTTTAGGTCGAAATAATTAACCCAATTACAATTACTGTAATTGAAATGGGCTCATTAGTCGTTACTTTTGTCTTGCGTGAAATTATTAATGGGCTGATATAGCCTATACTTCCACAGACACGGACGTGCGCATGCATGCCTCCACAGCATACTCGATTTTCTGCTGTAGTAGATGCGTCTAAGCTGAACACTTGTTCAAGTGTGTGTATTTAATTGTGAAGAAGGTTTTTATGGCACTGCAGTGAGGGAGAAGAGTGCATTATTACTGTCACGTTCACAGCCACCAGACTCCGACTGTATCACACCTGTTCCAAATCACAGCCAAAAGACTATTTAAGGAACAAATTACTTTTATATGCAGTAACTGTTAGTCATTCAATTACTTTGGAAAGAAGTGACTAGGAACTGTAACTAATTACTCATTTTCAAAAACTTTCCCAACACTGAATACGGCACACAGTGAACTCGACCTTACAATAGATTTTACTCAGAAGACCTCACTGGAGTTAAACGTACCGAACGTGATCATTTACACACGTGATGACACTTACACAGAGAATTCAATGAATAAAACGCATTTATATTACAACTTGCATGAAATCGCATTATATTAAATGTCTGTTTTTAATCCTCTTTCCTCATTTCCTATGTTGACTATTATGTTTAAGATAAATAACCGATTAAAAGGTTAATATTTCAACAGGTTAAAGACACTTAATATTAAAGTAGGACTGTTTATATTGATATTCAAATTTAGCAATCATTTATCAACTTTATCCTTTTTAATTTTCTTGGTTGCAGTTTGGTTAATCTCAACACAGCAAGGCTTCAGCATTTCTCACAATGATGGATTGAAAACAGCTAATCCTTATCACAAACTGTCCACTGTTATCTCTACGTCGCCGTGCCATCCACACACACACACACACACACACACACACACACACACACACATCTGAAAAACCACAGCATCCGTCTAGATCAAGCAAAGAGAAACAAAGAGAAAGCACAAGATTGGGGGATACTTATTCGAGGCTGCAGACAAATTGCTGTGAATTATTCTCGTTCTGCTCAAAGGTAAGTGCACCAGCATTTTTTGGAGTGTTTTTCCTTTCTTTATTAATCAAAGCCTACTCAGTGAGAATAAATCGTTATTAACAAAAACCCAAAATGCTGTCTGACTTCTTAAAAAAAAAAAAACATTGTAGGAAGGATAAAAGCAACAGGATGGCATAAAGCAATAAGAAGTATTGACATAGAGAGCGGTTGGGATAAAATATATATAAAAAAAAAAAAAAAAAAAAAAATGTGAGAGAGACAGTTGACATGTGAACTGCTGAGAAGCTGCCAACACAAAAGTACAAGGTTAGAATAAAAAGTATGGCTGTCAATATTCACAAAGTCTGCCTCTGTTTGCTGCGCACTCACTATCCTGAATGCTTAAAATATTGAAATCGATATCGCAGGAATTGCCTGGGAAGCTGCCAAGATGGAAGAAGAATTGTAGTTTAAAAAACAAATAAATAAATAAATGAAGATCATGATCTTTTAACAGCTTTAGCTATTAATAGGGAACAACTCCACACTTCTCAAACACCTGAAATCAGACCTGCTTTGTGAACACAGCTGAACCGCAACATGGAGGACTAGTGTTAAAATGCCTGAGCCGGTCATGTCTCGTTGCTCTGATATGATAATGAGTGAGGGTGGGAGCTCGTTATCAGGCAGCTTTCACACTGATGAGAGGAGAGGTGATCCTCTGCTCCTCTGGTTTGGGATGAACGGATGAGTATGAAGACGGCAGTGTTATTATGGGAGAATGAGACGGATAGAGGGGGCGAGATGGAGAGGGAAAAGGTGAGAGCGGCCCATCAATCACTGTGCTCTGATGCAGCCTAGACAGCCAACGTCAGACTGAGACACAAACGCTTTTCAGCTTTCCTACACACACACACACACACACACACACACACACACACACACACACACACACACACAACTCAGTGAAAGAGTTGCGAAATAACATTTAACTCAACCACATGGCCATGTATTAAGTTTTTCGCAAAATTAGCTCCTTGCCAGAATCAATGCAGCCTGAAACAGTCGTGCGAGTCTACACTGTGTGTGGCTCTTTTACAAGTTTGCGGACATCTGTTCTGCTTTTTTTCTCCGGGTACGGCAGGCATAGCTGGAGAGAGGGAACAGACTGAACACATTTTCTCCTTCCAGCCAAATAAATGCACTGTTTGTGCTACCACAGGCACAATCTGATGCGCTTAGATTGGCACAGGCACAATGACACAGACAAACAATACTTTTCGATTGGCACAGGAGAAATCACACGGAGAAAAACAAAACTTTATGTTGAAGCAGGCACAATCACAACGAGATACCTTAACACGAGACGGACGCAACTCCGCAGAGATGGTGTGTTACATGTAGCACAGGGGCAATCACAGAGAAAGTAAAAGTATAAATTGGCACAGACACAATCACAAAAAACGAGAGTTGACCTTAGCACCGGCACAATTGCAGAAAGGAAACATGAGTTTGGACTGGCATGGGCACTATCACACCGAGAAAACAAGAGTATAGATTGACATAGGCACAACTGCACAGAGAAACCATGCATTTAGCATGAGATTGCCACAGCTGACTAAAGAGATGATGCATTTAGATTAGCAAGGGCACAGCTGAACAGAGAAAACAAGACTTCAGCTTCAGAGAGCCACTAAACTAACTTAACAGATAAATGAAAAGAGGCAACTATACGGAGAAACCATGCATTCAGCATGAGACAGCAACAACCGCACAGAGACTCTAGACTGGCACAAAGGCTCAACACACACACAGAGAAAACATGAGCAGCACACTTGTGTTAACCAGCAAATTGCTCTGCATGATGTTTTCATGGTAAAGGAGTTGATTAAAGAACCAATAATCGAGCACAGCATGAGCACTGAGTGAAGACCCATGAGTTTACCACATTTACCAAACATGAGTTTGTTATGGCATTAGCATAGCATGGTATTGCTAATGTGATATTTACAGTCAGGTTCAGACCGATTTGAATGCCAACAAAGTTATTGTCATTTAAGCTCGCTACACAGTATACTGGAATTGAAATTAAATAATAGATAGGATTTCGAAATGCAGACTTTCAGCTTTGAGGCTGAAATGTGAGGGTATTTACACACAAACTGGATGAATAATGTAGAAATGACAGTACTTTCGACATGTTTGATTGCAAATACTTGACAATCAACTACTGCCTGAAGCCTGGAACCCACAGACATTACCAGACGCTGGGTTTCTTCCCTGGTGATGCTCTTCCAAGCATTTACACCACCTGTCTTCAGTTCCTGCTTGTGCTTGGGGCATTCTGACTTCAGTTTTGCCTTCAGCAAATGAAATGCCATTGCGATCTACACTGTGAAATCCAATGCAATGCGTTTTGAAGCATTTGAGCAGATAATATAGACCTATACACTTCAAAACCGATCCTGCCGAGTTTGTCACATCGTCAATAAATACAAGGGAACCAGTAGCCCTACACACCAAAGCCGTAAGATGAGATGGAATGCTTCAGCTCATCAGCAGCTCCTTCACCTTCTTCATACTCTTCTCTTTCTACCGTTTTGGTACAAGCTGATCCTTGTCTCATCTGTCCATGGCTTTCTTTCCTAGGCTTTTTTAGATGTTGGTTTGGCAAACTTTAATCTTGTATTTCTGTTTTTGAGGCTGGTGAAGCCTACTCTTGACTGCTGACTTTGATAAATATTCACCTACGTCCTGGAGGGTCTCCTTGAGCTTGCCAAATGGTGTGAAGGTGTTTTTCTTCACCAGGGAAACATTCTTCGGTCAGTCATTTTCTATGGTCTTCAGGCCTAATCTGTGGTTTTTCTGAGCTCACCAGTGCGCAGACGAATCTACAAATAGCTGATTTGGACATGTTAAAGTAACAATAACTTTGCAGATGTCCAAATAATAATAGACTTGACTGTATATGGATTCAAGAACCATGCGTTTAGAATGACTAAAGCACAAAACAAGAACTCTATGCCAAAACATGAAAAAAGGAAATAAATAACTACAAATAAAAATAAAGTACAAACAGAGGACAGATGATTTCACAAAGGATTTTTCCTGCTAAATGAAGCTCTCATGTTCAAATGTCATTTTTTATTGTTGTTTCTTTCCAGTGAAGTTTTATGTTTGGAAGTTTATATTCATATTCCATCAGCGTTTGTCATTAAAACACACAAACAAAAACAAAACAGAAAGCAACTATTAAATTAGGCATTAAATTGAGGATTATCCACTTTCTGTTACAGAAGCTCCTGGAACCGATTGAACTCTTAAGACCTGCATTAAGCTCAGTAGATATTTCTGACTGTCTGAGATGGAAGAATAATTCATTACTTGTTTATTGTTATATTATACAATCTAGTTATCTATTATTTTTGTATTATTCAATTTATTCTGTAAAATCCCTCCATAAGCTGAAGCTGAGGCTTGCATGTTGGTAAAGATGTGTGGAATAGATTGATAATTAAATAACTGCATCAATCCTCATTCTCCACAAAATAGACTAGGCGATTAGCACACAAATTAAATCGATCTGGAATCTCCATAAGTACAACAGATGGCTCTATTCATTAACTTTCTTGTATGCGTGTGTGTGTGTGTGTGTGTGTGCACGTTTTTCAGTTTGTGGCCAAACATTCTCATTCAACAGGTATATAAAAGTATTTCTGTCTTCACTGCAAAGCCATAGTTGTGTAAGGGGTTGTGTGATGCCTGAAAATAATGATGGAAATAGTAAGTACAGTGAAGAGTGATGAATTAGTGCTACAATGATAAGCGCAAAGAATAAAGATGAGTATAGTAAGTATACTGGAGAATGATGATGATGAGATTTAGAGAGTATAGTGTAAATGATGGGATGTTGAGAAAATTGAAAACAATGGGGATATTACTGAAAGGAATATATAGTACAATAAAAAATACTGATGAGAATAGTAAGAAAGGCCGAGAATAATCATATGAATAGTAAGTATAGGCAAGGAGTATACCGGTCAGAGTAGTGAATGTAGTAGGGAGAAAAAAAACAGTAGTCAGAGGAGACCTCCACAAAACAATGATGGAAATCATAATTAGATACAACAAACATAGTTGGAAAAAAGGTCAGTATAGTTAAGGATAGTAAGGAAAGGAAATTCATGAAGAAATGAATGAGAAGAATGTTGATGATTGGAATAGTGCGAACAGTAAAGAATATAAAAGGGAACATGGGAGTGAGTAGTGGAGAATTATAATCACCTTGTGTACAGTGACTACAGTGACTAATAATGAAATAGTGAGTATAGTGGATAATATAGTGGGAAACTAAAAATAGTACAGAATCATGATAGGAAAACTACATATAGTAGAGGGGTATATTAGAATGTTGATCATAATGGAATATAATAATGAAAACATGTGTATAGTGAAGAATGGTGGACAACTGTAATGAGGAAACTGAGCATAGTGGATAAATGTGATGGGAGAAAAGGGGTAAAGTGAATAATCATAATGGGGAAAGTGAGTAGAATGTGAAATGATAACATGGAAAGTGAGTACAGTGAGGAAGCAGAAGAGGGAAATTGATGGAAAAAGGTAGTATAGTGGATATACATAATGCAGAAAGAGAGTATAGTGAATAGTCGTAATGCAGAAAGAGAGTATAGTGGATAATCATAATGCAGAAAGAGTATAGTGAATAATCATAATGTTGAAAGAGAGTATAGTGGATAATCATACTGCAGAAAGTGAGTATAGTGGATAATCATAATGCAGAAAGTGAGTATAGTGGATAATCATAATGCAGAAAGAGTATAGTGAATAATCATAATGTTGAAAGAGAGTATAGTGGATAATC
>JAQQZU010000039.1:7707614-7718604 GCA_030068025.1 Parauchenoglanis punctatus
TCACGATGCAGAAAGAGAGTACAGTGGATAATCATAATGCGGAAAGTGAGTATAGTGGATAATCATAATGGCAGAAGTCACTATAGCAGATAATGGTAATGGGGAAAGAGAGTATAATGGATAATCATAATGGAAAATGTGAGCAGAGTGGAGGATCATGAATGGCATAACATAGTGGTGATAATAGAAAACTAAGATTATAGTGGTAATGATGGAATACTAAGGGCAGTGAAAAATTAATAAAAGGGATAGTGAGTGTGGCAGAAACAATAACAAGTATAGAAAGTATACTGGAAAGCAATGATGGAATCATGATTATAACAGAGAGTAGTGAGTATAGTAATGACAAAGAAACAAAGATGCGAAAAAGAAAAGACTCATGATGAAAATAGCAAGAACAGTGCAGAATCAAATATGGAGTATTGATAAAAACTACTAGAGTTACTAAAATGGGGAAGAGAAATTATTAGCTCACTGAGTAACTGCTCAGAGATTTCTAAGTTTATCTTTTGAGCTTTTGGGGAAGCAGAGTGTTCCTTGACTTGACTCCTGGAAGCTTTCCCAACCTTTCATGGTGCAACTCTACTGTAACCAACGGCAACCACGCTGCATCCACACTCCGATGATCAGGATATCTTTTTTTTTTTTTTTACCTCGGACACTGGTTCAAATAAAGGCTATAGCAAGGTGCTTCAGTGATCACTGCATGAGTTCCTGTTACCACAGAAGTAAATGCCAATAGCAAAATGCATATTTGACGAGTAGTGGAAAAGAGAAGAGAGGTAATGGATAGTGAATTTCTTACTTCAGGACCACGGGTGGTACGCAATGGTGAAGCTTCAAGTCCAAGCTTGCTTTCATCTGAAAGAGATGGGAAACAAGTAGTGAGAACAAGCTTACTTCCTTTTCAAAAAATCATGCTTCCACTTGGGTTTGATCAATATTTCAGTTGCAGAAATATATATATATATATATATATATATATATTTCTTTTTTTACTTTACTTTAACGATGTTTTAAACACAACTAAGGACAAAGGCATTAAGTTACTTCATGTAAAACTAGTCTTATTCTTTATAAATAGCTACTCATTTGTCATGAGGCAGGCTTAAGTGTATTTTTTCCTTCCAAATGTCATCTAAAACAAATCAGCCTTCTACCCGGAAACTGTACTGAAACCCACTTAATTTATTCACTCTCAAATCACTGACGCAAATTCCCAGAATGTAATTAACTTATGAGGCACTTATGTTCACTGAAGTGTGTGTGTGTGTGTGTGTGTGTGTGTGTGTATGTTTAAAATTCTAAGGAAAAGAAAAAGACCTATATATATATATATAATATATCACCAGATTTCACAATCATCATCTTTCCATCTAATGCTCCATCTGTTTTCCCTCACACTCATGTAAACTCATCGATCTGTCTTTCACACTCTCTCTTCCTCATTCTCACTATACCCTCCTTCTTATTTACACCTTCACCCCTTACCTCATGCGCTCGCTCACCAGACAGCGCAGAACTTCTTTGTGTCTCGCATGATTTAATCAGTAGCGTGTTGGTGAGCTGCACTGATGCCTCGTTAAGCTTGAAATGACAGACGAGCAGTCTTTGGTTTTTCACCATAGCTGACAGTAACAGAGAATGCTTCACCATCGCAAACTATCAGACAAATCATAAGCGTCTGACACACTTCAGTTCATTGCAAAATGAAACAAGAAAATGTGACACGCACCACTCCAACTTCGTGTAATTTGTGTGTAATTAAACAGACTAAACTGCTGTAGCCTTGATGAGCAGTGCAGGTTTAACTGGAATTACTGATTTCCTAGAGAAGTGCCTGTGAACTGATAATAGTCCCACCATTATTAATTACTTATACTAATCATGGGTTTAGTTGAATTTGTAAGCATATCATGCAGAAGGGTTAATGGGACTGTCTGAGTATTGATCAGTGGTGACAGGATGTTACACATCCTAAGCACCAACTTCAAAGTCATACATGAGCACGCCTCGGCTTCTCCTCACCCTCATCCTGTTCAATCAGCCTGCACAAAGCACACCATCAATCCAAGAATTAAAATGGAAATTGCTGTTGATTCAGCAACTCCTCAGTGAAATATATGTGTCTCTGGCATGCACAGCTGCTGAGTTGCTTGTTCTTTTTAAACCTCTGGTTCATTAATATTGTTATTAGTTCAGCAAACAATAATGCTTTATACGAAGGCCATGTGATCAATCCCCTTGCGTTTGGCATTTATAGATAAATGACTAAACTGGAAGGTCTTGATAAAAAAAGGTCTTTATTAGCACTCAAGAAAAGAGGAGAACTTTCACAAGTATTACTCTCTGATGTAGAGTCTGCAATTGGGCCCAGTCACTTATTCTCATTATCGTGTAACTCATCATCATTCTTTTCATGTTTTCCTTCTTTCTCTTGTCAAAAGGACACACTGCCACTCTGACTCCCATGCTGATTGCCACATGGAGCAACACACAGACTGAAGTTCTGGCCAACACACAGACCAAAACATGGATCGAAACATGGACAGACTCTCAGAGAGACCCACGAACCAACACTCAGAGACACCCACGAACCAACACTCAGAGTGAAACATGAACCAATACTCAGGCAGACACATGGGCCAACACTCAGAGTGAGACATGAACCAATACTCTGACTGACAAGTGTGTCAACATGTAGGTTAACAAACAGCAACAAACAGCAAACAGGCCAAACCATGAACCGAACCATAGACTGAACAACAGACGCACACTCTCAGACAGACACGTGGACCGACAAACAAGGACCCACTCCGAAACACAGACTGAAATAGGGACGAACACTCAGGCCGAGTGTAGGACCCACCTTTGGAACAAAACATAGACTGAAACACAGACACTCAAACAAACATGCACATATTCAAAGAGACTAGGAGACCAAAACATGGACAAACACTCGGGCCAACAAATTGGCTGACACTCGGACCAAACCACAGACCAACACTCGCACCTGAACGAGAGACCAAGGCTCAGAATGGCCCATGGAATGAAACATGGACAGACACTCACAGACCCACTGACCAACAGAGGGAACAACACAAGGAATGGACACACTTGGACTGAGATGTACTGAAACACAGACAGACACTCACACAAACATATGGAATAACACCCAGAAAGCCATGGACCAACACTTGAACAGACACATGGACAGACCCAGGAACGGAAACATGGACATGCACTCGGACTGACTTACATGGATCGACAGTCGGGCAGACACACGGACCGAAACACAGACCAACAAACAGACTGACTTGCAACAGAAGTGCTACCTAGATGTCTCCTAAGGCAATTACCCCCTGAATACATTTATCTCAACGTAGACAATTCCATAAAACCCAAATTCTGACTCCATGGTGACGTTAACAGGCAGCACAGTGGTGCAGTGGTTACACTATCGCCTCACAGCAAGAAGGTCCTGGGTTCAATCCCCGGGTCACCCAGGGGTTTCTTTCTTTCTTTCTTTGCCTTTCTGTGTGGAGTTTGCATGTTCTCCTCGTGCATGCGTGGGTTATCTCCGGGTGCTCCGGTTTCCTCCCACAGTCCAAAGACAGATTAGGTCAACTGGCTACTCTAAACTGCCCATAGGTGTGAATGCGAGCGTGTGTGGTTGTTTGTCTGTGTTGACCCTGTGGTGGACTGGCGACCTGCCCAGGGTGTACCCCGCCTCTCACCCGAAGATGCTGGGATTGGCTTCAGCTTCCCCGCGACCCAGACGGATAAAGTGCTATAGATAATGGATAGATGGATGAATGGATGGTGACGTTAACATGCATGATGATGCTGGAGGATGTCTCAGAGCTTTGTTCAGTTTTCAGAGAAAATGCAGGTATGTTCAAAGGAAGTAGCTACTGACTACTGACTACTGCTGGCTAGTGAATGGAGCCCAATCTAAGCCCTATTTAAGTGGGATTTGTTTTACTAAAGGAGATCCGGTAAATAACATAAAAATACGTAAGTGATTTGCTTGGCTTTACAATTAGAATAGGTATGCTATTTGCCCAAATTACCACAGAGAGCCCATATTGGCACATCATAGTCCAGAAATACATTTCTGTGTTACACGTCAGGTGGGACATGCAAACTATAATAACATGGTGCATGGCTGTTAGTATTATTGGGTTTAATTATAAAATTACCATGAGATTGATTGAACCAGAATGCTCTCACTGTGGGAGTTTTGCATTCGGCGAAATACAAAGGTGATTTGCTCTGGAATTATTACCAATTTGGAGCCGATTAAAATCACACATCTTGTTGGTAATCACTTAAATTACCTCCCCTGCTAAAACTAATCCAACTCGGGAAGAGCTTTAGGTGAGTTTGACTGGCAATGCTGGATTCCCTGTTTAATGGTCCACACATTGTGCAGCCTCAGCAGAACACGCTTTCTATCAGACACGCAGATCTATAGGAACTGCAAGGCCGTGTCGGCCTCCAACTCTGTCAAACTAGAGAAAACACTTGAATAAGAAGCAATCAGCTTTATAATGAAGGAGGTTTTATCAAGCTTGCATATAGCTCCTATTCCACAGTGAAACCCAAAGCGTAGTTAGAAGCAAGGAAACCACAGTGACCAGTAATGTGTAAGTTTATGTAAGGGCTATGCTTCCAGTTAGCATAACCATAAAACAGAGGTTGCCAAACTGGGGGTTGTGACCCCATGTGAGATTGACCCCTTGATTTACAAAAAGGGTTCTGGGAAAATCTCACAACCTCCTTTTTTTTGTTTTAATCACTTACATTCCAATTAATGTTATGAATATTGCTCTAGCAATAAATGTTATTATTTTGAAATGATACTGGGAGTCACAAACAAGCCACATTTAAATAGTTATATGTGCTGATGTATACTTTCTATTACCCTGACATACTGCACTAGCGTAGGAGTTCAAGCAACAAAAATGGACAAATATCTCCGTCCATCTGCCTCCACTAGTTCCTTGACAACATCAAGTGCCTCTGACTCAGTGGAACAACAGAAGTCAAGACAACAAACAGAAAAATAGACAGAAACAGTTACTTTATATGAATTCATGCTATGAATGTCCTCCAAGTTAAAATCGTCTTGTGGCTCATAATGTTCCAAATATTCCAAAAATACCCAAATTAGCTAGTCCATGTTATTCCAAACTAGAGCAATAAACTCCGGGCTATAAATTCAAGTATTGACAAATTGTGCTAACAATGTAAATTCTTCAATGCTAGGCTAAGAATTTGATACCGTTACCATGTCTCTTTCCAAAGGAACGAATTTAAGGTTCTAAATCAGGGCTTAATATTTATGCAATCATAACATTCGTGTTTTATTTGTAAATATTTCTGCAAACTAGATGGATTTTTTCTATTTATATTCCAAGTTCAGATGGGTGAACGCTTTTTGCAAGTGAAATAGTATTCTATAGTGTATAATGTATCTGCTTTGTGGATGATCTTTCAGATAAAGGAACACATTTATGAGGAGTTGTTACAAACCAGGCAGTTGAAGACCTATGAACTCTTTCCTAACAAGATGTTTCCATTCGCAGAACTGCTGCTCACTGGATTTCTTTTTGTACCATTCTGTCTAAACTGCAGAAAACGTGAAAGTGTGAAAATCCTAGTAGATCAGCAATTTCTGAAATACTCAAACCAGCCAGTCTGGCTCCAACAAACATGCCACAGTCAAGGTCACCGAGATCTCTTTTTTCCCCAATTTTGATGTTAGATGTGAATATTAACTGAAGTTCTTGACGGCCATCTTGAAGATATTATGAACTGCTGCAACATGATTGGCTGACTGGTTAATTTAGTAAATGTACAGGTTTTTCTAATAAAGTGCATGGTGAGTGTATATTAATAGTAAAAAAAATCATCAGTACAAAATATTGCCTATCCTTTTGTAAATGCCCAACCTTTTGAAACTCTCTCATAGCCTCTGACATGCACTTGGATCCTCTCCTATAATCTTTCCTCACATATCTATTACCATTTTTCCTGACCAATATCCTTTTCCTAACCAGGTCTAGCGAGCAAGGGAGAAATTCCAAGTTCATGCTTTTTATTCAAGTTATTTTTTATGTTGATCTTGCCTTATTGTTTGGATTGTCGTCTTGTTGAAGGATTATTCTTTTTTTAACCTTTACCTTTCTTATTTGCGAGTTAACATTAAAATAGAGGTTTAAAAAAAACCCTGAAGACTGATGCAATGGATGTAGAACCTTTTTTCTTTTTTGCTTGAAATTTGAGGTGAATGAATTCTGGAGGGGAAAAAAAGAGAGAGAGAAGAAAAAAAAAGTCACCTTGGGAAGTGACGTGCCACTGAGAATGAGGCTTTTCCTGAGGGTTTGATTTTGATGTTGCAGTGGAAATGACGCCTTCCGTGTTGCACATAAACTTGAATTTGAGAACACTTCTTTCTGCATCAGTCTGGAAAAGAGAAAGAAAACACAATGTGTCACTTTGCTTAAATTTTATACCTTTAACTTTTCAAGTTTAATGTATCATGCTTAACAAACCTATTAGAGGAACCATAACCCTAAACTGCACTAAAAGCATGTTTTAGTGAGCAAAACTTGATCCTATGAGGAAAATATGCACCAGAAGCAAAGGATTATCTCTATGTACCACAGCATGTTAGCTGCAGCACTGGTGCAGACATGAGCTGCCTGGGAGGAGCTGATACGGAGATGTTACTACAGTGCTTCATCTAATGATGCTAATTGACATTAATATGACAGCAACACAACAGGATGGAGCTAATATACTAATGAGGGTGTAATGGCTGTAATGGCGGTTAGACTCGGCCCACAGGACTTGTGGAGATCTGCTGCACTCCTCCTGGACTGATCTATGTGGACAGTAACACTCTTTTACCAGCCCTCAATGATGAATACAGTAATTACATAATTACACTGGCACCATTATTATAATTGTAGCATTGTAAGACTTGAGCTTAAGTATAGGATGTGTGTGTGCGTGCGTGTGTGTGTGTTAACGCAAAGTACACGCTTTTTTTTTTTTTAGGACACAAAGTTTTTAAACAAGATGGATGACATCGAAAGTGCTCGCTTGTTTCCTGTTTCTCCATGATTGGCCGGCATGCTTTGTTTTATTACACCTCGTTGCTTGATGTCAAGATATTCTCCCAAAAGTAGTTGGGAAAATACACAAATTTACTCTTTTTTTTGGTCAATTTGAGAAACATCTAGATAGAAACAGCATATACTGCTGAGGGTGCCAAATATATATATATATTTTTTAAATAATTTTATTTTCAATTAACTACTCAGTTTGGAAATGGTTTAAAATTGTACAGGCCACCACCATCCAAGTTTGTGGTTTCGATCCCAAGTGTTGCACTAAAATATTTGGAACAAATGATGTCCATCTTGTATCAAGCGTTCTAATATTTGTCTAGGTGTTCAATCTTTACCTGCTGTGTGTGTGCTGTGTAAACCATAACTCCATAGGGGTTGGGTAGGGCACCACCCTGCAGGCTAACACACACACTATCATATGGGCCATCGGGATCAGAGAAAGGACTCCATACACCCCAACGCACACACTGCATAAACACTGCCCTCTGCACGACCATGCAGGGCATCTAAAGGGAAAGAAAAATGAATAATTAAAATGAATAATTAGGCACGCTGCTGCAATGTCCTATCAAATCAGCTCTACTCGTTCCCTTTCAGAAGTGATTGTGCAGTAGACGTGCACAGTACCGACATCTTCAGAACGACTTGCAACAAATATTCTTTCTGTTTCCTCTCTGCATCTATACTAACTGGTTCCTCATTTATATGACAATTAATGATGTCATGTTTGTTGATGATGTTAAGATGCACCATTGTTCTAAATTACATTTAGTAGCCACGTCTTACTTTGTTTTAGATAAAATCATTGAAGCGTCGTGGTTTAAAAAAAAATAGCATTGTTCACATAGTATGCACACCTTTAAGCACCAAAATAAAACAGAAGTGCATATGTGTAAGAGAACTGGAATGTCCTTATTCAGCAACATAAATGGAGCGTTGCACTAATGTTGACGGCTACTGTGGCTACTGTGAGAGGAAAGAAATATTGAGATACTTCTGTTTTTGTTGTTACCTCCACCAAGGAGGTTATGTTTTTTGTTCAGTTTGTTTGTCTGTAAGCATTATTGCACAAAACCTACTGAAACTTTGCAAAGGGTGTAGCATGGGCCAAGGAAGAACCCGTTAAATTTTGGAGTGGATCCAAGTCCCAGGGCAATTGGCCCTTCTGGAAGCCATACATCTTCAAATAACGTAATGTTCAACAGTGACAAACCATAGCCAATGTAGAAATACGATAACTCTATATGACAATCCACGTTCATGGGTACCAGTTATCCTCTGGAATACACATGCAGGCACGTAATTCTAATAATGTCGGAAATACATCCAGCGGTTGCAGCTGCAGGTTTGTATCTCACAAACGAACGTTCGACTACTGTCCTCGGCGGAGGTCTGCGCTCTCTGTGTGCCCTTCAAGTTTATTATACTCCCAGTGCACATATCCACTCCAAATTTAGAAACATAATCCATTCTGACTTTCTATTTGTAAGTATGAAAGAAAATGAAGGCTTGATTATGATTCATAAGCTGACACGGATAAGGAAAAAAGTATTAAATGCTACAAAAATGCTCTCCTGCAAAAATGCACACGGTGCCATTATTAAAAAAAAGTCAATCGTTGCAAAAGCGAAGGAGCTTCCTAATGTTCTCAGGGATATAGCAAAGACATTAAAATATTCTTGTCTGTACAACTGGTTCAGTAATATTGAGGTCTCCTGGAACTACAGCATATTGTCCCGGGACACACGTGTGCCACACAGGATTTCTCATAATAATGATAAGCAATGTAAGAGAGAAACCAGCAGTCACTTGTATAGAGTTGCAGGACAGCCTGAAAGCAGCAGGAACAACAGATACACAGAGGACAATAAGCAATGAACTGCAGTGCAATCTCCATGCCTACACCTCAGGCGAAGATCTTCTGCTGAAAGAAGCACAAAGATGCAGATCTTTATACAATTAGAGCTTTTTGGAACAATATTTTCAGGCCAGATGAGAGAAAGACAGAACTATCCGGCAATAATTCAGCTCATCGTGTTTGGAGAAATAAAGACTGCACATATGATCCCAAGAACACCATACCTACTGTAAAGTACAGAGGCGGGAGCGTCATGTTATGGGGCCGCTTCTCTGCAAACAGTAATGGGGCATTACATATCATTTAAAGAAAACCTGAATGTTTTAAAGGAGAATCTAATCTCATTGCCCAAGATACTGTGTCTGGGGAGAAGATGGACTTTTCAACAAGACAATGACCCGAAACATACACCCAAAATAACTCAAGAACGCATTGCACGGCTTAACCAATCTCCTGACTTTGAATCCCGTTGTAAATTTATGGAAGATTTGGAAATTGCAAGAGGGACTCTCATAACCTTTGGGATTTGAGGATGATTTGCTGAGAGGATTGGTCCAAAATTAAATCACGATACAACAAAAAGCTAATTACGTCTTAACGTAGATGTCTTGAAGCTGTAAAAAAAAAATGTAAACATACCTTTTTTTTTTTTTTTTTTGGCATGATTTCATACCTATTGTTTACAGGCACAAAGCCCAAAGGCATTATGTGTGTCAATGTATAAATATGTGTGTATATGCATTTACCCTTGACTATTACAAAGTAATACACTGGAGACTCTCCTTACAGAAAACGTCACTATATCAGTGTATTCAATGTTTAATGGTTATACTTGTTACTTTGTTAAAC
This sequence comes from Parauchenoglanis punctatus, assembly GCA_030068025.1. Lineage (NCBI taxonomy): Eukaryota > Metazoa > Chordata > Actinopteri > Siluriformes > Auchenoglanididae > Parauchenoglanis > Parauchenoglanis punctatus. Next base: position 7,717,464 of record JAQQZU010000039.1, read on the forward strand.
AACACAGTGTCCATCATACACATCCTTGTGAAAGTGTTCCTATAGAAACTAATGTATCTGTATAAGGGCATTCATTTAAACCTGTGATTTGAATTATAGCGAATAACAGCTAACTAATGTCAGGCTAAGCATTGTATCATGATGTTTGTGCATTTTTCATATGTATGTTCACCCAGGTCTTTGGCTAAAACATTTCAGCCAGCTGTATTTAGTTAGCAGTTGGGTATTATCTATGTACCTTAAAATTGGGGTAACCTTATGCCTTCATATAAGCAGGTTGGAAGAAATGGGACACGGCTTTCGAGGCCTTGCCTTAAGTAAGAAAAATAGTGTTTCGTCCTTGTGTCTGTGAGAAGACATAGTCCCGAGAGGTTAGAATGTTAGCACAGTTTTGGACAAAAGTAGAGCAAGTGAACACAAGAGAAAAAGACCAAAAAAATAGCAATATGTTACTGTGACAGCACTTATCTACACTTATGTTTGAATTAAAACAGAGCCCACATGTCTGAAGTGCTGGGTTTACATATGTTAATTTAGCATAAATACTTCTGACAAAACACATCACTGCTCACTGCATAATCAAGCCTACTAGAAAAACTGGAAAAAAAGAGTGAAATAAAGTGAGAGAGAGAAAGAATATGTGCATGAGTGTGTGTATGTTGAGAAGGCAAGGCACTTGTGACAGCGACAGATTAACAGGCCTCTCTTGACACCGTGTTGTATATATATACACATTCATTATGCAGTGCCTGAGCAGCTACAGTATATAATCATCATCAGGCAGAGGACAGAGATGGAGCTGAAGCACTTTAATCTCAGCTGCACCGGGGCCAATAACTGACGCTGGTCGCAAAACATGAATAAATACATCGACATATAAATAAGTGAACAATTAAACCAATAAGCAAATACAAGAACAAGATCAATTCCAACAGAACAAAACACTTTAATCTCAGTAACACTGGGGTCAATAATTGAAATTAGTCAGAAAATATGAATAAATTAATGGATACATAAGTAAATGACTATCCATCCATCCATCCATTATCTATACCGCTTTATCTGTCTGGGTCGCGGGGAAGCTGGAGCCAATCCCAGCATGTTCGGGTGAGAGGCGGGGTACACCCTGGGCAGGTCGCCA
>JAQQZU010000039.1:7733956-7748927 GCA_030068025.1 Parauchenoglanis punctatus
CAACATTGTAATTGTAAAGATTCTAGAAGATCAACAACATTGTAATTGTAAAGATTCTAGAAGATCAACAACATTGTAATTGTAAAGATTCTAGAAGATCAACAACATTGTAATTGTAAAGATTCTAGATCAACAACATTGTAATTTTAAAGATTCTGGGAGATCAACAACATTGTAATTTTAAAGATTCTGGGAGATCAACAACATTGTAATTTTAAAGATTCTGGGAGATCATCAACATTGTAATTTTAAAGATTCTGGAATATCATCAACATTGTAATTTTAAAGATTCTGGAATATCATCAACATTGTAATTTTAAAGATTCTGGGAGATGATCAACATTGTAATTTTAAAGATTCTGGAATATTATCAACATTGTAATTTTAAAGATTCTAGAAGATCAACAACATTGTAATTTTAAAGATTCTGGGAGACGATCAACATTGTAATTTTAAAGATTCTGGAATATCATCAACATTGTAATTTTAAAGATTATGGGAGATGATCAACATTGTAATTTTAAAGATTCTGGAATATCATCAACATTGTAATTTTAAAGATTCTGGGAGATCATCAACATTGTAATTTTAAAGATTCTGGAATATCATCAACATTGTAATTTTAAAGATTCTGGGAGATCAACAACATTGTAATTTTTCAAGATTCTAGAAGATCAACAACATTGTACTTTTAAAGATTCTAGAAGATCAACAACATTGTAATTTTAAAGATTCTGGGAGATCAACAACATTGTAATTTTTCAAGATTCTAGAAGATCAACAACATTGTAATTTTAAAGATTCTAGAAGATCAACAACATTGTACTTTTAAAGATTCTAGAAGATCAACAACATTGTAATTTTAAAGATTCTAGAAGATCAACAACATTGTAATTTTAAAGATTCTGGGAGATCAACAACATTTCGAATATCTGAGATTCTGGGCGATCAGTGACATTGTGAAGTCAGTTATTCACTACAAAGGCAGAGATTTGACTTTCCTTCTTTCATTTCTCATACACTTTCTTATTAGAGAAACAACAGAGCACTAACTATGAAGAAGTATATTTTAAAATGTACTTTGTTAAATTGTGATGAAAGTAATGTTTCATAAAAAAATGACAAAAATTCAATTTCAATGCATTAGGCTAAAAAAACCTGCAAAAGTCAATGAAGCAAAGGAAATTGTCCTACTTTACATCCCTTTCAGCATCCTTATAACCAAATCCATCTGAAACGTATTTTGTAAAATGGTCCATTTCACGCACATCTCGGCTCTTAACAATTCCCTTAAATATTAAAGCACTGGTATTCTAGGTTTCTAGAACATTTCCATCAGTGGAATGTAAAGTATATTTTAGGGTACACTTGGTTATAGTTTGCTCTCGGTCTTCTCTGGAATGAGAAAGCAGAAGTTCAGGTTTGGATGTTTTAAGTCAAATGTCCAGTGAAACTAACACTGCACCAGGTTTTTATCAAACTTGTGTATTGCACTTATTTCCCTCATATCTGCTAAATGACTACTTGCTTCAATCCTGAGAGTGACACTACTAACTATACTGAAATATAGCTGATATCTGCAAACATACAAATTGTGTGAAATCACATTCATTCCATCACACTATACAAACAGGTTGGAAAGAATTTCAGTGGGAGCAGTCGGATTATCTATGTGATGTGTTTGCTTTCCAGTATGTCTGAAGGTCTGAGAAAAAAAAGAAAAAGAGAAACTGATGCGAGAGAGAGAGAGAGAGATGCCAAACCTTAACAGCAAATACTTCCACAACAGCTTTGTAATCAGTCGGAGATGTCAGTTTAAACCCGCAAAGATCAGAGGTCATCTGATGAGATGGCACACCATTATCATACACACTTTCTTCATTCTCGTCACACGCGCCTGCTTCATGCTTCGTCACACTGGAGAAACACTGCCACCCCTTGTAGACAGTGTACCCACTGCCTTAACACTCCGCTAATTACCATGCCGTTACAGACCCTGCATGCACAAGTGTGTCTTCTAGACCTGTTTCACCCCATTAGCCGCAACAGATCAAACCAATTAAACTGGCAGTACCCAGCATCACCCTGCTACCCAGAAGAGCCAGAGGGCCAGATGTACGAAGTTCAGTAGGCAAAACAACTTGATGCAGCTGCACATTGTGCTCAAAGTGCATTTGAAATTAATGTTCAGTTTATTAAGGCTGTAGTTCATCACGCAAACTGCGCCTCGGATGCCTACTAAATGCACTCAGCGTGAAGTGCAAATTGTGGTTTAAAAGCCGAAATGGTGACAATGGTCAGCCACCCATACTTCAAAATGCTCAAGACTAAAAGGTAAATGAAAGTTCAGGTAAAAAAAAAACGAGTATTCGTAAAAGAAGTGCTTAAATGAAGACACTCATGTCTGAACAAGAAAAAGGTGTGGAGGGCATTAATTCAGCTGATGTGCCATTTGAATAGTAATTGGCTTTGAAAAGACGGCTATATAGAATAAAGTAGCTACTACCTTTAAACGTCCAGCTAATCTGTTTTCCATTATACTTGTGGTCAAATTCAGTTCTTGAAACATTTGGAAATGTGTCACAGAAGTCCTATTGAATTTCTACGGATGGATGTGAGGACGTTGACATATCCTGACCTATGTGCTATGACCTACACTGCGAGATCTACACAGCAAAATTGACAAGCAGTATTAAAAGACATCGCTTCCCTGAATGGCTCTTTCAAAAAGTCCTATCTGGACAGGATTACATTTATTCGGGGTCCTGGGGTCCAGATGGATTTTATTTCCATCTGTATCAGCCATGTCTGTGTTTGTCTCCAGTCTCCTCTTAGAAAATTACAGGCCGAATGACCTACAGGTTTTTGCCAAACTCAGCATTCATCTGATCATTTTAGTCCCATCCGGATGCACATGTCCGTGATTTTCTATACAAATGTCAGATTTCTGAACAGATGAAATAGAAAATGCTTGCCCTGTATTTGCATGCTTTTACTGTATTCTGGAACGTTGGTTTGCCTCAAACTGAAATAAGAGTCAGCGTGTTTTCTCTACTCAGTGCTTGGATGGATGGCATGTTGTGAACGGATCGTGATCATTTGACCATGTGAAGCAAATATCTAGCTTCATAGAAAACACAACCATCTTGAGACTCACTCCTCTTGTGATCATTGCATTGCTGTTTGGATACGAGAGAGTCCACCCACATTAAAAAAAAAACATTACAGCCGTCCTTCTGATAAACCAATCCAATCCAAATAAGGCTAAAGATCCTTACATGGCCTTGCATTATAAGACATTTTATCATAATGTCAAAAAATGAATAAAAACAACCCACATTGGCGGTACAAATATAGCTCATTTTTGCATCTGCATCTGGCAACACTAAACTGCTAAACTGCTCTGAGTAACCCACATGGCACTAATTTGCACCTGGCTTTAAAAGGTGGGCAAAATCATGTTTGAAAGTTGAAGCCACAAAGTTGAGTACGCGAAAGAAATGTTTAACGAGTCACACTTGGCATTTGTCCACCGTTTTTTGTGCTGACGTCACACTATTTGAACACTCCTCCCTCAAATGCATAAAAATGAGGCACTACATGTTGCCATGTGCACAGTGCTTAAACTGCTTTTTTAAGTTCATATAATGTTTCACTTAGAATATGGCCTAACGTAGCCAGAAAACAGGTGTGAACAGCATTGTATATCATGTGCTTGTTTCCGAACCCTGATCTATCCCTCTGGCTTACACTCCATTACCCACAAACCCAAGCTGTTCTATTAAATAGTGCAGTACATCAGACACTGCCAAGCCCCTCGTTATTATTTCATTGCACTCAATTGACAGACGCTTATCCGGAGCACGTTAAAAGCAGCCATTTTGGATTGAACACAGCTCACACTTCATCGGATGCTTTGGAAAATTGGTGTTGACAGACTGGTATTAGGGGCTATCTGCTGGAGGATCAACTGTCAGTCTCACAGGGCCATGAGTAAGAGAGCGAACGAGAGATAGAGAACGGGGAGGAGGGGTGAGATTGAGAGAGAAAGAGGAGGGGGTGAAAAGTACACTATAGGAAAAATGGCTTTTGTTCAAATATTTGGGCTTTTCCGAAAGCATGCACGTAAATTATTTACTTAGGCCGCGTTCTAACCTTGCTTTGGAGTCTGTCTAATAATCCTTGTTAGCTAAATCTGCTTTTCTCACATAGTGAACGTCACACGTTGAGCAAGTTCTGGATAGCTACATGCAATAGCAAAATGGATATTAGTTTAATCAATTGACTGTCTAATCAAATACTGGTTATAAAAATGTATGCAATTATTTTTGCTTTGTTTTGATGATGACGGAGTTAAAACTAATGAAACAACATAAATAAAGACAACAGAACAGAACTGAGTGAAAGAATCAGCGATTATATTAGCTCATGTTAGCATGAACGGAGGTGAATTGAGTGAAGGGACAACAATGATGAGGCTCAGATTTAAGTGATGTAAATGATGCTGATAATATAGATAATATATCTATTATATAATAATAGAGTTTTAAACTCATAATTCATTAAAATGTGGTACATTCCTCGTCCCCACCCCCCTATAAGTAGATTACGTTGTCAATGTAGAGGAAGGCAGGCCACATTTCAGTAGAACTGGAATGAAATCTTTAAATGTGATTTTCCCTTTCTTCCCATAATTGTATACATAGTATATTGTAACAAATACCAATAGTACCAATAGTAGCATTTATGTAGTACCAGTCAGAAGTTTGGACACATCTACTCACTCGTACGTTTTTTTTTAATATTGTCTACATTGTGGAACAATACTGAAGACATCAAAACTATGAAATAACACATGGAATTAGGTGGTAAACAAAAACATTAAACAATACATGTTGCATATTTTAGATTTTAGTGACAGTAGTCACTGTTTACCTTGCTGACACTATTGGCATTTTCTTAACCAGCTTCATGATGCTGATCAGTTAACAGGCGTGCCTTGTCAAAAGTTCATTAACAGAATTTCTTGCCTTCTTAATGTGTTTGAGATCATCAAATAGTAAATAGTAAACAAAAGAATACAGTAAATAGCCCCATTTGACTACTGTAGTAATCCATATGTGAAGAACCGCTCAACTAAGTAAAGAGAAATAAAGTAAAGAGAAATAAATAATAAAGAAAAACCATTGAATTAGAAGGTAAGTCCAACCTATATATATATACATACATATATTAATTCCATATACTTCTAAAACAAATCTTGAGACAAGACACAGCAGCATTGCTCCATAATTATTCATGGAAAAACCCCAGGACATTATCCTCTACTATTGACTTTCTATTAAACCTCTGACCGGCAACCATTGAGGGCTCGTCGTTAAAATGTGAGGAGTCAGCTAAAGTTCATTGTAAGTGCCATCTAAAGTAAAAATCCACTCTGAACAACTTCTATATTAATCTCTTTAGCATGTGGTCTCCACTGGTGTCTGAGATTTATTTTGTAATGAAATTCTGAGTTGACTTTTTTAGTTTAAACTTGGAACAACCTGTTTCAGCATTTACATGTTTATCTGTTTTTACTTTGGTACACGTTACAACAATGTTATCACCGTGCCATTCTGTGCACTGTGTCCAACAGATAAGTTCCAAATGTTCACAATTCATGCTAATACCCCAATCAGTGCCATTGCGCTTGATACGTTGTGTGGACTGCTAACTAGCTGAGCCGAGTCTTTGCCTCAACTAAGCACATCTGTGTAGTGAATTGTATTCTGTAACTTGTGTCCAATGAGACCACTACTTCTACATTGGATTTCTCATTAATATGATATTGACCATGACTGGAAAATGATGAGTCAGAAAAGAAACTCTGTTGTTGGTCAGTACAGACGAATTTTCTTCAACGATGCTCTGGAAAAGTTCAGGCTTCTGATCAGGTCATATTACAGAAACTGCTCAAAGTTTCTGAATGAATCCTTATCATTTTTGCTTTAGTTCTCACAATATACAATCACATATACTTTGCATATACCAAACTCATAATCAGAACGTTGTAACCCTTGGCAAAACTGTATGAAAGTTTGGCAATTAATATTTAACACCGCGCCTTGTGACCAGGGTAATTGTCTTGACTAAGACCTCAGTGTTAATAAAACATGATTTGCTCAACTTAGGATCATTACTAGTCAGACATTACCTTGCACTGCAAGATGCCAGGAAGTTGACTCATGCTTTTGTTTTGTCTAATCTAGACTATTTATGAAATAAAACTTAATGGGGTGTGCTGTTATAGGAAAATAATCCATAACAGTGTGATGTAACGCATGTCCCAAAGTATTATATTTTATAGCACAATTTTACATGTATTAATGAATGGCATGTTATGCTTTTTAACCACTTATAGCTACTTTTAATGTTTGTCACATCTGTGAAATAAGTTAGTTCCTATTATTACTTACATAATAGCAGTTATAAACAGTCATTTCCTCAACAACCTCTCTGTTTTTCTCTAAAACAAGGGTTTTCAACTGATTGTGATTTGATTATTCACAAACAATAATTAATGCTTGGAATGTGTTAAAAAATGAGTGATTCCTACAGTGAAACTACATTATTGAAGGCATGGTCAGGGACCACCTGCAATGCCCTCATGGACCACCAGGGGGCCGTGGAGCAACGCCTTCTGTCCTGAAGACTTTCCCATAGTGGAAAAACGACTTACTCTTGCTAGTGTTGGCACCCAAGACTCCTTCAGTAAATGTTACATGAACGTCTCCTTACAGAAAGCTTCACCCCATCAATGATTCTACATTTTTTCCTGTTAATAACACATTTTTTAATCCCTTTATAATTAGGCTTAGTTAGCATCCATCATGCAAGTCACCGTGAATTAGTGTTACTACTGAAACAATGTATTAGAACAAGGACATCAATATAAACCTATTTCAGCAACAACTATTGTCAGGGTTGTGCTGTAATAGAAAACGATTCAACACCTGAGCAATCAGATTTGCGGATTTACGTAACACCGCTGTGATATAATGCTACAGCTGTTTATTGGCTTACCCCAAAAGAATACAACAGGAAAAGTTCTCATTGAAACACAGAAGAAGGACAAGTGGTGAGGCTTCCACCCATAACAGAAACATCTGTCAAGCATCTGCAATTAAGAAGGAAGGGGAAAAAACCTTTCAAACATAGCTTTGTGGGTGGACTTTCCTTTTCTTTTTGTTCACTAATTTGCCTTTTGTGTTGCTTCTTATTTTGCAAAATGGTGAAAAACAAAGCCTGCTGACTCCTGATCAGTGTAATTCCGCCTGGTGTAGAGGATGACTGTGTTTCATCCTGAGGCCAATATTTCAGTGTGGCTGTGTTTTATCCATTCAGTATGGAGCAGTTGGGAAAACTGCTCATCATGTTCAGAAAGGTGTGGCGTCACAATCTGGTGATTTGCTAATTAGTCACCGGCTCTGCGATACTCCATTCTGCAAATCTTTCAAAACATATTAGAGGAATAATTGCACGGTGGTGAAACACAGTAAACAGTAGCTTAGGCATAATTGTGAAATAGAAGAGGGGGGGAGAAAGAGTGACGGAAACAGAGAAAGGAAAATAATCTCTATATGTCTCACTTCTGGGCTACACAGCTCCATCCAGTGGCAGTCAGAAAGCTTGTTCTAAAACTGGTTTCAGTGTTCCTATCAGATCAGGAAAATAAGATGTTCTGGGTCAATGCTAACACGTTAGAATGAGCTGGAGAGAATTTACAGAGCAAAATATACCTGTTAAGGAAAGAGTTCAAAGAACCACTTAAATGAAACAAATACTCATCCAAATAAACCAACCGTCTAACCCATTATAATGTAAAAGTGGATACAATGATTTAGACTAGGAAGACTTCTACTGTAGTTATGTACACTCACCAACTACTTTGATAGGAACCCCTTTGCACTGGCTCATTCGTATAATTATTCAATTAGCCAATCATGTGGCAGCAGCACAAAGAATAAAATCATGCAAATACAGGTCAAGACATTCAGGTAAATGTTCACATCAAACATCAGAATGGAGGAAAAAAGTGATCTTAGTGTCTAGTGCCCCTGGCTACTGGTGCCAAACAGGTTGGTTGGGGTACAGGATAAAGCTCCTGGAATTGTCACCTATAACAGTCCCTGGGGTTTACTCAGAACGGCACAAAACACATTCAGTGCTTGGAAGTTCTGCAGGTGCAAACACCTTGTTGATAAAAAAAAAAAAAAAAAGGAGAATGGCCTTCAAGTTCAAACAGTGTGAGTGAGTGAGTGAGTTAGTGGTTCAAACTGACACAAAAACTCTAATAACCAGTCTTTACAAACATCAGGTCAGGATTTGGCATCAACAGCATGAATCCTTGGGCCCAACCGGTCATCTATCAACAGTTCAGGCAGGTGGAGGTGATGTACTGGTGTGGGGAATGTTTTCTTGGCACATATTCGGCCCATTAATTCCAGACAATCTTCATTTGAATGCCACATCCTGTCTGAGTATTGCTGTGGCCACAATTTACCCATCTTCTAATGGCATGATAATGCACCATGTCACAAAGCCCAAGTCATCCTAAACTGGTTCCAAAGCCTTTCGAGTAACCAGATCTAAATCCAATAGAGCATGTTGGGATATGGAGATTCACAGCATGAACGTGCTAATTTTCCATATCCATATCAACATGGATCATAATCTCAAAGGAATGTTTCTAACACCTTGTGGAATCCATCCAATGAAGAACTGAGGCTGTTCTGAGAGCAAAGTGGAGTTCTAATACCTGGGATTTCATGTCTATTACCAAGCTGTTTAATTCCCAGCCCCATTTTAATGACCAGAGCTGTCCCTTGTGCTTACAAGCTGTGCTCTTAACTTGGAACACAGTTCAGCAACAGCAGCTGGAACTGGAGAAGATTTATATCCATTTTGGTCAGAACAAGCAACATCCACAGCTAAAAGCTCTTTGATGATCCACTTCACTTTGGACTAGCAACTCAGTGGAAGATTTATTACAGGTCTGAAACTAAAAGACACATTGTGTCCTGTTAAACAAGCTTCCTTACTTCCAAAAGGCCACATGTGGACACGGAAAGGATCTTAAAACAAGTGTGAGGGATGAGAGGGCACCACCTGAATCTAATCCTGCTGCAAGTTTCAACATGATCCTGTACATCATAAACCATGTCCTTAAGTATTGATTGTACAAAATGGCCATGAAAGATCACGTCTCACATCTTACATGGTGCTTAATAATTTAAGATTATAAAATCATTTTTGGTGTAAAGACTGGCTTTAAATTGCATACTGTTCCAGAGATCTGAGGTTTAACAGGGGAAAAAATTACAATTGCAAATCCAATCATAGCTTCAGTTAAGCAGAAAGAAAAAAAAAAAAGTGGATTATCAGTTTTCAATCTCTTGACCAATCATACATTTTGCAATGTAATCTCTACACCAATCAGAAGTCTTGTCATTCAGCTATAGGTTTATGCGGGTCATGACCCTAGCTGTGCTGAGAAAATTATATTCAACACCACATATTTGTTTGAAATGGGGCATTATTATAGGCTGTTATACCAAGGTATGAAAAACAGGCAGAAATAGGCACAGACCTTGGGTTAATGTCAGACAGATGTTCCCTCTAGATAAACCTGATACGTAGCAATATGGTAATTTCCATCTAACAATGATCCTTCCTTTAGTTCTTCAAATACGTGAACTAATGTCAAGCAAATACCATATTTTCCTGGTACTTTAAACACAGGAAATCACCCCCTCATGATTTTCAAGGAAAGGCATTAAGACTGGAGAAATATCAGCATTGCTCAGAAATCCCAGCTCTGTGACGTGCCGACAGCTGACATAATTAAAAGTCCGGCACTTTAAAGCTTGTGAAAGTGGTTTTCACAGAGACTGCAGTTTGAACACATTTTGAACCAATCAGACAGTTGGATTCTAAACTCAGAGCAGTGAGAAGCCTGGTGTTTCTGAGCTGGAGTTATTCCTGCTATATTCGTCAGCGCAGTGACGTCCACGACATCATCCTTTAACGCGAGCTAAAAATACAGAGACCCACGCAATTTGTCTCTCTCCCACGTCCTCTACCTCCCTTCATAAAACATTTACACATGCCTTTTTTAAATAGTTCTGAAAGTCTCATTTGAGAGCAGAGTAGTGAGAGCAAAACACTGGATCATGAGCAGTTCATCTTCACAATATACCATACAATGACAAATGGTGTAGTGTGTAGGGTGGGAATTAATTTAAAGATTTAGGAGACATTGTGTACAGGTTTCCCTTCACATCACTGCTGGAGCAAATTGTTATATGGAGCATGTGGTTAGCTATTAGCTGAATGCTGGCTTGTTTTCTCCCTTTAATTGGAGACTCCTGTGACCTGAGCCAGTGGAAAATGGAAGCGCCGATGTGCTAACAGCGTCCATCCTGCCGGCGCACTGCAGTGAAATTTCACCCACGCACATAATTGACGGAGGCTCTCCCGTGACTTAACTGAGGTGATGGGCGTTCATAAAACACTCTGCGCCATGTAGCGAAAGAAAACAAGCACTTAGGGGACATGTTGCTTAATACAATGTACATCTCTTTCGTTTGTGTGGTAGGGTGGATATGTGTCAGGTTGGGCTGCAATATGTTTGTAATGAGGCTCTAGTGGGGCATGTGTAGGAGGGTGTTTGTGTGTGCGCTTGTGTATTCTGGGCCTGTTGGGTACCTCGTCTCAGGTTGTGTGCGTTGTTGTGTGTTCTGCTACAGTCATACAATAGGGTCCAAAAACTTCCAAAATAGAGTCCCAAAAGTTCACTTGAGCATTTATCCCAAACTGTTCAATTAGATTTCCATTAATTCTTTACTCAAGTACGTACATTAAACATCTGCTATGCAGGATGTATCAGATCGAACGGTGGCCATCAGGTGCCTGTAGTGAACGTCCACGTACTTACATTCACACTCCCTCGCTTTTCCTGTGCTAAAAAATAAGTATGATCCTCCACTGTTCAAATATTGGGCTAGCCAGCACCAGCAAACACTCATTCTTCTTCTTTCTTCTTCCTTGTCGTCTTTCCAGTGCGTCCTTTCGGATTCACCCTGCCTCTTGTAAAAACACGAGACATAGAAGATGCTCTCTAGAGGTTTGTCCGTTCTGGGCTACTATTGCTGCGCAACATGGCAGATATAAAGGGCTCATTCTAAGTTTACAAAAACACAACGATTCATAGTTACAGATAATTATATACTAATGAAAACATACTTATGAATACTCAATTAGCAACAATGGTTATGTAGATGGATAGAATTAATTCCCCAAGGACTGTCTCCTTTCACAGAACTTTGATTGACATGTGAGCCACATTTACTCACCACTAAGTGACCTTTGTGTCTCGATATATAGAAACAGAAGTTCCAAAAGCCAGTCATGCAGAAAGATTGAAACTTAGAAAAATTTTTAAATTCTGAAACTTCTAGCCAGGAAAGTGTACAAATGATATCAGATGCTCTGTTGCTTGGGGTTTGTTGATATCTTGGCAATACTGTGACTTATTGCAGTTACGGTTTGTTTACAAGGTATCCTCATAGCATCAAAAATGCATCCTCTGTTATTGATTTCAATACAGACAGACAGACACAAAAGAAATCTAATGCCAAAAAAAATCTGCTCCAATTCTGCTTTAAAAGAGGTTGCCAGAGTTTTAAAAAAAATTGATAGAAAATACACTGATGTGGCCATTCATAAGGCAATAGGAGAATAATTGTAGGATATGGTATAGGGCAGGACTTCAGTACTTTATGTCTACATGGAGCAAGCAAAAATGTATAAGCTAACAGTGAACCTTGGCGAGCAGAACATACTAAAATAAAGCACCATAGGATATTATCATACGTTAGATACATACAAATATCGCTTCACAGAGTTCCTAGCTTGATCCTACACTTGTGTAACTTACTGTGTGGAGTTTCTCTGTATACTCTCCTCATGCATGTCTGGTTTTCCTCTGGGTTCTCCGGTCTCCTCCCACCTCCCAAAAACAAGCCAGTTATGCTAAATTGCCTATAGGTTTGAGTTGTTAATGTTCATGGTAGTCAGTTATGATCCAGCATATCCCAGACCAAGCTAAACCAGTTACTGAGGACGAATGAGTGCTTCAAACACAACGTCCTTGGCTGCACGTTTTGTCGGAAAACAAATATGACTACAATCCGTCTGCACTAAACCTGCAACAAATATCAACGTGTTTTCCGTAGGATGCCGAAATCCTTTCAAGCGGGCGAGAACACTAACTCATGAGACGACATTAACGGCAGAGCTTATTATCTTGCGTGGTAGGAGCATACCGTTAGTGTAAATGCGACCATTTGGTGAAACATATGGGGTCTGTGAATACAAACAAAATCATGATATTCAGAAACTTTTCACATTTTCCCCAAACAGCCAAGTAACAATGTGTGTAGGCTTCAATTCTAAATTAATCAGTGTCAAATGAAATTTGTTAATTGTTGATAAATGATGGAATAAAACAGCTCTTGGCTCTACATTCAGACTTGTGGGCCACGTATGTGGCACCAGTCTGTAATGAGGACTCCCTGTAGATTAACCTGCTGAAGCACAGCACTGTGTTTGTGTGGGCTTTATTATGGAAGCACTAATCCAGAGAGGATCCATGCAGGAGCAGGACTGCGAGCCAAGGAGAGCAGTGGGACCCTGCTGGGATCACTATAGACATGCTATCTGCAATCCCATAGTCCTCCTCCTCTGTTCTTTCTCTGTCTCGCTCCCCGTTTCTTTACAATGTGTTTATTTACTGAAGCTGTCCTGCCAAGGATGGCTGTTTAATTTCCTCTGGGACAGACACACTAATACACCAGAGAGAAACAGACAGACAGAGACAGACAGACTGAGACAGCAAAAACGGAGTAAAGCAGAGTGAAAAAGGAGAGACATAAAATAAAAAGAATAAAGAGTAGTTGAGACATCTTTTAGATCCTCTTTCTCACTTGTGCAGGAGTGTGTGTGTGTGTGTGTGTTATAACAAGCAACCCAGTCCTACACCTCTCCCTGTGGAGCTTTGATTAAGTAACACAGCTGCCACCATGTATTTCATACAGCACGTGCCTTCATTTTAAACATGCTGTACTCAGTATAGCGTAAACGAAACTAGCCCTGCTTTTAAACAGGTGTGAGTGTAGGAAACGGTGCTCTAGCTGCAGATTAATTAGAAAGCACACGCAGATTTCTCTGCAAGACCTGACTACCGAGATCCTCACTTTCAGTCTGAGCACAATGTACAGCCTCTTAACCCGCTGCCAGATCCATCCTGATGCTCTATTTCTGTTCGGAGCTTTCTGCATCCGTGCCTCACGCTTCTGCTGCTGGGACTGTTTCCACGTAGACACGCTTAAGATATGAACGTCTTCAAACCAATTTATTCCCTTGCTTTAGCGCATAATCCAGCCTGGATACGGTATACTTCTACCCAAGTGTTAACAAGTTGGATCCAAACACCAGCCTATATATAATTAGAATTAACCAAAAAAAAATAATAATTGAAATGAATAAATCACATTGTTGACATCAGTGCCACATTGTACAAAGCATAGCTGGTGGTACAACTTCTAAAGCATGACTGTTACGGAATCGATGCAGACTCAGTAGGCTCCATTAAAGAAAACACTATCTGATGAAGCTTATAAACAGCTGCAGCGGTATAAATAACTATAATATTGTACCATCTGTTCTACTTCTTTTACTCTTTTATCTTTCTACATTTCTTCTTTTTGTTCTGTTTGTCAAGCTTTTATATTCATCAGTAGTTCTGTCTCGATCAGTTTTATTTTGGTTCACCCACTGTTATGCCATGTTATTTATACTTTCCTTTTTCTCTTTACTCCTTTGTAGTGCTGCTTTGAAACTATTTTGACCGTGAAATGTGCTATACAAACAGAGCCGACCTGATTTAACACTCGGACAAACGTGCGTTACCTTCCCATCTCCGGCAAGGGGAACGGAGAAGACGTACTCCAGCTGGAAGAGCAAGCTGAAGGCTGGGTGCCTTATCATTCTCAGCTCCACATTACCACGTAGCATCAGGACAGAGCTGGAGGAGAGAGAGAGAGAGAGAGAGAGAGAGAGAGAGAGAGAGAGAGAGACGGCCATGAATGCTCAGCACATGCATTATCAGCCAGCAAGACTCAAACTGCGTGTGTCTACCACGATTAAAGAGATCTATTTACTGTGGTGACTCACAGCAGATGCTCCGAGTCCTGATTCATTCATGTCTGTTGTATCACAGAAAGCAGTCTGTACCACTGCCGTGCCCTTGTGCCCCAAACACTATTACTTTTTAAAATTGTTTCCGTTATTATTTATTATTACTTTTCTCCAATTTTTTTTTCTACCCGGTTGTCCCTCATGGCTCAACAGCATGGCCCATGCGTCTGTACTAAATTACAGCCAAAATGTTTTTAAAGATAAAAAGTTAATCTCCATTCTGGAATGTATGTGTGATTGCAAGCACTTACCCTTACTCAGAAAACAACAGAAAACCAGAGTAGTCAAAACTTAACTGATGGACAGTCTGTGTGACATTTACAGACTTGTCTCATGCCTTCATGTTTCAGGTCACTGGCTTTCACAGATTTTCTCCAAGGACATCTCTGAACATCTCTGAATGAAATTGCCCAGGTGATATGCAGTAACTAGATTCACCCTGAGATCAAGCTCAACACATGGATGAAAATATCCGGGTGATGAGCCATACATGGATTCTCTCCAAAATAAAGCTCAACATTTAGGACAAAGAGCAGGGATGAAACTGACCAGGTAATGAGCCATACCTGGATATTGCCCTCATATAAATCCTGGCGGGCGGCACGGTGGTGCAGTGGTTAGCACTGTCGCCTCACAGCAAGAAGGTCCTGGGTTCGATCCCCGGGTCACC
>JAQQZU010000039.1:7759524-7772024 GCA_030068025.1 Parauchenoglanis punctatus
GCAAACTCCGCACAGAAAGGCACCCTGGGTGACCTGGGGATCGAACCCAGGACCTTCTTGCTGTGAAGCGACAGTGCTAACCACCGCACCACCGTGCCGTATATATATTAGGCATGGGGTGGGACAAGGACACTGAGGTGCTGGGACAAGCACTTTCACTTTCCCAGCAGGTGAGCTAATGAACTTATGATTAATGTCCCCAAACCTTTCTATATTAAATACCAACAAACATCTAAACATCTAGGTCTTAAAGATTCTGACCAGATATATATATATATATATAGACCTAGACCTAGATGTTTAGATGCGAGTCAGTTCATATATCTCAAAGTGATGCTGTAACTGTAGCTCACTCTACTCATTCTTCAATCCTCCTACAAAGGGAGGCGAAAACATTGACGAGTCAGAGCAAAATATGGGACAAAACATCCAATACAGTCAGCTAAACCTGAAGTAAAAATGAAGATGCCCCTGTTATTGTTGTTTATCGCTGCTGCTGTAGCTATTATTATTATTAACACCATTTTGTTTGTCTATTTATTCAACTCAAAAATATCACAGCACGTAACCCAGGAAACCCACGCATGCACGGGGAGAACATGCAAACTCCACACAGAAAGGCACCCTCGGTGACCCGGGGATCGAACCCAGGACCTTCTTGCTGTGAGGCGACAGCGCTAACCACTGCACCACAATTATACTCATTTTTAACCAAATTATGTGAAAGATCTATCAAAAATTCCAATGTATTAGAAGGTGTTCATTAATATAAAACAGTGTTTGGTTTGAATTACAGCTGGCACTACTGTCAGAGCCGTGCTGTTCTATCTTCTGACCAATCAGGATTGAGAATTCAACTGTAGCATAACAGTGAAACCAAAAATACCTCCATTGTTCCATAGATTGGATAAAATGACTGTCTGAGGAGCTTTAATAGGTTTTTAAGGATGCCTCTACTCTATACCTGGCACAAAAAAGGAAAAAAAGGAGAAAAAAAAATTGAGAGAGAGAGAGCTTTTATTTCAACAGGCAAGATGCTATTGAGAAGCAACAAACCTTGAAATCAGAACTGGTTGTATTGAAGATTAGTGCAGTTTCACAGACTGCTGACATTTTAACCATTCCAGCTGATTAAGCCAACGAGCCATTATGCTGTTTATATTCATAATAATAGCTTGTAGGACTCAAGACGTAATTCTGGGGTGAATGAGTCGGAATTAAGGAGCTATAAGAAAATTCTGACAGCTTTTAAGGTTAAGACACAAAATTTAAGATACTATATACATATCTTCAGGAGGCCTAAATTCAAAGTACAATGTCAGACAAGATAATATGCATCTAGAAATTGGATTAAATGGCATGACATTGAATAAATGAATTGAAAGACTGTATAAATTGGTAAAAATTTTCTGCTCTGGTTTTTTGGATATTTCTTCCCATGAGAAGTGCCTGAGCTTTTCAAATGATGTTAAGCATATACAACAGGGCTAAAACACTAAACCCAGCTGACTGCACCCTTGTACTTGTCCATTAATCGATATCCAGCCATGTTTAACAAACATATTTGTGAAAGAGGAGACCACCAGCACCACAGCATGGATCTACAGTCAGACACCTGCTGCTGCTAAGATGTATTAACTGCTAAGCTCGGTGGCAAAAGCAGTCGGAAGTTGTTTATCACAGTGGTGGGTTTATGTGAGGCTGTGTTGAAGATGAACAGCATTTCTCCAACACTTTTCCTCTGGCTGCTTTCTACCCAGGCCTCCCACGCACTCACTTCTCCAATTAGTATATCAATTGTGCTGAAGGTTTATATGCAGGGCTACAGAGAACGGCAGCGAACACACCCTATCTACACTGTGATTCATACAGCAGAAGCAGCAGTCAGCAAGAAGAGTGCCAAAACTTCTCCTCACGCAGACCTAATGCAATTCAGCCCTCAGTTAAGTCCCAGTAAGGCTCAAAATCTATTATGAAACACTGGCTATGGTTTGAGAAGACAAACAATAACTGAAAATATGTTGAAAGGTGTGGAAAAAAGATGAGCTCTGTCCTTCGTGGCATTTATTAAATCATATGATTTATCAAAAAAAATTTTTTTGATTGAAGTCACTTTGAATCAGAGCAACCTGTGATTATTTTATAAGCTGGCAAGTTGATGCCTGTAGGTAGAGCTGGTACACAATGCACAATCAGAGTTGGGAAAGTTACTTGTCTTCAGAAACGGGTTGCGCAGTCAATTTTCTGGGCTCAGCATTCACATTATAAAAATCAACTTTTTTTTTTTGAGGTTGAGTAGCGCAGTTTTTTTTAAGAGCCTTTAAACAAAAACATAACACAAAAAAATATTGGGATAGAAAATACGGACTGTATCTTGCACCAACAGTTATTAGTACCCAATATAACTCAATGTGGCAACACAATACTACAGAGATCATGGAATCGTAATGTTTACACAGGATGCAGGCTATTTATCACACCTATAACGTTTTGTTATACAGTAAATTGTTGAATGAATAAAATCATGATACTTCTTGCACTCAGTTTGAACTATGAATATGAACTCTGAATATGATTCTTAGTTCTCTTCGTTTGCAATAATATTATGTCGAATTCAATAATCCACTCAAATGAAGCAGCAGCAAGAAGTATACGGGGGATTACAGTGAAAAAATGTCACCAAGAATCGCTGAACTACAAATATTTTTGCTACAAATTAATTGATTACTCATTTATAGATATAGTTGACATTTTTATGGAATATTCTTAAGACACAAATGCATCATCACACATTGTTTGGTTTCATTCTATTACAGTTTCACAAGTTCGGCTGTAAATGAATTCAGATATTAATTTGGGCTTGCTTTTCATAATCTAACATTAGTGACATGCATTTTACGGTGATATTCATAACTGCTTCGTGGACTTAATTCACATGGCTTGGACGCAATTTGGACTCAAGTCTTTTGACTTTTGACTTGTCATGACAAATCAAATCACTTAGATTTGAGCTCGTTGATTTGGAAAGACTTTTTCAAAATCAAATACTAAAAATTATACATTTAACCATATGCAGTGAATCAACTACTCATTTGCAGCAAATTGGCATCAATCTTCAATTCTTGGGTAAATGTTCAACAAGTCGGATAGCCTAGATAAAATTGTCCTATTGTCCAATTGTCTACACCTCATCTCTGAAATTAAACTGAAATATTCGGTTTTTATAGTCATGGTTGCATCTTTCAAACACCTATATATTTCTTTTAGGTTTGTCTAGAAAATAATGAACAATAATTTTTGGAAATTCTAGCCTCAAATTTCGGCTCAAAACCAAAGTTAAAAACTTGTAATTTCACTTGGACTTAACAGTCTTGACTTGGGACTCGACCGGGGACTCGACCGGGGACTCGACCGGGGACTCGACCGGGGACTCGACCTGGGACTTGCAAATCAATGACTTTTTCCCACCTCTGATTTATAGTGCTTTACAAAATAGCATACAGTAGGGATTTATCAGGCCACACTGGTTACATAAAGGCAGGTGTGCATAGCACAAATTTGTTCCACTTGGAACTTCTCTGACAGGGAAACGTTGTTTCAGTGCTTGACGTAGGACCTTTAAGGTTTCTCCCAGAGGATCAAGCAAAGGACTGTAAAAAAATTCTAAGAGGGAATGGTACAAGAAGATATAAATTGCACTTAACTCTAATGCCATATTTATTCAAGCGTTTTTTTGATTTTTTACACTCTGGGATATCTGGGACATTAAGGTATTCCTGGAGCAGCGCAAAGTAATTAAATCAGGAAGTGTTGTGACTGGCTTCAACAAATGCCTGCCATGAATGCCAGCAGTTTAAAAGAGCAGTAGCGACTGAATTGCATTAATAAGCCCATTAGAATTCATGATACTGTTGTATTTGGTTTTCTCCATGACTGAGAAGGCTCTTTCTCTTAATTTTTAGGGATTTCTCAATAAATCATGAGTGAATAGATAAAGATAAAAAGACGAGAAGAAGAGTCTTACCATTATTATTATTATACCTCCCAAACCAGAAGGTGAACAGGGGACATATTTGGGTTTACTTGTTTTACTTAAACAATGGATAACTTTAAAACATTGCCTGTAGCTATTTTTAGGAAGTCATAGTTACAGCAGAAGAAGCTGACATACTCATAACGGCTTACATTTCCAATTATTTGCAGGTTGACATGCACTGCTTCCTCCACTTACCACAGGCAATTTCCTCCCTACAGGAGGGCTTCACTCAGCGGTCTCCAGACACCAGGGATCAAGTGGGACAAGTCACACACCCTAAACCTCAGTTCTTTCTTCTAGCTGTAAAACCGTTATGACTGGGTGTGGTACAAGCTTCAGAGGTTTCTCAGTTCCAACAAGACAAACCAAATCGAGATGACAAGAAACAATATCAACATATTATATCAATATTGTGCTAAATCGTGGTATTATACTTTGTTATATGACTATTATAAGAGTATCGGGGTAGATGTAGCACTTTTATGATATGCACCGATATAACATAACAGAGACATTTTTAAATAAAGCTTGCCAGCAAGGTTTACATGGCATCTGGTTGAGATAGAGGTGTACATCGAGACTGAGGTGCCATGGGACACAATTAGAAGGCATATCAGCAGAACCTTTTTACTTTCATGCAGGTGAGTGGTCAAGTATGAAGCTCACAGGTCAAAGAAAGACTACGTTCATTAAGGTGGATATGAAGGATGCATTTAAAGTGATGCATTTACAGTGTTCATTCATTCATCTTTAGTAACGGCCTCGTCGTGACTGGTTTAAATTAGGCTGGCTCTCAAGTTGTGCAACAAAAAAGCGTTCACCCTGTCGTATGCAGTGATGCCACAGGGAGCCATGCTTTCTGGGTGGGAGGAGTGGTATACTCAATTACATGGACACTAACCAATCATGGGCATCCTTCCTCTGAATGTGTTGTGCCAGTCCCTGATCAGCCGGCTTCACATGCCTTGCTAGCTTCCATGTCATTGATGGGCAGAAATTAACTAAATTAGTGAGAAAATGGGGGTCGGGGGGTCGTGGATAGGTACAAATAAGAAATAGTGGCAATAGACTGTAAGTTAAAATGTAAATACAGATACAAACATTTGGGGCTTTCTAAACAGATATAGGTAGAGGCTCAATGCCTATATTCATACCAGTTTCTTTTTTCCCCTATATGTCCTTGTTAGTTAATTTTGTAGACTTCACAGGTTTCAAAAGATGTCACGGCTGTGAATTTTGCGGCCAAGGTGTTAGTCAATCTAAACATTCTGATAAGCAGCATAACTTCATAAAACGGCTTTCAGGTGTCTTTATATGATACTTCTGTCCTATTGTTCTCACCTAAACACCGGTGTGAGTTAGTCACAGAAAAGACGGGGAGTGATCGTGCGAGAGAAAAAATAATAGGAAGAAAGCTCGATGTCAGTAGCCTAACCTGGCACATCTGTTACATCTTTTTAGTTCTGTTCCTTTTCTCAGCTGCTGTTCACTACTTCTCTCTCATGCACGTTCTCTTTGTGCTGTCAGGAATTTTGTTTCCTGCCCCCAAAATATGAATATTTTACAGCTAAGAAGCTTAAAGGGAACAATGAAATGGCCTGCAGTTAAATTATACCCTATTTTCATAGCCACAGAACAGAGAGAGTGGGAGTATGAGAGCAATACAGAGAGAGAGAGAGAAGGAGGGAGAGAGGGAGGCAGAAAGCGAGAAAAGAATGCATGAACGGATTCAAATTTAACAATATTAAGAAAGAGCAGAAAAGTAGTCTTGACTCTGAACACAGTGTCGTGATGACACTCATCCTCCCTCTGCGGTTTCAGCGTCTCCACTGTGAAATGTCTCAGCTCGGAGGGTCACACGTCATTTAGCTCAGCTGCTGTAGCAAAGGTCGTCTGACTAGACAACCACCAGCCCACTGCCTGAGCCACAGCTCAGACATTACATGAAGATGAAAAGCAGACAAGCACACACACACACACACACACACACACACACACACACACACACAACAATGGGAAACAGAAATCCGACTGGAAGGAAGGAGCTTGAAGAGCTTACTTTATCAAATAAGTATAATGGTGTACGGTCATGAAGAGTGCATCAAGATACTTCAGATACCACACTAACACCGTCTGGAAAAATGGTCCTTAGCTGCACTTCTTGTTAAAGGGATGGTACCATGCCTTTAATACGTATCCTTTATCAGGGAAGGTGCATGTGCACTCCGAAAACTGTGAAATCTTAACTGTTTTTCAGCCTTTAAAGGCCATGCCAACTCATGTTTTAAATAAATTTTGTAATTTATCAGCTATAGCTGTTATAATTTATGACAGATTGCAAAAGAAAGAACATTGTTGGATTCTTCAGTTAAGTGATATCTGTTTTTTTTTCTTTTTTTCTTAAATTAGATGCGACAGTATTTGTTAAAGATGGCACCAATGCTGCCAAAATACAAATCGGTGCAAATCTTCCCCAGCCGCTAAGACATGAGGGGAACTTCTGTCCTGCTCACTGCTTTGCAACTCAGTAAAACTGCATCTAATTTAGAATTTGTACCATTTTATACACACCAATTTAGTGTAACAGTTTGTGTAGAAATGTTCTGCCTAGCGTGTTGGTTTGTTTTTTAATGAGAATGAGAATGAATTGAGTCAAGTGATACTATGATCTGTAAAAAATGATGCAAGTTAGGTTTCCTCTGACTAAAATATTTTTTTATAAAAACTCATTACATAAACAGATTTTTGCTGTTGACGGCTTTTTCTCCCCCCAAAGAAATTGTTCCCATTACAAATGAGAAAAATACCTTTGTCCAAAACAGCTTTGATGTCGAGTCTTTCATGACTTTAATGGTTTAGCCATTTCTCAGCAAATGTAGTCTATGTGTTTTTGCCATTTCTCAGCAAATGTAGTACACAGGGCAAGAAGTGAATGAGAGAAAAACCCTTCTCAGTGCACTTGCTTTAAACCCTAACCAGCTTTGATGCTTTAGGTTTCCATTGCTGTGACTGAAGTAAATGATGAATAATAGGTCAAATGGCGCTGCAGAATAAGCGAAACTGTGTATTGATTCCCGATCACTGATCCGAACCAATTTTCACCCATTACGCCAAGTAGCATGCCTGAAAATATAGAAATGTAGGCAAGAAAGAACTGAATGAAATCTCTTATTTTAGGTTAAACTGAGTGAGATACTGTCAGCTTTGCTCTTAATCCAGAGGTGATGGCTTCCTTACAACTCACAGCAGAAATTGCTCATTCATAAGCCCTAGACTCAGGTCACAAAGCTAAAAACGTGGCATAACCCGGCAATTGTAGTTTATGAGGATATACTGAGCTATAGCTATAACACCAGAACACTAACAAGCCATGTCACAGACCATGAGTCAACGTCATCTGATCGATAGGCAATTACATTACTGTGGGATTCGGTTTCAGAAAGACAGTATTCACGGGCTAGAGAAGACAGAAGATGAAGAAAGGCTTGAGTCACTTCCATAACCTCTGATGCCAAAGAGTTCCTTTGCCAGTATGTATACGATTATTCAAAAAACATAGGCCAGCTTAAAGCACTTAGAAAGAAGGTAGCATAATAATTAATTGAATAAAACATAAATCAATGTTCAAAAGCAATCACCTCATTGCAATTTAAATCAATATGATGTTCCAAAAAAGGTAATGGCGCTGATGAAATTTAAAAGTAATGTTAGTATTAGAAGATAATAATGAATGGATGCTGCAAAAGATGTCTGCATAATTGGGAAGGATCGGAATAAGGACTTAGAAAAGAGGGAGGGGACAGACCATAATATAAAGATGGTGAAGATAGTTACGTTCTTGCGTGATGTAAAACTGAATGCTAACGTTGGTGTCTGCAGTTTGGAGGTGAGTGCTTGTCAGCGTTCTGTGGTTTCAGCACCGTACTACTAATAACTGATGTGTCTGATGTTTCCAAACAGTTGGCCAGGGGATTGGGCAGAATTGTGATCCAATCATAAACAATCTATTAATGTCTATCTAAACATCCAATCACAAGCAGAAGTGGATGGCCATTCACACCTTGTATTGGTTGCCATATTGGCCACTTGTGATGAGATTTCCTGAACAATGATTCCCGACTGCCATCCTGGAGTACCATACTGTCCTGCACATTTTAATCTTTGATGTAAAAGCACAGCTCATTTTAAATCGGTCATGAAATTCAACAAGGCATAAAGTAAAAAACCGTTTAACGGTGCAACACTCACATACCTTTATAGATTTTGTTTTCTGTACTTTTCTCCCGTCTATCAATTGCTGGTGTTCCTCAAATGGATTACTTAAGATGTCTAATTCCCTGCAGCCAATCAAACCAGAGTTCAGCGGCGTGTGGGAGACACTGACCTTGAGAGCCAATAGCGGCACTAAAATGTGTACTTTTAATGTGACTAGAGTGTTCACAATGTAAAATTCAGCGAGATGAAGCAAACAACAATACAGCTACGGTCAGTTTGGGTTTTCTGGAATCAACACAGGGTCAACATTATACATACAGGGTCGAAAATATACATACACCCACTCAGATTATTAATTCAGTGGTGCTGAAAGTTGCACAATGTCTCTTAACTTCCTGTTAGTGCTCATGAATAACTACAGCTGGTAGCTTCTATGTGCACAACATAAAAAGTGCTTACTCGAGCACTCGCCGGATTGACCATGACACAGATGGGAACAATGTACAACGGGGAAGATCGACAAGCTCAGTGACAAACAAACAATGGTACATAAGGAACAACCTCGGAACCATCAAAACACAGGGCAGTCATTAACCGGAAGCTGCTGGAACACCGTCTACAGTCAAGTGAGATTTATGTCACTTAGAGTTTGCAGCTGACTACATGGACAAAGAAAAAGCCTTCTGGAGGAAAGTTTTATGGTCAGATGAGACAAAGTTAAGTTGTTTGGCCACAATGACCAGAGGTCCAGGGGATCACTGTACCACCTGATAAGCATGGTGGTGGTAGCATTGTGCTCTGGGGCTGTTTTGCTGCCAGTAGAACTGTGGATGGAATAATGAATTCCTCACCATAACTTCAAACCATCTACTAGAGTGTTGAAACTTGTTCAGAACTGGGTGCTCCAACAGGGCAGTGACCCCAAGCACATATAAAAAGCTGGTTGTGGATTGGATAAAGCAACTGTTAGGTAAAATTCTTAGTCTACATTTTTATATCAGCATTTTTCTAGACACTAACTTTAATTTTGATTTATTGTGTCGTGTTTCCCAAGTTACCATATCAATTGACCCGAACCCAGCACATCCCACTTCTGACACCATTTGCATAAAGTTCATCTTAAAACAAGTCCTGACCTCAACCCAAATATGTGGACTGTCCTTAAAAGGAAACGCACGGGTTTAATGGAACTCTACAAATTCTACAGAGTGGTCATTTTGTCCCTGTGCTGATTTCAGAGAACCCAAAATAAATTAAAACTTGTGCACCAAATTCTTGTTTTTCTATTAAAGATATATGTTGCACATTCATTCTGCCACAGAAAAGGATCACTGTAATCACTATATTGCCATGACATTCATTTCTATGATGACATTCATGCTCGTGTATGTAAGCTTTTAACCACAACCCTGAGCGATCCCTGAAAATGTAGACCACTGGACATGTTTCAAACTATTTGCGATGTAGGGACAATGTCCACTTTGTCCTTAGCAACTTCTCTCCCTTGTGGTGTACATCATTGCTTGTTTGGGGGAAAAATGAAAAACATTCAATTAGTTGTTATATAAAATAGTGTAGAGGGTTTACACCACCTGATATATTTTAGGCGATGGTTAGTCACACTTATGCTATATAGAATTCTGTTTGTTTTTGGTTTCTAGTTGTAGAACCATGTGAAAAAATCATGTGAGCTTCCCGTCCCCACCCAATTTCCTCCCCAATTTGGTCACCTGCCAATTCCCTCCAACCACCCAGCTCTACTGACCAGCCAACTCTACCCTATCCTATCACACCAACTGTGAAGGGTGAAGGCTAACACAACCTTATTTCCAGAAATGTGAAGTCAGCTAACCTTATCTTTTCAAACTGCTGCGTTACAGAATGGGCTAGTGTCTCTGGGATATGTTGGGATTCAGACCTGCAATCTCCTAATGATAGGGTGAATGCTTTTCTGTTGTAACACTCAGGATTTGGGCCATTTCTACCTAAAAACATAGGAAAGGGCAGTGTTTACGTGAACCAGTTACAAATTTTCAAATGCAATTTTCAAAACAAAATGTGCAAAATACTATTACTGACCAGCTGGTCTTTGCAGGAGCTCATTTCAGCAAGTTGAGAACAAAACGATACCAATTTTGTCTTAATAATGAGAGAGGTTATTGAAATTACAGCTTAAATCAATCTAAAATTTTTCTCAAAATGACATAATTGCTGAGCAAATTAGGAATGCATTAAATGTTCACACTTCAAATGCACAATCTTTCCTCTTTTACAACATTTGCACTTCTGTCTGCCCATATTACTTTACATTCCCATTGTATTGTTTTTTTTTACCACATTTAATCAGTGTTAAACAACTTCAGTTTCGTTTACTTACTTACTTAAGCTTACTGTGACTATCAAGAACAATTCCCACATGCAGAAATCGTATTTGCATAATGTTTGCTACCACAACTTTCCATGCGATATCACTCATAGAATTATTTTTGTAAATCTCCTGCAACATGCCCACTAACTGCACACAATTTATCCCATTGCCGACGCAAATTAGGGCCTCGGTGCTCTAAAAGTGACATGGCGGGTTAGAAGTTCAGTGATTTATTTCTACAGCAGCAAGAAAACAAGATAAAATAAAGCAGGGTTCATGGTGCGAGGTGGAAGGTTACCGCTCAAAGAAGAAAAAATGGGGCGAAGGGTTTTTTTTCTGGTGGCGAGAGAGTAGAAAGACATTTTGAATGAGCAAACAAAGTGATTGGTATTTTGGAGCACATCCTAGTTCTGTCCAAGAGAGTATTAACTGGCTACCCACTCTAATTAGGATGAAAGTCTTCAAAGTGTTTCCTCCGTTTTCTACAGCCTCCGGCAGGCAGAGATGCGTTAGTTTTTTATAATGAGGACGGGCATGAATGGGAGACAAGCGAGAGATGATCAATCTACCAAAAAAGGCATGAGAAAGAAACATTGTGAAGCAGTTCGTTTCATGCAATTTGGATCTATTCATTTTTATTCAATAAAGAAAATAACTCTTGACTCTTTCCCCTATGCTTTCTCAGAAGTCAAAAAGCCGGCAATCGTTCTGGCATGTGAGTGTGCGTGCGCTGTGAGAAGATGCTCGGCTAGATGAAGAGACAATGCATCAGGAGTCACCTCCTTGAAAAGGTCACCCTCCCACATGAGGGCCAATTAGAGAATCCCGTCAACCGCAATCACAGCTGAATTACCACCTCCAAAAGGTGGCTGTGCAGAGGTCGTGTCAGGCAAGAAGAGAAAGACAAGCGCCAGGGAAGATTGATTATCAATCTCTCCTTCTCTCTCTCACTCCCTTTGTCTGCCTCTATATCTCGCATTAGGATTTTACGGAGACCAGAGACACCTGTAGGGCTCGGAGTGTCATCCACAGATCTCACACACTCTCAGAGGCTCGTGTGGCTACTTGACGATGTAGATTTATTGAGCCATTACGCTGCATGATGCTATCATTAAGCGGCATGTCGGGGGAAAAAAAAAAAACTTTACATGTCTGAAGCTGAAGATTTTGATAAACTACCAATAAACCCTGGCGCTGGTAAATTCTCCATTCTGATTGGTCAAAAGGCGCTCGTAAAACACAGGTTTGTATACCTGTGCCATTTTTTAATATGCTGTTGTTGCTATAATAGCGACTAACTCAGACACTAATCCTAATCAAGATAATAATAATAATACAAATATTAAAAACATGATTTAAAAAAGAAGAATGTATTACGTAAGTTGATGTCTAATTAACATTCATGGAAGGAGTCTCCAGTGTCAGAACCTTTCAACGGTCAGTAAGTTTTCCGTCATCAAAAAAGTCTTTAGGACGGAGGACCTTACACTCTTGTTGCTCCACAGTGATTTGGTTTGTTTTATTAAATTACAAGTAAATATATAAAGCAAATAAAGAAAGGATAGTGACAGAACCATTATTTTACATCATTAAATGAAGCTATAGACTTGTAAAAAAGAAAGAAAGAAAAAAAAGGCATGCCCTGTGATAAAGAATTGTTCTTTAATTATAGTGCTTGCAATGCATTATATTGTTCTCCATTTACTTCTTCTTATTCTTCTTCTTATTCTCTCCAGGATTAATAACGCAATTTCTGCTTAACGTGGAAACTTCGTTCCAGCTTTGTTTCGTAGGGCCTGTTCCTGGTACGGCGGCTACGACTTTTCTTTCCGCTATTCCTCTCACATCCCTCTTTTTTTCTCCCTTTTTCCATTCTTTTTT
>JAQQZU010000039.1:7800179-7816519 GCA_030068025.1 Parauchenoglanis punctatus
TAAATGGTGGCTACTTTGAAGAATCTGAAATATGAAATATATATATATATTTTTTTACACTTTTTTGTTTACCACATAACTCAGTATATGCCGTACGTGTTGCTTCATAGTTTTGATGTATTCTGTAATGTTTTACAACGTAGAAAGCAAAAAAAAATAAAGAAAAACCTATGAAAAAGAGAAGGTGACCCCAAACTTTTGACCGGTAGTGTGTGTGTATATATATATATATATATATATATGAAGGACAAACCCTGTAGCGATGTACTCTACATTAGCAAAGCAGTCGCATGTTATGTTATGTTTCTAATGTAAATTGCATACAAAATGTTGACATTGGGTATTATCTGAAATCAAGTCAATTAGAAAGAGGAGAAGAAGAAAAAAGTTGAAGGAGAACGAGAAAAGTCTGAGAGGGTGACGAGAAGAAGAAACCAGTGAGCAGTGGAGGAATGAGAAAAACAACATGAAATAGCACGTCTATAAAAGTAGACGGAAATGTGAAAAAAGGGAGAAGACACCTCTAATTAACGGGCTTATCTAAATCAGCAGCGAGCTTGCTGAGGTAAACA
Organism: Parauchenoglanis punctatus; assembly: GCA_030068025.1. NCBI lineage: Eukaryota > Metazoa > Chordata > Actinopteri > Siluriformes > Auchenoglanididae > Parauchenoglanis > Parauchenoglanis punctatus. Next base: position 7,800,752 of record JAQQZU010000039.1, read on the forward strand.
GCGTGTCCTCAAATTCTGCAGCCGCGCCACAGAGATGAGAGCAGATTCGGAGCTAATTATTTAGTCCTGAAGGAAAGAGGTGAAGCGCGTCTCATTCCCCATATCCGCAGGGCGGGAGTCTCCTTGGGCATGTCGAATGAAGCACAAGCCCTATCTTCACAATGACTGAACAGAAAGCCAAAATCCTCTACACGGAACAGCACAGATGTTCAAGCCGCACGCAAGCCTTGAAATATTTTTTTTCCTCCTGTAGAGAAAATTGGAAGTCGTTTTGAACGCTTCAGATCCAAATGAGCGATGAGAGGAAACAACATTGCGCACCACAACAACAAACCTCGAATAAAAATATCATTAGATCCGTATAAGTATACGAAGCATTTGTGGCAGAGATAACACTCTAGACTTAAAACATACAGAAGAAAACAATGACTGACAGGGTGGTGTGATGTTGCCTGTTGAGAAACGGAGTGAACCGTTACCACTGCAAAGTTGATTATTTTCCAACCGCAGCAAGTCCTGAAGGATTACTCATCTTCTACCACAGCAATTTGCTAACTTGGTTTTATGAAACAGTTCATATTTTATCCATTCATCATTAAGTTTACTTTCATGGAACATTTCCGAAACAAGTTTATAATGTTATCACTTATGATAGCAGCTATGAACATTCATTTCCTAAAAAGCCTGACGTTTTCTCCCGCTCACAGTTAACGAGACCAAATTAAGCAGCTTGTCATATTACAGAGAATTGTCCATCCTGAAGACTCGACCCTGCTAATCACCTGGACTATGACAACAATTACGCGCTTTTCTATGCGGTGTGTCCATCGTACATGTCCGTGGTCGCATTAATATAAACCTGGACTGTCAAACAGAAAATAAACCAACCAATCAGAGTTGAGAATTCAAGAGGGTCGTCATATAATGCTAACTAAACCAATTCCGAATTCAGGAGGACAAGTGTAAAAATATCAATGGACGTTTTCTCCAAATTGGGATCTATTTCTGAACACCTTACTGCACATCACACAACATATGCATTTACATTTATATCATTTGGCAGAGGCCCTTATCCAGAGCGACTTACACACATGCAACTAGCAGTGATCTCTACTAGTTTTTGAAGCCCATTGCTTTCCTAGTCCATATATACTGTACGGTGAACAACACGACAGGAGTGTTTTGTCCCTGTTCAGTGAAGGATTTTCCTCCATTTTTTTCATGGCTCTCCCCCATCATGCAACAGCTTCCAACCAGAGAGAGGGAAGGCTAACACATTCATCCTCCAAGACACGTGTCACAAACCAGCTGCTGCTCTGACACCGTGATCCTCCCTCCTCCACATACAAGAGCTCATGGATTCTCCTTGATTGGTCTGTGTTGCTGTGATTGGCAGGAAACTAAAGATCAACCCCATCGCTCTCACTGAGCCAGTTTTGCTGTCTCGGACGCCCCCGGCTTTGCACGGATGTGGCATCGTCGGGAGTCAGACTCGCCATCTCCAGGCGATATGATGATCGGACTACGCGGAAGTCTGATTTGCTATTTCAATCTTTCTTAGCAACTACAGTCTACAAGGAAACAAACTACTAAATAAAAGCCTAGGCCATAGCAACAAAATTACATTAAAGATATTCAGGGCGCAAACCATATTTGAGATCACGTGCATATTTGCGTATGTTATCGTTCTACTTTTAAAACAAAAGCGCAAAACAAATTTGATCTGTACCTCTGGGGATTAAGTAAACGGATTTTTTACAGAATCCGCCCACATCCACCCCGGGCTAACTCCTGACTGTAGAATGCGTTTTACATTGCACGGCTGATATATCGAGGCTGCCAACCCTGTCTGTCTCTGTGTGCCTCAGTGTTCCTCCCTCACCAGTCTCTGCCTTGAGGTCAATCGACAATGAACACATTTCCTATTCAGATGCTGCCTCTGCTCGCCTCCGTTCTGACACTTTCCATTTCAGCAGGACAGACCCAGATAAAAGCAATGCTCTCAGATTGAGTGCCTTTTCCATCTGATTCTCGTTTCACACTCGTCACTTGGGTAAAGGCCGCGTCGAGAGACCTCGAAATATTCTACAGAGGCTATGTCTATAGGCTCGGCTGCCGTCTCGGTGATTCCGTGATTATGTGTATATGTTTGATATTTTCTCTGGGAAAGTAAAGTGGCATGAACCTGAATGCTGCCTTTCACTAAAGAAGCCTGACGAGAAGAAAATATCCCCTTCATCATGCTCCTAGGGTCATTTAATTCTCTCGTCTTTGATTACCAGTATCTCTCGCTCTCTCTCTTTCGTTTCACCAGTCTACAAAAAAAAAAGTTTCAAAAATGAGAGTTATTTTGGAACTATGAACTCTAAAAGAATCTTTTGAGGGCATCTATTTTTGTTCCTCGATCTCTGAATATCTTCTCTGCACACAACTTTGATCTAGACGCTATAGAGAGTCAGTACTTTCCGGAATTAGCTCCGAGTACTTTGTTTCAGGTTTTTCTGGGGTTTTTTCTCCCCAGCATACACGTACACAAGGCGCATCAATCATACCTAGACCTTAGCTGAACCCATCGGACTTCAGCAGCCTCGAACTCTCCTTCCAATTTCATACAATTTGAGCTGGGAAATCTGAGCCGGACTCTGGCCTTACAGGATTAAAAGTCGGGCACTTCTAGATGGTGTTGGAAAAATTGTAATTGTACTCCATTATTATAGTGCAAGTATCATTTTAATGGATTCCCTTTACCAAAGCATACCTGGAAATAGATCATGCATCCAATTACATTGTATGTTTTTAGTCAGTCTTTAGTTCTTTTCATTTAGCCCTTCACAATAATAATAATAAAAAATAAAAATGCCCTCAAAGATCATGATTACACTAAATCCAATGTCAAGTGGGTCAGACCAAAACACTAGGAAGATTTCTCCCTGTTATAGGCAAGTTTAAAGAATTACAGATCTACAGCATTTCTGGAAATATATATTTAGGAAGTTCATTTCATTGTTGTCCACTGAGGAGTCATTTAGTAACATTTAATAAACGCCACGGCGGACGTTAACATTGGATTTCTTCGGTTCCTTATTAGCAAGCATTAGCTAATTATTTGGATTTCATAAGGTAAAGCAGTCTTCAGACAATGTAGCCTGATGCCATAAGCTTGCTGGATGGCAAATAAAACAAGTGTTGCTTACGTGCGTTTTATGTCCAACGGGAAACAGATAGGAATAGCATGTCATTATGTCATTTTCTGTGGATGCAGATTCGCCATCACAATAAAATCACTGGATTCACCTGGCCATCCCATTGTAAAGTGTCTGGCTACACCAAAACACTGCAAAACAGATCAACAGGCTGAAATTCATCACCAGGAATACAGATTTTCTGTAGAATGATTTTACAGTCATACAGACCAGATTTTCACCATGAACTTTTCAACATTCTACAGTCCAACAACCTGGAACTAACGCTGCCTCATTAGAAAAGATGGACTTAGTTGGGATTACATGAAATCACTAACTTCATCTGGTTAATAAAGAAGTAATTATAAAGAATTAATCATCAGCACGTTTTGTCAGTAGTTGCTGCATTCAAACTCATAATTTCCAACCTCTGACTAGGAAAAACCAAAGAAACCTCCAATAACATTTGTAAGAAGGGCGTCTGGTTGAATTTCTTATGAGAATGATCTCGTTAGAATAATGAAAAACTATAGCCCCACCCTTAAACAGCACCTCAACCATTGGAAAGCTTTGAAACGTTTATTAATCCTGAAGGAAATCCGAGTGTCACGAACAGCTCCGTCCGGCACAAATCAAACACAACAGCAGAATAAAAATTAAATAAATAAAAAGGTTCCATCGATCATAAAATAATAGAAAGGTTGCATTTACATTTGTCATTTTGGCAGACGCCCTTATCCAGAGTGACTTACATATATCTCATTTATACAACTGAGCAGTTGAGGGTTAAGGGCCTTGCTCAAGGGCCCATCAGCGATAACTTGGCAGTGCTGGGATTTGAACTCACGACCTTCCGATCACTAGGCCAATGTCTTAACCACTGAGCTACCACTGCCCTATAGTTGCATCTATCAATTCTACATTGTGCAGTGAGTATATAAGTAGCATATAGGAAAATGGGAATAGTGAGGTAGACAGACACGGTTATGGGCCATTACTTAGTATAGAATGAAATATGCTGCAAAATAGAACAAGAGATAGATTATTACTTTAAGGTGTGACATGCGATCGAAACCCTTGATGCTGCTGTACATTATACATTACGTTGCAATTCTTAACCAGATATCTGTGAGAAGGGGGGATTTGTGGCGGAGAGGGGAGGTTGATGGTGACAATTCTGAGACCATGTTTCAAAAACATAAAACATATACAGCCTTTGAATTTTAGTTAAAAACTACTAATGGTAATGATTCATTCAAACCGTTTGGCGACATTCATCATCAATTGCTCGGAACTGAATCAAGGATTTTAAAACCGGGTTTCGCCCATAACCTGAATGAAAATGATTTTATCCTGACATGATGGAGAATTACATTCTGCAGTAAAAATATGCTAAGCTCCATGTATTCACTTCACTTCCTATTTGAAATAATGAGCTATTTGGGAACCCCAAATGTCCACCACATTTGGTAGAGATCTGCAATCTGCTCTAGATTTGCTCATTTAAAAACCTCATTACGCCATCTTTCTCCATCGTGCTTTGTTATATGCTGTGATAACACTATAAGTAACCACCTCTGCATAAGCGTAAAGAACATCCTTGGAGCTAACAAATGTTAATACCGAGGAGCAGGAGTGTTTTATCCTCAAAGCTAAGACTTACCTCATAGGCTCCTTCAGGTCGATTTAGTTTGAGGCAAAAATGTGAATCAATACACTTTTCTCCTGCGGATTTCCACCACACCAAGTAAAAGTTGAAACTTCAGTCCCACCGTCTGGGCCACCTACTGGGAATGGCTTCAAATGAAACTGCCCACAGCTTTCAAATGTGCTGGCACAGCTGCAGAAGTGGAACAGCTGCTGTGATACTGACCTGACTGTACATAAAGTACTCTTGGACACTTTTTAATAATTGATTAAGAACTTTTGCATAGTTGTAATTATGCAACCAGTGCAGAAATTTCATCCTTGAAAACGAAGCATCATTAGGCGTGCTAGGAGGATTATAGGCTGTAGTGTTCATTGGGGAAGTTTTTAAGCAAAAGTAGATCAGTAAAGAAAGAATTGAAGAGTTGAATCATCCCCAATAGAAAATGGTTGGCGGGGTAAAAGCTCATAGCGCAGCGTTTCCGTCTCTCTCATCGATCATCTAATAATATTCCTCATCATTAAAATGTATCAAATGTTTCCCGGTGATGCAGAACAAGATTATTGTACAAATGATGTGCGGATCCTCAAATATCAAATCACCTTTGTTGTGTTATTCATCTTGATGTGACTGAATAATGCAGCCAAACAAATGAACTACTTCTTTTTCCGCATATTAATTCGCTTCCCAGAGGTGTAATCCTTTGTATCAATAATAAACTATGCCGACGGTCTAATTATCTGCATGGCATTCCTTGTACGGACAGAGATCGATACACAAATCCTGGTTCTGATACCAAAATAGGGCTTGTAATTTCAAATAAGTCAATAAAAGTCTCACTCACAGAAATACTTTCCCACACTGTAATGTGCTGCAAACAAACCACTAACTCGATCTGATTTCAATAGCTTACCTTGTACTTTCACACTCGTTGGCTAATTTAATTGCTTCAGTAGATGGCGATCATATGCCTATGAGTTATTGATTTCATCCGAAAACAGCACACGCAGTGTTAAACTCAACTTTATTACAAGTAATATGTGCGTACATAATGGGACTACATGCTGGTTTTGAAAGTGTTTTTCAAGATAAACACTTGATGCACATCTCTGATTACAGCATTCACCATAAACTGATTTCAGTACAGTGTTTTAACTGACCCAGGGTTATTAAATAAAATAGAAATGCTCATTTACAACCGTTACCAGGAGAACCAACAGAAAAACGAATGAATTAACGATTCCCAGAAGCCTCTGAGCCAAGCGAGTCGCCATCTCCGAGGGTATCGATATTCCAAAACAACCCGGCGACATCCTAGGCCATAGATCCTCAATTGTAACCTGAAATTGAAGGTATTTTCTCAAGAGATCTATATTTTATATTCTTTTGACCAACCCGCCGCGTTTTCATGCGGTCATTCCGTATGTAATGGACAGGAACCAGCCTCTGTCTGGCAGGTGGCCGCACAGGAAAGAAACCATAAGGAAGATTTTGTTCAAATGTTCCACGGATGACACGTGAATAAGGGAAAAAAAAAACCATTCTGCTAAATACATAAATAAATCTGCGGTTTAAACCTCATTTTTGCATCCGTCAAAAGGTGAAAACACTAAAGTGACTCGCCTGTTCCATATTTTTAAAAAAAATAAATAATAATAATAATAATAATAATAATAATAATAATATTCCCTTTTTTTTGTCTCTGTAGGTTTACAGTAAATGTCTTCTAATGATTCCTGCATTCCCATATGTTCTCAAATTAAAAACTGGCGAAAGGTTTGATACGGTGAGTTCTTTTGTTGCTGTTGCTTTGTGTTGCATTGCTTTCAAAAAAAAAAAAAAAAAAAAAGTGTTCATTAGTTTTCGTTTCTTGTTAATTATATATTGCCTGTAGCTCAATAGCAACACGAGTGCAATAAAGTTATGGGTTACTGCCGGCCATCAAGACATTGCAATTTGGTCTCCAATTTAAGAAGGAAATACTTAACCTTGCTATCTCCCTCTCAAAGCATCAGTGCTTTCCTCAGCACTTTCTAATCCTGTGTGTGTGTGTGTGTGTGTGCGCGCGTGTGTGTAAGCTCCTTTGAGCATTTTGCTGGACAGCGCAAACAAGCAGTGCTGAAGAAAAAAAAAAAAATGTTCTCTCATAAACGGACGTCTATTACCCAGGAGAAAGTGCACGGAAATGCAATTCTAATACAGATAAGAAAGATATGCGAAGAATAAAACACAATGCGGCGTGATGTCATAGGAAACTCCGAGCAGCCTGGCGCAGTGTACGCATGTCCTGAAGTGCTTTATTCCTTTTATATCACAGCAGAATCCTTCCACGAATGTTGCTACAGAAATGATAACACACTAGAACAAGCACAATAATATAAGCAGGAACAAGCGTCCAAGACAAATAACCACCTTCTGACCAATCAGCTTCATCATTTAATATCGCTGAGGTATATTTTTAGATTTTTTCGCCCATAATGACTACAGCTATATCTGTTATTCACAACTTTATAAAGACAGAGTCACTGTCGGTACTGCTGCGGTTATAATTAGCCGCCATGCTGAAGTGTTAGTGAATAATAACTGCTGTGTAATTAAGATAACAGGTTCTAAAAAAAAAAAAAAAAAAAAAAAAGGTACTTGCTTTTAATAGCGTTCATAAAGTGAGTGTCTACAAGATAAGTGTATAAGTATTGTATTTGATTATTTTGAATTGGTTACGGTTACAACGTTCTAAAAACCTTAACGATTGGTTGTGTTGACTTTATTAAGTACGAGACCTCGCCCTTTCCACGTGTGTATTAGATCGGACGGTGGCTGTCAGGACTTCCAAATACTTACATTTTCACTCCCTTGCTTTTTCTCGTGCTAAATAATAAGTACGATCCTCACTTTTTTCGAAATTCGGGTTCTCTAACTTGCCAGCCAGCATCAGCAAACAATCACTCTCCTTCGTTCTTCTTCTTCTTTGTCGTTCTTTTGGTTTCATCCTTCCAGATTAAAGCTACCGCTTGTAAAAATGCAATACATGGAAGGCGCTCTGAAGAGGTCTGTTATGGGCTACTGTAGCGGCGCAACATGGCGGCTCTGTAGAAGTGGACCCTCTCCCTATGTAGATATAAAGGGCTCATACGAAGCTTACGAAAACACAATGATTCATAGCTACAGGTAATTATACACGAATGAAACCATACTTATGAATACTCAATTCCATTTCTGCTAATAGACCCCCCTAAATCCTACATAGCGGACCTTTAATGTTAGCTTAAGATGATGAGTTAGTTAGTTTGCTCATGGATTGTTAGCTAGCAGATGTCTTTAAACAGCTAAATAAATAAATATTTTTAATGTTCTCTCATATAAAAAGTGCAGATTTTTTTTGGTCAAAGGGTTTTGTACTTTAAAAACTTTAAGCTTTGCATTGCGTTAGTAATTTTCTGAAACAAGGTTCGTTTCTTTCACCCTTTGAGTCATTTATCCAAAGCTGAAGGTTCTTCTTATCCATCTCTCTACTTTATAGAGCAGAGAAATTATGTGGCGTGTGTGTGTCACTGCCAAACTTTGAATTAGGTGATTAGATCTGTCAAATGTAAACGTTCAGAATGAATGAATAAATGCATAAATGAATGAATGAATGTCTAACAGGCTGAAGAATAAGAGCATTACTGAAGCAAGAGCCGGAGCACGTTGCTTTTCTCGCTAGCAAATTGAATCGTCTTTTAACGAAATTTAAACTGATTTTAACTCGACGTGACACAGAATTACACACTACAAACTACTGCAACAAAAAAAAAAAAACCATGCTAAGTGCTTTGTATTCACTTCATTTCCTAATTGGCATAATGCTGCGGTTCTAAGACGATGAGCTATTGTGGAAGACCAAATGTCCACCACAGGGATCTGCAATCTGCTCTAGATTTGCTCATTTAAAAACCTCATTTCAACCACCTCTCTCTGCATTTGCATCATGTTTTGTTATATGCTGTAATAAGCCTGTAAGTAGGCTGTGTGTGTGTGTGTGTGTGTGTGTGACATCCTCCATGTTAACAAAATGTTAATAGCAAGAGCTGCTCTGGTTTATCTTCAAATCAGACTTACCATATAGGCTCCTTCACATCGATCTAGTTTGAGGCAGATATCTAAAGCTTCAAACTTCAGTCCCAGCATCTGCGCCACCTATGGCTTCAAATGAAACCGCCCACAGCATACAGATGTATTGGCACAGATGCACAACTGAAACAGCTGCTATGATACTACACTGGGTCAAATACTGTAGAAAATCAGATGTGCTCCTGATCTCAATCTGCTAGGCTACACTCTCTGGAAAGGATTTCACCCCTGGTGAAAGTGGACAAAATTGCACACACTGTAGACAATCTTCATATAAATGCATGCAAAATGATGCACATACGCAAAGTGAAGCGTCTCCGGTACCATCATAAGGAGTGTGTGAGACCAATCAGTCCATACAGCTTTTAATTATGCTACAAGTAGTTTATTAAAAGTCCATCATGTAGGATTCAACAAACCGAGCGCCGCTCCCTTTTCAAGCATGCATTAGAAAGTTCAGCGCCTATGGCGTACCTTCAAGTGCTTACATTCGCGCTCCTTTACATTTTCTCATGCTAAGTAATAAGTACGATCCTCCATTTTTCAAAATTTGGGTTCTGAAACTTATGAGCCAGCACCAGCAAACACTGATTCCTCTTCTTCTCTTTTGTCTTCCTTTCCTCATCTTCGTTGTCCTTCCGGACGCACCCTGTGTAGATATAAAGGGCTCTCTCTAAGCTTCTGCTTCATACTATAATATCATACGCTAATGAAAACAATCTTATGAATTTCTGCTAATAGATCCCCCTAAATCCTACATAGTGGACCTTTAAACAAGTTGTAAATTATTTCCATCTTGGCGAAATATCATCAAAGTGTGATTACAGAGTGGACGGCAAGAAAAATGGATTGTGACGGCAGTAAATTTGCTCAGGGTTTCTTCTGCCTGACACTGTGGAAAGCTCGGTTTGTTGAAAATAACAAAATGCACTAGATGATCTATTGGTAAAATGCCTTTACTTTTACTCATCTGCTAGTCGTAAGACTTAAGGTTAAGGCCATTGTTCAGGACTAACTAAGTATTTACCAGCTTTTCCACTTTTTAATTTATTTCTTTTTTTATCCGCTGATAGTCTTGCCAATATTAAACACTGAAAGTTATTTAGGTTAATTCCAGCCCCGCATCAGCCTCCAAAGGATAGTTTGCTGTCCATCCCATCATCCACCCGACATCACAATTATCTCTATAAATTAAATCTGTAACATGAACTGTTTTCTTACAGCTGCAATCAGCCTTTCTTTTGTGTCTCAGCGTAACGATGCATTCCAAGAAAAGCCAAACCATGACGCTCTTTATTCCAAGCTTACACCGTGCTTGTATTGTTTTTACAAGTCCCAGCCTGCCGTCTTAATGCCACAGACCCGTCCATCTAACATAAACAGACGGCTTGGAGACATACAGCCACCTAAAGACAGCATATGCTTAGTTTTAAATGTTTAGACTTTTCATAACAATGCCATCAACAAATCATTAAATAGGAGAAAGCATTAAAAAGGTTGCAGCTCGGCATGCTAATGGGGACGCATTAAAATGTCATCTAGTGCAGCGGAGGCTGTTTTTCCATCACGGAGTGAGAAAGAGTGAGTGAGAGGGATTATTGAAAAGCTGTACTGGTGGTGACAGGGTAATTAAACAAAGAGGGGCATGTTGGACTACACTGTGTCTGTGCTGGAGTAAAAACAGTATGTTACTGCGGTGTAAAGGGAAGACAACCCCACATGGCAGTTCATCCTCCAGTGTACGTGTGTGTTTTCATGATGCTGTTTAACACTTCAGTCCGAGATCTTATACGGTTGTTGCTTAATTGGGCTGAAATCTGGTGACGGTGAGGGTCATAGCATATTATTATATTATTATAACATTTTCATCCTCAGCAAACCATTTGGTGAGCCCTGTACTGGGGCGGGGTTATCCCATCAGGATAGAAGTGTTTCATGATGGGATGCTCTTTCTGAACAACTCGGTGTTCAATTGCAGTGACGAATAACTTTAAGAGGACAAGAGAACCCAAACCATCATAGCATCTGAGAGGCACCGGAGATCCTCACAAGCATTCAGACCTGCACTGCACACACTTACTTGTCAAGAATATGAAGGACGACTCCCTGGATATCACATCGCTGTTTCCCCAGCGGTTTTTACACCACTGAACTCTCAAATGCGCAAACCATTTTCACTGAGGGGGCAGTGAGGCACTGCAACCCTACCATAATTCCCTCTTACATAGCTGTTTGATAGACTGTTCTTGCTGACCATAGGCACAAGGTCGTACAAGTACATAGTAGGACGTTGACTGTTTAATTGTACATACACATACTTCATCATATGGATTCCACAAGGTGTTGGGAACATTCCTGCAAGACTCTGGTCCATGTTGACATGAAAGCATCACATAATTGCTGCACTTTTGTCAACTGCACATGAATGATGCACGTCTCTCATTCTACCGCATCCCAAATGTGCTCTAATAGATTCGGATCTGATGGCTAGGGAGGCCACTGTAAGTACACTGAGCTCATTAGCCCTGTTCACACCTGGCATTAACATGCGTCCATAGCTGACCACTTGAGACCTGATCACCCAGGATGCATGTTAATGCCAGGTGTGAACAGGGCCATTGTCATGTTCATGTAACCAGTTTGAGATGACTTGATGTATTTTGTGTTGCATTATCATGATGGAAGTAGCTGGTATAAGATGGGAAAATTGGGCCTCTCTCATCAAAAAGGCATATCGACCTGCAGATGCGAGTTTGTGTGCAGGCATGGTTTTATAGAAGATGGAAGATGGAATTATTATGAGACTATTTCTGAGATTTTTGTTTCTTCCAAATCTGTGCATTTACACCGCATTATACCTTCTATAAATTGACCAGTAGGGTTGGGAACTGAAACTCGGTTCCAAAATAGAACTGAATCCAAAATGCCCAGTATTGGGTACCCTTAAAAAACTGGTTCTGATTATTCGTTCTGTGATGACCCTTTATTTAAAAAAAGTTTTACTTTCAAACAAAGGCTACAAACAAAGGCTACATATCTGCAAGCAATCCAAAAGTATATGGCGTGAGAGTCGGAGAATCTGTCATGGTGGCTCGCTCATAGTGGCTACCTAGCAGTGGCTCCAATGGGATTCCAAAATAAATGTCCCTGTGGCTCCCTCATCGTAGCACCAACGGCGTTTCCAACATAAAACTCCCTGTGGCTTGCTAGCTCGAACACCGAATTTCAAAATAAAGGTATTTTAGAAGTTTTTAAATCTAATGCAATAAAAAGTGTGTATGGTCACCATTAAAAGTTTTCCCTTCATTTTTTCCATAGCTGTATATATACAGAGGGTCCTCAGGTTACGACGTTTCAACATACGACGTTTCGAGTTTATGACGCTGACTCCCATAGAAACTTGAAAAAATTGAGACATGAGTGTTTTCGGCTTACGCCGTCAGTGTCGTAATTACAGACTACGTCGGCGAACTAATTTGGTTGCGGGCGGCGGAAGAATACGCACTTTGTGTTGCCTTGTTTGGCGACTTTTTGGCCCTTTTCCAGGATAGGTAAGCGGCTTGGGCTAGGGTGTGTTTCGACTTGCACCAAAATTTTACGTCACTGTCGTAAGACCGGAACTGTGTCATAACCCGAGATTTTAAGATTTTCAGATAAAAAAAAAAGCCTCTTCAATACAATAATGCAATCAACATGATTTATTTCAAGTTATAAACAGCAAAAAGTTATGTTTTGTTATCTAAATATTCAACCTCTTTTTTTGTTACCATTTTAGAATCAAGAAGAATCAGAACTGATAAGCAGAATCAGAAGTGAAACCCAACCCCATTGACAAGTGGAACTAAGCCCTGGCCATATACATATCCTATATCCTAATATCAGAATTGATGTTTTGCAAAATTCCATTACGTTTATTTTAATATGAGTAAAATATAGACGACATAAAGTGTCCTAGGTTTATGCAGTTGAGTACGTCTTCTCCATCTGATAGCAGAATCCAATCCATGCCAATGTTAATCATCTTTCTTTCTTTCTTTCTAATGGAACAGTGGAACTTGCAGTATTATCAATAGCCTTTTAAAAGCCACTAATAAAAACTACAAACTGCACATTTAATAAAAAAAAAAATACTCTGCAAATCCAAATGGCACAGTATGTAGCCCAAAAAACATCTAATCATTGTTTGGTGAAATACAACAAGGTCATTTTTTATCATCATTTATAGTTTTTTTTTGTTGTTGTTTGTTTGTTTTGTTTTGTTTTGTTTTACACGAGCTATTCCGCTCCAAGGCAGTGTGTATTATACTGCAAAATGCATAGCCTGCCCTCTCTTATTATTGATAACGCCCACTGCAAGGTCTCTCCTATTCAGCATGATGTTTTATTGAATAGTTCACTAACTCTACTTTTGCTAGCATCTCAACAGTCTTCTGAAGGGTTAGTATCTACAGCTCAAGGGTCAATCGTCTTCCATTCAGAAAGTTCCATGCTCTCAGCTAACCTAAAATCGGCATTTCTATGGGTGCTGCTTGCCCACAGTTCACCGGCAGATGTTCAACAAGGTTGATTCGGTCTTTTTTTCCCCTTCGAGATCATAAAAGTTTACGAGGATAAGAATTCGAATGGGTTTTATACAATGGGACGGTCGAATTCTCAGATCCGATTGGTCAGAAGGTGACAGTAGCGCCGGCTGTAACCCAAATCACAAGTGGATATTAGCGTACTTGTTCTCATACATTGTCTTTTCGACAGTAACAGCTAATTTCCATGGACTGGGGCGGCAGAATTACAGAATGTGGCATCACAAAGAACAACGTAAGGTCAGGAAAGTCTTCGGGACAGAAGGTTGTCCTGTTTCTCTGTAACATGATGAGCTGCTGTGACAAAAGCTATAAGAAGAATTAAACGTAAATATTAAATTTACATTTAATGTAACTCTAAATAGCTATAAAGTAGAAAGTCTTGTTCAGAAATTAATGAAATAAACAGAATTGTTGGAAAACTGCTGTCATACAACAGGAACAAAACACTTTAAGATGTCATGCTGTAGGAAAACGTCTGTAGCAGTAATGGCTGCATGACACCACTGGGTCACTGATTATTTTATTTATTGTTATATTCCTTACCCGATAAATGTTTAATGATTAAAGTTATTGTTATATTTGTAAAGCATTTTGGTTGACCAATTCACTTTAATCACAATCTTTAACATGTAGAAAGAAACCAGGAACAAAGGCAGTCATTGTCCTAGAATCGTTAATACAGACCTGAACACACACATATTACATTATCAAACACACAGACTGCATAACATCCACATTTTGAATAAACGATGTGTGTGTGTGTGTGTTTGCGAGCAGCGGGGCTTTGATTGCTTTGTGAGGAGCTCTGTTGACTGCTGCAGGCTCCTATTTACTCTGCCTTTGGTATTTCTGTTTGCATGCCCGAGGCCTTGAAAGCTTAGACCTTGGTTTGTTTATTTTAGCAGGAATGGAAGAGGTTACCGCTTCATGATGTTCAAATCAAAAATGTGGCCTTGTCCTGTATACCAGACAACATGCGCACTTCAGGTCAGCTCGATGTTGTAAACAGGAACCGCAGCACTCCTCGTCAATGCCACGGCATTCATAACGCTGCGGATTTTAGAGATAATCAATCAGCAGAGCAGAGTGCTACACGCAGTGCCACATGCAACGCATTACATCCACAAAAGCGCTCATCAGAGAACAGCAGGGCTTTTTAAAAAGAAAAGAAAAAAAAGACACCTTAATAATGATTAGATTTTAAAGATTATGATTAAGCTGTGTTTATTAATAATGCATGCACGTCGCCGACTTCAAAGGGAAAAATGACGCACAAACCAAATTTGAACTGAAGACCAGCTGAATTTTCAAAAATAAGTTAAAAACCGTAGAGCACGACGTCTCCCTCACGGACATCCCTCGGGTACTACAACTATTATGGTACATATAGGAAGGCTGAAAAACTGCATCCAATTCTCTTAGAGTTAACTCAGATGCCTAAGTAGTCTAAATGGTGTTTTAATGTATGAGAGTGTTAGTACGTTTGCGAAAGAGTCACTACCTCTTAAACAATAATATGTGATCCAGTTTTGGCCCGCTGATAGCCTGAAAGTGAATGCTGCAGGCGGAAAAGCCAGATGAAGTCCCAGGTTAATGATACAGAAAAACTGCTGACTGCCTGTGCGCGTGGCCCGAACTCAGGCCATTACTGAGCATCAGCACTCACGTGCGCACACACACCTGGTGCCTCATCTACACTGACAGGAGGCAACTGTTTCATTGAGCTTACTACATAGGAAAATTGTAAACATGCCAATCTTCCCTGTCTTGTAAAGAAATGAAAGAAATATTACTATTAGAGGAACAAAGTGTTGTTCTTGCACTCATAACTGACATCCTGGATGTGTGTGTGTGTGTGTGTGTGTGTGTGTGTGTGTGTGTGTGTGTACGCATGTCTGAAGCTTGGAAAAGCCTTCTGAGATTTATTTAATCAGGTACATATGTCCATAGGTACATATAATCATGTACATGTCCTCTTTCCACAAGAGAAGGTCTGGCTTGTATCAAAAATAGCAACAGTGTTATAAAGTCATCTATAACCAACTTGAATATGAAGGACATCCCCAAAAGCTATTCCTTGTTCTCTGATACGCCACCACTCACTGGAAAAAACCTGGAAACCAGGCTTGCTCATTAAGGATATACACTACCAGTCAAAAGTTTGGACACCTTCTAATTCAATGTTTTCCTTTATTTTTATGACTTTAAAAGAGACTGGATAATGATGGACTGTTGTTTCTCTTTA
>JAQQZU010000039.1:7839967-7851884 GCA_030068025.1 Parauchenoglanis punctatus
GAGAGAGAGAGAGAGAGAGAGAGAGAGAGAGAGAGAGAGAGAGAGAGAGAGAGAGAGACAGAGAGAGAGAGAGAGAGTGAGAGAGAGAGAGAGAGAGAGAGAGAGTGTGAGAGACAGAGAGAGAGACAGAGAGAGAGAGAGAGAGTGAGAGAGACAGAGAGAGAGAGAGTGAGTGAGAGAGAGAGAGAGAGAGAGTGAGTGAGTGTGAGAGACAGAGAGAGAGACAGAGAGAGAGAGTGAGTGAGTGAGAGAGAGAGAGAGAGAGAGAGAGAGAGAGAGAGAGAGAGAGAGAGTCTTACACTGATTGCTGGGAAGTATAGTGAGAGTTTATTACATCTTCTTAGCATTATTATCATTATTCTTTTTCTCTTTTAGGTTGCAAAGGTTTTGACCAGTACAGTACAGAGAGGCGCCTCAGACTCAGCGTATGAAAATGTGAAATTCAAAATGTAGACTTTATGAACTGGTCCACACTTAATACACAAGTTTTGAACTAACCACTCCACACATGTTATTAAATCAGAATATGAAGTTATTACAATTAACTGATTACAATAAAAAAATTGGAATCTAATAAACTCTAATATATGTTTTACTACATAACATGTAAAAAAAATTTTTATTTATATCAAATTGTTATAACATCATCGCTAACACCATTTCAGAAGCAATTAGTTTAGCAGCAATGAACAAAGTTAAAAGTATACAAAAGAAACATTAAAAACTTTATTTAAACTAAAAAAAAAAAAAAACTCTTTAAAACTTTATTTACATCCAGAGAGGATAAAATCTCCATTAGGTAGTATGAACTTAATGTAATATAACTTTTGTCCACTAGATGGAAGTGTTTTTTCAAATATAATCCCAAACAGGAGGAGGCTACTGTGTATCGAGTACAATCTGTCCTGCTTTGTCTTTCAGGTTTTATTGTTTTATTGTGGTTTTGAATGTCTTGATCAGTTTAAATGATGTCATATAAAAACGGTGAAATATAACCTGACCTAATTAAAACCTCTCGCTCTTTCCCTAACTAATTCCTTGTGCTCTGCTTTTCCTTATTATCATTATAGCCTATCATTGTCAATTCAGCAGTAAGTCATTTATGGGGAAGAAAGAGAGAACAGAGAGAGAGAAAAGAATGGAAATGGCAGACTTAGTCATGGTGTGACATTTTCTGGACTGTGGGCACAACGTATTGTGTCTCTTCTTATATTTTCCAGAGGGAACTCGGTGATGGTGTGTGTGTGTGTGTGTGTGTGTGTGTGTGTGTGTAGGTTGGTGTGAGGTCATGGCATTAGTCAATGTTCTGTCTATGAGGGGTGACTTCAGACCAAGTAACACTGTGGGCAGTTGAAGTGTCTCTCTGTCTCTCTCTCTCTCTCTCTCTCTCTCTCTTTCTCAATCCTTCAGGAGGACACAAAGGGCTGTTGTGAGTGGTTCTTTTGTGTAGTCATGTAGTGTTGGGCTGTGTGTTAAAGCATAAAGTGTTTGGTCTCAACATTGGCAGGGATTAATAGTACATAATGGCCAGGTCTGCTCTGTTTCACTTTTTATTTTCAGATAAAATGAGACAAATAAGACTGTTAGAGTTGAAATATAAAAATGCAGTTTCATCTGTTCTGTGTGTACAAAGTAATTCAATAGTATAAAATACACAAATAACAAAAAGTCTAGTAGCTAAGTTCCAGTTAGCTACAGCATTGTAAAACCTCACCTGAAAATCTGCAGCCTTCCTTCAGCTTCTCTTTCAGTTTGCTCTTTTACTGGGTTACGTCTAACACCCTTTTCCTCATGAGTCTGTTTCCACTAGAGGTGTGTATTAGGAAAAAGGTCTTGGGAGCAGGCAGTCATATGTAATGTTCATTAATAAAGGAGTGCACTGGACGCGGCAGATAGCTTGCATAGTGCTACGATATGGGTTTACTATCTTCATTCAAGGTCACTGCTTCTTAAAATACATATTTGTTTATATTTTATTTTTCAATTGAACCATGTAAGTCATTAGAAAATATCTTGGGCAAGTACATACAAACATAGTAACTGCAGGAGTGGTTGAGATTAGTCACACTTTCTGTGGGAGCGGTGCAGGCATGGTATTTTTAAAAGTTTTTACTAGGGTAACCATATGTCCTCTATTTCCAGGACATGTCCTCTTTTTCAGACCTTAAAAATGCGTCCGGGACGGGATTTCTAAATCAGCAAATATGTTCGGGATTTGGCTTTCGCTTTCTACATTCGCCATTCATTTTGCAGGTGTCCATCTGCCCCATGCTGCCATCCTGCCCCCAGTGGCCTCTTTTTTTGAAAACCAAAATATGGTCACCCTAGTTTCTACTGATTTACAGCATATAATCTGCTTGCAGTATTCAACGAGAGCATTATATATTTGCTAATGTTAACTAGCTAGCCTACCAGTTAATTTAATGAATTTGTATCAAGTATTAGATAGTCCCAGGTTCTCTGCTAGTACTTTTGCTTGAACCAGGGACTTGTGAGGTAGCACCACTAACCGCTATGTCATCATGCCACCAAGTGATAAACCAAACCAAACAAATACTTATTAAAGAATCATGTTTTGGGCACTGGACATAAGACACTACCTAGTTACACTCCTGTCTTAGCTAAATAGAACTATCTATGCAAGCAAAGACTAGTTAGCAAAGAAACAAACTTTCCTGGATCTTCAACTGGTTTGACTGCTAACTTTGCATTAGCATGGCTTGTTTCTCTCTCTCTCTCTCTCTCTCTCTCTCTCTCTCTCTCTCTCATAAAATGGCTTCTTTTGGAGAGATATAAAGATAGATCAGTTCAAAATAAAAAACTAAACAAATGTCTACAAGTTACTGTTATGGTCTGCCATTAGTACGGCACCAGCATAAAGATAGTTTGAGGGCTTTGAAACACCTGACTGTTAAATCTAAGTACAAAACATGGGCAAAAATAGACAAAGTCCTGCAGTTATCTAAAGGACTGAGATACAGTCTCACCGATATACATGTACATACATATACAATGATGTCAATACTAGAGCCCATAGATAATTACAATTGCTAATAGCAGATAAATCAGTCTTGCCAACTATACGTGAGAAATGACAATAAGATAAGACAATAAGACAATAAGAAGATGGATCATTTAACTGTGTTATGAGTGGTGTTGTGTAGTTTGTCCACCAGAAGACACACTGCAAATCCACTGCTGGCAAAACACATGTTTGGCATGCCACAAATCACAACAATCAGCTGACCTAAGCAGAGTCAGACAGAGTAGCCCACGATGGAGATCGTCTGTGTTTGTGGTAAGAGATACTTGTCAAGTGAAATACATTACTTAAATTAAAATAAATATCCCTATCACTTCTCCTCACAAATAAGCTTGACAACATTAGTGTCAGTCATACCTGATTTTGCTGCAGTAATGTGAAAGTCGGTGCCATCAGTCAAACATCACAATTACATTTAATGTTATGGTAGTCGAGTGGTGTGAGGCTAAGCTATTGAAAAGCTTGATTGTAGGTTGGATAATAATAAAAAAAAAAATAATAATTTTTGTATTGTTGTACATTTGACTCTTACTGATCAAAACATTTTGTACTTTTGTTCAAAGTAATTACTATTTATGATAATAAACCAAAGTTTATTTTTAAACTGCATTGTGCCATGTTATCTTGATAATAAAATCTTTGTTTAGTTTATAATAAAACAAACAAAAAAAAGAATATCAGTTGCTATTATCAGATTTTTAAATCCTCAAATAGCAAACTCCGTATCAGTAAAATCCTATATTAGTCGGGCTCTAGTCCATAGTGGCTTTGATTTTTCTTTCACATCATCTTTAAAGCTGTGAGCGTTTTTGTTGACTCCCGCTCCCCGTCTTGTCCTCCTTTCAAGGAGCTCTTTATAAAAGTTCTTTTCTCCTACTGAGTAACACAGTGATGAATGCAAACAGCTCTTTCTTTCTCTCTCTCTGACTTCCTCACTGGACATTCTTGTTTCATTCGTGAAGAGGAAGCTGCTGGGTGATTTATTTGAGGACTTGATATGTGTGAGTGCAACTGAATGTGACTGTCTGGCTGTGTAGAGAAAGTTGGAACAGGTGCATTTGCCTTTTCTGCTTTATGAATGAAAAGAGAGTGAAAGAAAGTGAATGAGCAACAACTTGAGCAAAGGAACGGCACGAATGGATAGAAAAAGTGTGTTTTGATCACTCTGTGATCCCTGTTCCATGTGCCTAAACCACATTTTCTGTTTATTTACTTTTTCTTTTTCTTTTCTTTTTTTTTTAAATTATGCTTTTACATTCTATACATTTGGGATGGTTTCTCTTCGGTTTTCATTTAATTACATGTATACGTCCTCCTCTCTTTTTCACTTGCTCTCTCAAATTCAGGTTTCATTTTAGCAAATTTCCAGCAAAGTTGTCATTGAAGATTATGTATGAAATAATACACAACATGGTGTGCTGTTAAAGGACAGTAATCAATGATGGAAAGGTGTGATTTGGGCAGGGTTGCTGTTAACACCCCTAAGTGAATTATTCTACTATAACATGTCCCGAATTGTTTTATTTCTCATATAACAAAGCAATTTGATGCATCATACATTTTTATCCCTTTATAGTTGTGTTTATTGCTGTGGAACATCTGTGAAATAAGTTAGATGAATGTAATGGCTGATGTTGTAATGTCTATACAAGAAATATCTCCCACTGTGGGTCAGTCAACAGGGCGTGACTTCCACACAAGGTTGTATCTATCAAAGTAACAGCCTTGTTACTATATGGATATTCTTTCAATTTAAATCAACTTTGAATCGAATTTCTGAAGTCACACCAATTGGCTTTACTTGCATTTTAGTAATGCATTTTAGCAAATGATACACTACATGCATAAATACACTATATGGCCGAATCACACCCAATATGTGGGCCATTGCCATTTACTGCCACAAAGTTGGAGGCATACAATTGTATAGGCTGTCTTTGTTCGCTGTAACATTACAATATCCCCCCTCAGGAACTAGAGGGCCCAAACATGTTCCAGCATGACAATGGCCCTGTGCGCAAAGCGAGCTCTATGAAGACATGGTTTGCCAAAATTAGAGTGGAAGAACTTGAGTGTCCTCCACAGAGCTCTGACCTCAACCCCATTGGAACCCTGACTGCACACCAGGCCTCCTCACCCAACATCAGTTTCTGACCTCAATGACCGCAAAGCTCTTGTGGCTGAATGGACATAAATCCCCCAGCCACGCTTCAAATCTAGTGGAAAACCTTTGTGGAGGTTATTATTACAGCAACGAGGGGACTAAACCTGGAACGGAATGTTCAACAAATTCATATAGGTGTGATGGTCAGGTGTCCACATACTTTTGACCATATAGTGTATTAGACAACACAATCCAATTAATAATGTAATGTTGTCTTATACAGGTAAAATATTAACCAAGGAAACATTGCAATTCAATATTATAGTTCTTACAAATATCAATTTCACTTTTTTGTGAATCAGAAATACTTTTAGTCTAGATGCTAATACATCTATCTCTTTAAGCTGCACTTTACTAATCACTACATTTTCATTGATGGAATTAGTGTTTTTGCATCATTTAGGTTAACTTCAATGTATCACATTACACAGTTAACATCAATTTAGCCTTTATGGACTCTGTAATGCGGATAACCTGACCTTAGACCTTTTTCTGGTAAACGTGGGTCTTTCCATCTTTTCCGGTTGAATGAGTAGAGGCGTTTATTTTGTGTGCCTGTACTCTGTGTGTTACTGCTCGTGTTCTTTTGTAGTGGTGTTTTCTGGGAGAAGGGATCACTGGGCCATTGTGTGGACCGAGACAGTGTGGGATGAGACTTCCACACGTCGCTTTCTCTCTTATTTTTTCACATTAATAACAAGATTTTTCAGAAGACAAGGATTTGAGTCAGGGAATGATTTCATAGAGATTGCAAGAGTCATTTGCAATCTCACCATCTCTCTTGTTCTCTCACTCATACATGTTCTCTATAACACACACACATAGCCATGTTTAAATTGTCACATTTTAGAGGTGTTTGAACCAATTTAATTATTACTTACTCAATATGAAATTATACTGTTGTGTTTGAATACCAAAAAAACCAACACACATTTGAGTATGAGGGGTGTTTTATGTGTGTGAACCACAGAAACTTTTTTTTTTCAGGCCTATAGATCAATATGTGTCTTTGAGAGGGTTCCTGAAGGGTTCTTTGAATAGTTTCTTTGCTTCCTAAAGACTCTGGGCTTTAGATTCCTTTCTGGTAGAAAAATCCTCTGTTGTATTACGGCTCCTTGTAGAAACTTTAAGGGTTCGCCCCAGGCACAGTTTATCCACTGAGGCAGGTGGGGCAAAGCATTTAACCATTTAAATGAGCCATTCAACAAATATTAATCTTCCTGATGTTCAATCTTCAATCCTCATAATTCTGTTGAATGATCAATTATTTTAAAAATATGACAAACTTTCCATTGATTTGCTCACTTTTCTAGATGTTGCGAAATCATGGGGTAGTAGACTGACTTCCTTGGAGTTACAATTGATCCTAGATGTCAATGGATGGAAGTGATGTCACTGCACCATGCTTGGGGGAAGAGCAATGAACGATGAGTTAACAGGGTTTGGCTTGATTAGGCTAGTCTGGACTACTCCATGGCCACCAAGGTCTTAAGATCAAGCAAATAATCAGATTCAAATCTGACAAATAATGTAAAAAAAGTTCCAAAAATTGTAAGTGCACTCATTTTGTTTAAGCATGCCTACAATTTCCAGTGGCCAGATTTTTGGGCTAGTTTTAGGCTTTTTGTTTATGTTTTCATATGTAGATGGGATGGAAACTTTGTGTAAAATGTTCTGTGTGTTGTCGCTCAACTGCGTATTATGGGTTTACTGTAAAATTCACTGGACAGTAGCCTATAACATAAGTCAAGTGTGACAGCCATTCAACTTTATTTCATTTGAATTTCATTTGATGTCATCCTTCCCCACCAAGATCTGTGCTCGTGCTGCAGCTGGTGACCCCAGAAGGACAACTAAAAGGGGTTTAAGGTTTTTAGCTTAACTATAGGCAATAGGAAAGCTTTACTGTTGACTAATACAGTTAACACAAATAAAATATAAGAAAGTTTCTAATAAAATTATGATTTAATTGCTAATGTGACATGAACACAGAGTTTAGTGCTAATGTTAGCTCAGTCTGTGTCCATAACGTTGCAGGCCCATAATATTTAAATGAATTAAGTCTTTACTTAATCTTTACAGTTTGCATGCCATTGTTAAAGGAAACTGGTGTGTGTGTGTGTGTGTGTGTGTGTGTGTGTGAGAGAGAGAGAGAGAGTGCCTGCATGTCCATGTGTTGTATCCAGTAGTGAAATATTAACCTAGTTCTCATTTCATCCTGAGGGCAGAGGTCATCTCCATGGAGTTGTTAATGTGTATGTGTGTGAAGTTGTGATGTCTGGAGCATGAAGCTTGACTCCACCTCTCTAACTCATCATCCACATGGCACCGTGGTATATTGCTATGGTTACCGGTACTTGTTTAAACGGTTGGTGGAAGTTGATCTAATCTGTGATTGGTCAGGTAGGCGGGGCTGCTTTGTGTAACTAACACCATAACTTTTAGCTGCTTTTGTTTCTATGTAGTCTCTCTCTCTCTCTCTCTCTCTCTCTCTCTCTCTCTCTCTCTCTCATTTTCATTGTTGTATCTGGGGGAAGCTGACCTGTTAGTGACCTGGCTGTACTTATGACTCTGTGTGTGTGTGTGTGTGTGTGTGTGTGTGTGTGTGTGTGTGTGTGTGTGTACAGGTATTGCTATCCTTTACCACTATGAATTCAGACAGATGGTGGACACCACATGGGAAGGCAAGAGATAAATTAAAGGAAAAAAGGGTGTGAAGTGTAAAGAATATATCCACCTTTCGGAGAAAAAACAAACAAACAAACAAACAAACAGAAATGTCTCTCTAAAGGTAATATTGCTATGAAAAAGAAGCTGATAAGCTTATAATAAGTTGTGGACAAGGTATTGAAACAATTAATCATGTCTGTCGGTGTGATTGTGTTGCTAATCTGGAGTGGAAATGAGTCCAGACGGTGTGAGTGAGTATGGAGGGTGTGTATTGATATAGAGAGAGAGAAAGAGAGAGAGAGATAGAGAGAGAGCAATAAACTGAAGACTGAAACTTTTCTCCTTATATGAAAATCTACACAAACTCTTTTCTGAACTAACCAGATTTTTGTGAATAGCACATTTCTTTCGTGAATGCTACTGTGAATGATTTATGATTAAATTGCTTCGTAACCTGTATGATAAATAAAGCCCTATATTTCTATGAGTTTTCTTAATGAATGTTATGCCTACATCTATCCTTATAGCCAAATATTAACCTCTGCATGCTTACACCTGATCTTAACCTCAATACGTCGTAGGTTTACAAATAAAAACAGTGTCTCTTTATTAAGAACAACTCACTGTCCACACTAAATCAATTTGTCTTGTATCATGACAATCAAGCTTGTCATGTATTGATATCCAAAAAAGGGCATTTAGTTCATACAAAGACCTAAATTCACGCACACACACACACACACACATCACCCCCATCAGTAATGTTTGCATAACTCTCAGTTACTCGATTTCTCTCATTATTCTAGGAGTGTAATAGAAGAAGGACTCTTTCTTTCCCTTCCCTCACTTTTTACACTTCTTTCCATTTTCTCTGGTTTGGTTTAAGTTCATCCGGTCTGGAATGCCCAAGAGAGAAAGCTAAATCCTGAGAGTTCACTCTAATATAGACATAATTCTCAAACATGAACTCCAATGCTCTGCCAAATATGTGGGCTTTCAAACGCAAGGCCTCCTGTCAGATTACTTCTAATAATCCAAGCCTCTGTTTCATATTCAACTGCTGATGTGGGTGAAAAGACCAGCATGTGTGTGTGTGTGTGTGTGTGTGTGTGTGTGTGTGTGTGTGTGTGTGTGTGTGTGTGTGTGTGAGGGGAAAGAGTGAGAAAGCCTGCTAAATTGCTACTGTCTCAGATTTCATTGAGTGTTTGCCTTAGTAGCCCAGAATAGGAAAGAAGGGAAAAAAGCTGAATGGAAATGATTTATTTTTCTTAGCTACTATCATCTCTCTCTCTCTCTCTCTCTCTCTCTCTCTCTCTGTCACACACATACACGTAAAAATGTGTTGCAGTGAAAAATTGAACTCTCCATGCAATTATTGGCTGAAAAAGACAATAACATCTCAAATTCAGCTGCTTGTCCAGGGAGAAAACGAAACACAACAAAATTTGTTGTTGTTTTTTTGTAACTGTAAGAAACTTTTTTTTCATAAAGGGCTTGGTGTCCAAAAATTCTTCTCATCATTTCTGTTTCCATCCTGTCACTGATAGACCTTGCATTTGTCAGAGAAATAAATGACTTAAGATTCAGATGTCGTTCAAAGACTGAGCCGTACTGTGCTGCACTTCAACACCTCAGTTGAAGGACCTATTCAAACACACACACTAGTGCAATTGCAACTTATTTTTATACTTGGTGGGACTGGCACCAATGTACTTGGTGTTAGGTTAGAATGATAACACGTTTCCTTATAAAATTCCTGGTAAAACTTTACAATACACTTCCTTAATTAATGTTTAAGTACCTACTAACTTAGCCGTAAGTAATCTAGTGTTACCATAGTAGCTCCTCAATAGCTACTAACCACTATAATTAAGTTAATATGTTGACCAGTAAATAAATGAATCTTTATTTGTATAGTACTTTGCTACACTTTACTTACAAAATCCTTCACAATACCTGAAAATATCCACAATCCTTAATGATTTACTAAAGGCAGGACACATTAAACAATAAAAGTACATACAAAAATAATATGGAATACAACAAAATCTACAATCATATGACCAAGGGACACAAAGTACTGAGACATTATGCTTATGAAAGTACAGCTTATGTGTCAATATCTTATTTACCAAAGAAGTATAGAATTCAGCCCAATACATGAAAAAACACTTAAAAAAAATGTTTTTTAAGTATTAAGTAAATGTTCGTAACCAATGGAATTAAGTTAATGTTATGTTTTCATGTGAAAAGTAACTTTAATTATTTATCTAGAACTAAAAGTGAAAACTAACATGTACTATTTATCTAAAACTGTTAGAAGATTATTTTTGTTTTGAAGCAAGTATGCCATTTTGCCAAATATAAATTAGCAATATATACCTTTATCTAGAATTTCACTTGCTGCTTAGCCAGTTTGGCTAGTGGAATTGATGTTAGTCTAACCTGGCATTAACAAAGAAAACAGAGCAGTTTTGTTCAATTATAGTCAGTTAATGTTAGCAAATGAGCAAAACTTACCTCAACATGCTTCCAGAGCTTCTGGGGAGGCAAAGGAACCACCTCATTTTATACGCTTACTCCAGCATATTGGAATATTTTACTGAAGTAGGGCTAGGGGAGCCCATGCTCAATTCCACATTGCAGTTTAGTGGCTTATCCATGTACAAACTCACATGGATTGCTATAACACTAACTACATAGTGTAGTATGCCAATGACAAATTCACAAGATTCTTGATAGTGTTTTTTCTACACTGATGACTTTGACTGGATATTAAACTGATATATACAGCATACAATCACTGGCTGGATGAGAGAAGATTTGTAATGAGTGCTTTGAAAGTCTAAATAAAATGGTAAACAGTCAAAAATTGAGTACAAGTTTTCAATTTCAACAAACGTCAAGTAAAATATATGTACAATAACTCAAGTATTGTCCACCCTGTATATAAAGTACTAAAAGCTAAAGCATAAAACAATAAAAGGAGACATCATCCATACACTGAAGATGTACTCCTTAAAGTTATTAAAACCAAGTCTATAAAAGTGGGTTTTAAGATGTTTCTTAAACTGAAACTAATAGCCTAATGTCATTAAGGAGACTGTGCTAAAAGGTAGAGGCATGAACAGCAAATGGACAGTCTTTCTTGGCATAGCAAAGGGGCACTTATTTGGAAGACCTACGAGACCTCACATTTTTACAAGAGAACATTATTACAGGAGCATAAAGTATAACGATTTAATAGCTCATAATTACTGTGATAATATATCATTTTATGGTTCCTTAATTAATGATTAAGTACTTACTAAGTAAAGAATGTAGTTGTGTATTTTTATAACTCCTGAATGTAATAAAGAGCGTTACTAATAAAATATAATCATTTAGTGCCTAATCTTAACCAAGTGTGACGTCTAAAAAAATATGCTACTCATCACTACTATACTTATAATATTGTAATGACTTATTATCCAATTTGGATACTAGCTCCTATTGATTTAATAGTAATGATAAAGGCACCGATTTATCACTTTACTTGTGCAGGCACAAAGAATTATATAGGTAACTTTAATATATCAGTAATTAATGCTTCACTAATGACCAAGGAAGGAGAGCATACAACACAGACACATGTAAACATAGTGTCTCCAAATTGGATATCAAGTCATTATCGTTTTGTCAGCATGGTAATTTAATATTAGTTACTGAATCATAACACTTTAGTCAAAATAAAAGTAAAGTAGCGTGATTAGTAATTATTGAAGTACTACTATGGTAACAATTGATTACTTAATAAATACTTGAGCATTAATTAAGAAATTGTATTATAAAGTTTTACCAATATTCTTTATAAATCAAATTCCCTTGTACATTTTATCCATAAAAAAACCTTGCAGGTGAGTCAAACAACCTAGATGATCTCTAGGGCAGTGGTAGCTCAGTGGTTAAGATATTGGACTAGTGATTGGAAGGTTGTGAGTTCAAATCCCAGCACTGTCAAGCTATCGCTGATGGGCCCTTGAGCAAGGCCCTTAACCCTC
>JAQQZU010000039.1:7862317-7900159 GCA_030068025.1 Parauchenoglanis punctatus
CACACGTGTTCACTGAAAAGCATTCCAGGTGACGACTTCATGAAACTGGTTAAGATAATGCCGATTGTACCATCACGCTAAATGGTGGCTACTTTGAAGAATCTAAAATATGAAACATATTTTGTTTTTTTTACACTTTTTTGTTTACCACATAATCCAGTATATGCCATACGTGTTGCTTCATAGTTTTGATGTATTCGGTAATGTTTTACAACGTAGAAAGCAAACAAAATAAAGAAAAACCTATGAAAAAGAGTAGGGGTGTGCAAACTTTTGAGAGGTAGTGTCTATATGGCTTAATGTGTTTAATTTTTTTATATAAAAAGGTCCTGTTAAAAAGGAATGTTTTTTTGTGATCTAAATATATTAAATGATAAATCAGTTCAGATCTTTTTATGAATGTGCAAACACTTTTATAATGGTTCTGTGTTCAGCATTTAACAAACTGTGTTCAAACTGTGTTCAGCATTTAACAATTTACCAAAAAAAGAAAAAGAAAAAACAACAACAAAAAAAGCCATAATCAAGCCTGCCTACATACTTTCTAAGACATACATACAATCACCCTAAACCATGTGTTATGGTCTAATAAGACCAAGGTAGAAGTTTGTGGACATATTTCTAACATTATCACCTGAAAAACACCATAGCTACGGTGAAGCATGGTGGTGGCAGCATCGTGCAATGGGGGGCTTTTCTTCAGCTTTTCTTCATCTGGGACTGAAGCTCTAGTCAATAATCATACATAGATCCAAATGCCAATCTATTTTGGCACAGAAACTGCAGAACTCTGTTAGACAGCTAAACATTTTGGAATGGACCACTCAGAGCCCAGATCTAAATCCTATTGAAAACCTGCTGAATGACTTGAATGACTTTTCCAAGGAAGATTGGAATAAAATTGTCAAATCAAGATCTGCTGAATTGGTGGACTAATATGCTGCCATCATTAGGGGTGTCTTTATTTGCTGATAATGTTTAAAGCTGCTTAAAATTTTCTTGGCCTTTGCGTTGCATGAAACTGCTGCCGATCAATAAGAACATTGTATTTTATGTGTATCGATGATAAAGTGAGACATATGAAATCAATAGAACTCTGATGAAATAAAAACAGTTCTTATTTGTGAAGTCCACCTTATTTTCATGTGGCAAAATCTATGAAGGTTTAATTGGTGGTTGTTTGCAGAATGAAGAGTGTGTGTTTGTGTGCGTGTGTGTATGTGTGTGGACCATGTCTGAATTACATTGTGTGAACCAAATGTCCACAAAAATGTTATTTTTACTCAATTTTACAAAAACTTACTTATTACTTACTTATTATGAATACAATAAAAATGAACTAAAATCTTGTCTTGTATTTTGTTTGGTTAGTCATGGTTAAGGTTAGAGCTGGGTGAGGGTTAGGGTTGTCATAGTTAGGGTTAGGGTAAAGCACATAGAAATTAATGGGAGGTCGCAAACAAGGACATAAAAACAAATGTGTGTTCATACCTTCACATGTGCCTTGAAAGTCAGCCCAAATAACTGATTAACTCTGTGTTGGAATTGAAGCAGCTATTAAATACTTATGTATGTGTAAAGCACACAGGCTGCAGATTTCAGATACGCAATATGATATATATTTTTTTGGAAAAGACCCAAAAGACACACACACACACACACACACACACACACACACACATGCAATTAAAAATGTGTGATGTCGCTATGGTACTATATAGAGGACAACTGTCTGTGTTGGCAGAATGCTTGACCATATTACACACCCACACACACACACACACACACACACACACATTCACACTCACACAATTGGAAGTCAGAACGAAACCAGTTCAGCATCACAGGCCTGCACTGAGAGAGAGAGAGAGAGAGAGAGAGATAGAGAGAGATGCAGTCGTTCACTTTAGTCCAGTCTCCACCCCAAACAGTCTGCCTAGAAGGAGTGGCCCGATGAGGGAGGGGTGAACGTGTGAAAGGGTGGGAGGGAGGCATGGAGAGGGAGAGAGAGAGCAGGAGCGCTCCGCAGTAGCAGGGACCGAGTCAGACAGTGCAGGAGCCAAAGTAGAGTCAGACGTGGCGACAGAGGAGCCTAACGCAGCCGATACATCAAGTGGTGCACAAAGAACTGAGGACTGAAAAAAAAAACAGATAGATTAGCTATTACTATAAAGAAAAAGAGAAAGGAAAAAGAGAAGTGCAGTGTGTGGGACTGTTCTGTTCTGGGACAGAGAGAAAGAAAGAAGCAAGAAGGAACAATAAGACGTGTTTTCCAGAAGGACCCTTGGAATTCTGCACTTTTACACACACCACCTCTCTCTTTCTCTGTCTCTCACATACACACACACACACACACACACACACACACACACACAGTCCTGCAGCAGGAGATAGCTATCTCCATTCCTCTCTGCAGCCCTCAAGAGTGAGAGAGAGTGTGTGTGAGCGAGAGAGCCTGCCGTTCCCCTGGAGTCTACGGGACCATGGCACCTGTCAGAGACACAGTGGCACTTGGCTGAAGACGTAGACGCACACATGCACACACACACACACACGCACACACTCACCGAGAGATTAGCAGTACAAAGGTGAGAATGGATTTTTTTTGGTTGTTCTTTAGAGCTGCAATGTGTGTATTTGTGTGTGTTCATGTGTGAGATTCTCATGAACTAATGAGAATGCATTTCAGAAAAATCATATGATCCCAAAAACGCACACACCTATATACACACACGCACACGCACACACACACACACACCTGTAAATATGTAAATATTTAATACTTCATTACATTACTCAGAAACTACACTAAACAGTGCAAAATAATTATAGCATGAGAATGAGGAGAAAAAACATGGAACCATTTTCTTGGAGTGTATGAAGTTGATCCATTTCTTAAAAAAACCCCAAAAAAAACAGGTACACGCTTTCCTCTTACTTGTATTCTGCCTTTCTTCTGACACACACCCGATGTACTTTCTGCACATGTTCCATCATTATGCCATGCATATGTATATGATATGTGATCATTTCAGTGTACTGTGTGTGTGTGTGTGTGTGTGTGTGTGTGTGTGTCCTTCAACTCCACAATTAGTCTAGGACATGGACACAATGTAGATCTATTAGAGCGAGAGAGGGATAGAGAGAAGTGTGTGTATATGTCCGTGTGTATGGAGAGAGATGGTGTGCAGTAAATCTGGGATCTCTGTCAAGTTGTTTTGTCTGAAATATTTACTCTTGTCCGCTGGGCTGAAATATCGACTTTTCTAACGTGGCAGGGGAGGAAGAAAAGTATAAAGTCGTTCTTGTGTCCACTCAAAAAGCAAAAGGCTGTCATCATCAACATTTTATGAGATTTTTTATTTTCATCCTGAAGCATGAAAGATTACTGATACGTGGAGCTGCATACCAGCAGCCAGGAGTTCTTATGAAAGCTGTTCTTATAGAGTTGTATAGCACAGCGCTGTTGAATCTGGTTAAGTTTCTACAACAGCAGCTCGAGTTTCAGCTGTAATTCAAATCTCAGGTTTGTACACTTATTCAGATGCTCATTTCTATAGTAACAGCTCATTCACAGGGACTTGTATGGAGGATGCTTCAGGATATGTATTATTATTTAACAAATAAGAGATAGAATTGTTGATATGGTGAGGATTTATGGAAGGAGTCTCCAGTGTTAAGCAGCCCTGACAATTGCACGAGTTTTGGTCATGAACAGGTCTGCATTGTGACGTGCCAATGTGTGCCAAAAAGAGGGAACGACACTGTTGTCATCACAAAGTTAAGCACTGCTTGCACCATATCGTGCCATCTGTCCTGGATAAGTTACGAACTATTTTCACATAATCATCACATGAATGATCACCCATTGACACGCCGACATTACGCATGCGTGATGTCATCGTGCAGGAATTTGGGGTTCGATGGCCCATGGCTTGGAATGTTACAGCGGTCACTCGGCTGCGGGCATTATTGTTGACCATCAGTGGAAATTAGAGGAGGAAGCACGAAGAAGGAGTCCCAGCCAGCAAAAAGAACCTGAGAAGTGTGTGGGTCAGAGACTAGTTGATCAGATGACATGAGTATAAACAGTATGATCACTTGTTGACTGAAATGATGGCGATACTTTTGGTGAATCGCTGCTTGCCACTGCGTGCCATGTGGAAACTATGTGCAAAGTATGCGCAGCATATGCGTGCCATTGCGTTCCACAGATGTTTACATTGTCAAAAATTTCCTTGTGATGGCACACAATGCCAAGCAGTCACAGTGACATGCAATTGTTCTGAATACGTTGCACATAGGTTGTGCATTAGCCATGCCATTGGCACAAATATTTTGTGAAATGTTTGAAAATTTCGAAACTCCCAACAGCGCTGGCATGCATGTCATACGAAGCTCCACGCACCCTTTCATGACTAGTTCCCTCATTGGCGCGCAACAATGCAGTCAATCTCAGCAGAGTCTTCATGACTTCATAACTTATTTACTTTTTTGGTTTATTAACATTTAAATAGAGAAAAAGAATGAAAGGCTGGTAAAGAAAGCACTGTTTACAGCATTAAAAATAACTATAAACAGTTAAAGCATGACATGCCATTCATTAATAAATTAACAGATGTTAGTGTCAGCAAATTGCTGTGGTATAGGAAGAATAAAACACTTCAGGACATGGTGTTATAGGAAAAGAATCAACTTTGAATTGGTAACAGTAACTCTCATACTTCAGTAGCTGGGTATCCATTGCAGTTTTGCACGAAATAGTAGCCATATTCAAAAAAAATTTGACACAACACAATTGTGAATGGTCTGTGTTTCCAGTGAGTGATGTTATGTTGTGGGATTAAATGTTTACATAACTTGTTTTTCAAATTGCACAATAAGCAGGTTAATGGGAACCTGGCTATTGCTGGGTTGCATGATGACACCCTGATGTTGATTATTTTCCCACAGCAGCATGCCACATTGTGTAGTATTCTTTACATATTATACAACTCTGAGTAAAAAGGAAGACTGGTTAGTAACTGACTCATACATACATGATCCATATACATCCATATACAATGAGATCCATTGAAAACTTGCTTCAGCAAATGCAGTCCTGCCTGTAAAAGGACTTTAATATAAGAAAACTGACCACATCTTCACACAAACTCATTTTTCAAGTGCTCTTAGACTTCTATTATGAGTATTTTATTAATGGCTTTTCTGTTCTTTTCTCAGTGCAGAAAAATGTGTCAAAACTGATGTGTGGTGACTTCACATGCACTACTGATGTGGTTGGTAGATTGGTTTGAGAAATGCTGGACTATTCCTTTAACACACACACACACTCTCACACAGAAGCCTTTGGCTGAAACACTATGACTTTGTCCTCTCGGTCTCTCCACTTAAATAACATGACATTCTTTTACTGCCTATAAACACAGCTGACTGTGTGTCAGCTTAATTAGTAT
This sequence comes from Parauchenoglanis punctatus, assembly GCA_030068025.1. NCBI lineage: Eukaryota > Metazoa > Chordata > Actinopteri > Siluriformes > Auchenoglanididae > Parauchenoglanis > Parauchenoglanis punctatus. The sequence continues at coordinate 7,867,774 of JAQQZU010000039.1, forward strand.
TTTGCTTGCTGTATGGTATAAACTGGGTGATGGTGGACGGCTGTTTACGTGCGTGTGTGTGTGTATGTGTTCAGTGGCATGTTTGTGTATAATGCTAAATGCTAAAATAACTTAGTTAAGCTAATTGCAGTGTGGCGCAAGGTGAACAAAAGCTCGGTGTGTGTGTGTGTGTGTGTGTGTGTGTGAGATGGGAGAGAAGCAGTGAGTCTGGGTGTGTACTCCTGACTTAATTCTGCTTTCTGTAATCTGTCTCTTTTACTTGCCATTAGTGTTAATTATTGTTTGGAGTGGTTTATAACAACCGCTAATCTCTTACTTGGGAAGATGGTTCATTTAGGATGCCATGATAGTTGCAGAAGTACTTATAGTGTGTGTGTGTGTGTGTGTGTGTGTGTGTGCGCGTGTGTGTGTGGGGGGGGGTGTTGGAGCTTCACTCCTGTACTTTTCCCTTTTATCTTCAAAGGGGCCATTGCCAGGGTCATCACTTTGTTCTCTTTCTTAAATCGGTGCTTCTTTAACAGAAGTAGTCAGGGTGTCAGATTTGGAGTGTAGGTGTATGAGTGAGTGTGTGAGTGTGTGTGTTAGGATTGGCTACGACAGTGTAGTTTCTACATCGAGTTTCAGTTGGTGGTTAGAAACATTCACTTTGAGCTTTTGGAAAAGAGTTTGCTAGTACAGCTGCAAAGCACATGATGGACACACACACACACACACACACACACACACACACACACACACACATGGTTCTGGATTGTCATTCAGTGGCTCTGTCTAATTTTCCACGCACACTTACACACAGTGACCCCCTACATCCTACAACACTCTCTTTTCTTCTGGAGTTGGGATGGAGTTAGAAAAAGGAGTTTATAGGAAATACAACAGAGTGATGAAAAGAAAGAGGAAGACCGTGATCTGGGGTGTATGAATGGTACAGAAAGAAAGAAAGAAAGAAAGAAAGGGAGTAGGTGAAAAGGGAAAGAGGGGAAAGAGGGAGGGAGCGGATGGCTTTTAGTCGGGAGCCTCAGCCGGTATGGGTCGTTAATTGAGCTGATCCCGAAGGGGGGTATCAGACCCCAGATTAATTTGGCTCCCGTTTTTATCTCACACACACACACACACACACACACACACACACGCACACACACACACACAGTCCATATCAATCTCCCAGACCTCAGGAGCACTTAGTGCTGTCTGATACCCAGCTGTTACAGAGAAAAATGGCACTGACGGCAAATCTATGCGTGTGTGTGTGTGTGTGTGTGTGTGTGTGTTTAAATATTTAATTTCCTACAAGTGTTTCCTGTTCTCTTTTGAAACTTTGGAATTGTTCTTAAAATGTATGATTAATTAAAAACCCTGATAAAGCTTTTCTTTACAGGCCTGTCATTGAAGAATTACAGGTTAATTATTCAGAACTTTTTTCCCTCTTTGGTTAATCCACAGTGAAAAACGTTTTTCATTTGTAAGGCACTTTTTGCTACACTTGCTACCATTTGAGCCCTGAGTTTGGTACTATTAGTGAAGTGGGAATGCTGTCCTCCGGGGTTCACTTCGCCTGAAACATAGCATGGTTCACATCAAGTGTGGAATCTGTTATATTCTGTTTCTCGTTTTCTCACATTATGTCCTGTTTCTACTTTTCTGATATGAGGGAAAAGGATTTTTTTGGTAATGAATATATTAATTTTATCGAAAGTCTGTAATCAGCTTACCTTTGTGGTGTGAGTGCTTACACTGAGAGCATCATGAAAAATGCACGGTAAGTGCCATCCTGCATGGCTAACAATCTTCTTATACAAGACTGGCTCCATGGTCATAGATATTCCTGCAGAACTGTTTTTCTCAGAGACTTGTTTTTCTTTAAAAAAAAAAAAAAAAAACCAGCAAATTTTGCAAGTTTGCATGCACATATGGGATGTATGGAATTGTGCAATCAATCCATGCTTCAGAAGGAATGCTGTAATGGGTATGCAACCCTGTGATTATGAGCCCCGCCCCCAAACAAGCCCAGAATTGGAGTACATACTTATTCTGTATTCAGACCAAATTCCCTCAAGAGTATTTCCACAATGGGAACTAGGGTTTATTTCAATTTGTAGGATGCAGTTCCCAGAAAGAATTTTTTTTAGTTCCTGATCCAGAGTAGGTACATTTCTGTGGACTAGGACTTGATAGGCTGGAGTTTTGTATACAAAACATCACTGATTGCTCAAACTTGCTATGCATTTAATTCACAAGTGACTTGTTTCTGCAAAGTGAAATGTTTCTAAAATCCATATTTTTACACAAACATATTAACAGACTTAACCCCTGAACCCTTGTGTGCTTTGGAGCTTATTTAATTGTTTTTTTTTACATCATATTCATGCAACAAAGTAAAACACAAAAACTTCAAGCTTAGCCTATTCCATTTTTCAGTTTCTTTTCCTGCCTGCTGAAATGATGTCACCGCCACTTAGTTTGCATCACTTCTGTTATATTTGGGACCCATTTAGTTCTTATTTAGAGAAGTCCCACAACTCTTTCGCTTATCAAGCTTCTGGAACTGTGATGGAAACACGTCTGTAGGCGTTTGCGTGAAAATGTCCCCTACTGATCTCCAGCTGTTTGGACTTGAGACTCTAATCTGAGTCTATTATAACTTACCATGTTCGTTTCTGCTTTTTGTATGGCCTCATACAGACCACAACATGAAGCCACAATGGTTTCTTATAGATCCTGATCTGCCTACAATGCAGCCAGTGTGCATTTGAATATGAACAGCCCACTCTTAAGCTCACCCAGGCGTCACTTGAAGTCAAGGTCACTCCTTTCAATGGGGCATTTTTTTGTCCTTTCAAAGGGGCGGTCCTCAAATTCATAGTTACTTCCTGGGAAAGGAGCTGAGAATGTCTTGTGAATTGTGGACTGTATACTCCTACGCAAAAAAAAATGAGGCAAACCCAATAATTGCAAAACATTAAGCTTTTAATGGTCTAAACAGCAAATCACCGGTCAGGAAAATGAGCAAGAATTAAACAAATAGATAAAGTAAATTGGTGTGGGACGGCTTTTCCCTTGATTTCCTTTAAATATTGAAGTCTTGTGGGTAAACTTGCAGAGTCCATGTTGTTCCACTCAATGTTAACGTCTTCAAACAGAAGATATTTTGCAGCTTTTCCCCCCAACAGTTTCAGCAACGAGCATTGACGAGCAAAAGAAAGCCGAGGTCTCAGAAGTGCTTTTTTACTTCTTGTGCAATTTCTGCCCAGATTTTTGTTGAGACCATTAAAAGCTTGATGTTAAGCAATAGTGGGGTTGCCTCATTTTTTTTGCCCAGGAGTGTGTACTGTATGTAGCCTAAAAAATGACTAATGCTTTCCAAGTTGTGATAAGTTTGCCCAAACTCACAGAGTACCATCACATGTACCACCTCCATGTTTTTTGAGGCCTTTTGTCTGCTTACAGCTGTTTGGACAGGTGGTGCAGTGCAGTTCCAGGTGCAATGTAGCTGTAGGGTGTTCAGTTTTCTTCACATAGCAAGTGGCCACTTGTGTGAACATCATTGGAGCAGAGGTAGGTTAGAAGTTGGCATGTGCTGATATTACACTTTAATACCATTGCCATTGATAATTGCTTAACCTTCCTTCATCTCATAATGATATCTTCAATAAAAATAAATTGGCAAGATATTATTACTCCATGAGAGTGACAGTCGTTTGATCAACCTTTCATGTGGTGAACAGAATTCTGGGATTGCATTTTTCTTTGAAGAGCATACAAAGTTCCTGAAGGTCAGAAAGGAGCCTGCTTTATAGTTCTGCATTTGGACATTTGTGAACGCATAAGGACATCACATGGTTAGATATGGACGCATAGATATCGGCCTTCATATTTCATAGAATGTGAACGTGTCGGTTCAGGGCTGCTTTTGGTGTCCCAAAAGTCTAGATCCATAGGAAATTATTTCTTTAAATACAGCTAGATAGGTAACTAACATAAACAGGAATGCTTGGTTTTATAAACTGTATATTCATATTACTGGGGTGTGACCTCAGAGCTCCAGGGTCCCAGATTCGATTCTGAGCTCAGGATCTGTGTCTGTGTGGAGTTTCTGTGTACACATGTTGTCCACATGGGTGTCTTCTGGGTTTTCTAGTTTTCTCCCACCTCCTAAAACAGGCCAGTAGGTGAATTAGCTAAGATAATTGTCCCTAGGTGTGAAGGTGTGTGTGAATGTGTGTGCATGGTGCCCTGTGATGGACTGGTGTTTCTTCGAGGGTGTATCCACACCTCACTTCCAGCGTTCTCTGGATAGGCTCGGGATCCACTACAACCCCGGCCAGGATATACGATGCACCTGGACACTTCATGCTTTCTTTCTCTGCCTTATTTCACTGCACATCAACAGTTTTGAATACTTTGTGCTTGTTACAGCACTGTATTGGAGTGGATATTAGTATAATATGGGCATTTGATATAACCCAGGGAAAAATGTCTCCAGGTACGCAAGTCTCAGCCAATCAGCATTCACCTGAAAGCTGTTCAACACAAATATACTTTAACACATTAGTACAGTATAATCCAGTCTGAAGGTTAGATGCAGTTAAAGATCCAAGGTTCCATTGTGAAGAATCCATCAGTGGCTCTTTGGCAGATCAGGGATTTGATCTAACAAGCTTCTGGGCACTGGCACAGAGAGTTAACCACTGCTCCACCTTTGCACCGTGATTTCTGTGTAAACTGATGAATCACCTTCTTCACTTAAAATCCATTCACTTTGCAGTAAAGATGTTGAGTTTTCTGATTCAGAGTTCAGGTGATTCACTCCAGTTCACTTTAGTTAAGGTGATATGCTTTAAGACAAATATTTCATGTTGGCATTGTGCGATTAGTATTTGCAGTATTTGCACACCTCTCAGGACACTTCAGGAGCTCCACCAGTCAGGAATCCCTGCATCGGCCAGAACTGCACACTGCAGCAGATCACACTTTTGAACTAAAACACACTGCTAGAGCATACACTCTATGCTTGTGTGTGTGTGTGTGTGTGTGTGTGTGTGTGTGTGTGTGTGTGATTTTTTGTGAGTAATATAATTCTAGAAAGAGTAAGAGTAAGAGGAGAATAAATAGAGGAATAGAAATGATAGATAAAGAAAGATTAAACATGAAAAAGACAGCATGTTGCTTTTGGAGCTGCTCTAAAAGAAACTATGTGTGTGTCTGTGTGTGTGTGTGTGTTGACTATGGTCTTTGTCATAGCCTTTTATAGTACTATCTCTGTCTCTCTCTCTCTCTCTCTCTCTCTCTCTCTCTCTCATACAGCATTGTGGGTAGTTGTGAGTTAATGTGATAAACATGCAAATTTGTGTGTGTGTGTGTATGCAACAGATAAATACAGTACACATACATACATCTTGAGAATGTGTGTGTGTGTGCATTTGTAGTGTAAATCACAGGGATCGGGTTTTAGTATTGTTATAGCTTTGCTAGCAAATCCATTACAAGATCTTACAGAGAACCATTGTGTGTGTGTGTGTGTGTGTGCTCACTGAATGTTTGTTTACTCACTAGCGAGCCTTTATAGAAGAGCAATTTCATTAAGCATGACCCACAGTTGTGTTTGTGAGTGTGTGTGTGTGTGTGTGTGTGTGTGTTGGTGTAGGAGTGTTCTATACAGTGTACCATGTATGGAAGTTAAGGGTGGGGATAACTAAACAATGTTAATTAAAAGACATGGAGTGTGTGTGTGTGTGTGCGTGCGTGCGTGCGTGCATGCGTGTGTGTGTGTGTGTGCTAAATAGTGGCTTCATGCATATTCATGTGTGACTCTGTGTGTTTTATGTGGCTGCTCTAGTGGTTTGATTAATTTACAGGGGGGACAAAGTGGTGCGTGTGTGTGTGTGTGTGTGTGTGTGAGGATACAGAGAGAGAAAGAAGAGAATGAGAGTAATCTCTGTTTAGAATTGAATGAGTGATGTATAAAAAGATTAATCACATCACACTGAAAATAGAGGAGAGGTTGTAATTGTAGGGTCATTTAATAAATGCACACGATTGTTTTCCCATCCTCGGTCTAGGCCATGCTCTGATTCGTCGTTAAATCTGTGTAACACATCTGTGTAATACATCGTGACACCTCATTGCGAGTGTGTGCAGCGCTGTTAAATTGGACTGAATTGAGTTAGAATGAAAGGTACAGAGGAGGAGAGAAAGAGAGAGATTTTTTGCAAATTTAATGATATTTAACCGCCTTAAAAATACAGTATACACTGCCAGCTAAAAGGATTGAAACACTCTGTGTTAACATTTTTGTTTAAACTCCAAACAATGGGCTATTAGTAAATGTAAGTAATGAACTTGTATAAATAGATTAATAATTTTTGTGAGCTTTAGCATTATTGGAAACAATCTAGTTTGAATCAGAAAACATTTAGACCTAATTAGACACTATGCACTAGTATCATAGCATTTTTGGCATTGTCTGAATCTTTAATCCATGAGCACAACTCATTTAACTCCCAAAGAGCACCGATGTTTAATAAAGTGTAAATTAAGCATGCAATTAGGATCTGAAAGAGGCTGATGAAAGCAGTTCTTAAACACACAGCTTTATGTCTTTGAGTCCGTGTGTCACATCATCGCTGCCACCTGCTTCTCTGTCTCAGCGCTCCACGGACTTGTTTTCCCAGCAGTCTTAGCGGCCTCCAAACATGGCTGCTGAGGATCGCAACTTCCAGCATCCCTCTGCACTTCCCCACTCACAGTCCCCTGATTATTAATTGTTTGCACCTGTTTGGAGTTTAGTTTGTTTCACAGTCACCCTATTTAAGTTCCTTTGTTTTCTTTAGTTTATTGAGAAGCGTTAACGTGTGTCCACAGTTATAGTCTTTGTTTCATGCTCTTGCTTACCTGATTTTTTTTATTTTTTTTTATCTTTGTTTGGACTTTGACCTTGCCATAACCTAGCCTCTGATATTCCTGTTTGCCTATTGTTTTGACCATTGCTTGTTTTTGGATCTTGCCATAGCCTTGCCTTTGATATACCTGTCTGCCAAGTGTTTTTCGTCTTTGCCTGTTTTTGACCTTGCCTCATGTCTTTTGAACTTTTTTTGCTTGCCTGCTGTAATAAAGTTTCCCTGCTTTGACATCCACTGCCTGCCTGCTTACCTGACACTGTGGAACATAATAATTTTAAACAGTTACATCTAGTCCGCTAATATGATTGGACATGCAGCATTCCGAGAGTGCTGATAATTAGTATAACAACACTGGTACTTCACTGAACTTTCCATGTTCGAAACTCACCTCTTCAGACCTGGTTTTAATGTGTGATTAATTGTGTGTGTTATACGCTTTTTATTGTATTGACTTTTTGATCATCTTAGGTATGTAAAGTGACTTTGACTAGCCTGAAAAGCACTCTATAAATAAATGTATTATTATTATTATTATTATTATTATTATTATTATTATTGGTTCATTTAAACATTTATATCACTTCACTTGTTAGCTATATAAAAAATGCTAATTCTAGCACTAGTTTGTTACATTGAGACCATTACTAAACTTACTATAGGTTGTCAGTCAGTCTGTGCATTACTTGTCATCACTCGAAGGTTCAGCTGAGGCTTGTTTGGCGACAATTTTATTGATGGAGCCAAACTAAACAAAATATTTGTCCATGTGTTGAATTACTCAATATTAATTTCTTGTTTGTAGGACTGTTGTAAAAAAAGAAATATCACACTCGCAGATGTTCTGTTGTCCTGAATGGCCCGCATGACTCACAGTCTTACTGATTCATACAGGATGAGGTGACTCATTTGCTAGTTAATTTAGCTAGCTAGTTATGTTTTGTAAATTAGTTTGGTAAATTAGCTAGCTAGTTTTGTTTTTGTTGCTAATGTCAATAGTATTAATTAACAGTAATTCCAAAATGACTATTAAACTTAACATTAAAACATTAAACACAACGTAGCCTGCAAGCCCTATTCTCTGTGTTTCTGAGTTATTCTCCTGAATTAAGAGAATATTTTCCTTATGACTGTTTGTTTAGTGAACTGGCTAGTCATGTAGGGTCGGGCATGATGAACTTGTCGACTCTTTCAATCAGTTAAAACATTTTTTTTACTCTTACTTGAGTAATTCATGTTTAACTGTATTGTATATGCTTTAGATTAGATTAGATTTTTTGCTTCCACATACCAATATACTTTTTAATGAGGATTTACCCATACTCATACTTATACTTAAGTGCAGTTTGTTATTCCTTACATTATACTATTATTAAATTTTTTGCTACAAAGTTGTTAAAGAGAGACAATATGATGTCTTAATTGCAAATTTGTAACAATTCCCCTGCTCAATTGGTATGAAAAATCTCAAGGCTTGTGATTATGGGTGGAGTTACTATTTATATATTTTCTTACAACCTATCAAATAAAAAGCCAGGGACTCTGCCCTTGTTTGTTCACATTCATAAAAACCTGTTAATGACATCAGGTTCAAGTGAAGAGAGAAAAAGAGAGAGTGAGGGAAAGTAAGAGGGTAAGAGAGACACATTAAAAAGGCATTAAGGATTGTGGGTAATGGAGCAGGGCAGTCTGTGTGGATTAGATAATGCTCATCAGAGCTGTGTGTGTGTGTGTATGTGTGTGTGTACACAAGCACCTCTTGTAGAGCATCCAAGTATGTGTACTTTTAATTGATTGTGTGTGTGTGTGTGTATTTTCTCCTTCTAACTAGTGTCCTGTGACACCTCTCCCCACTTGGACAGGAAAAGGTGTGTATGCAGCAGGCATGCTGTAAATAATAAAAGATGCTTGAGAAGACTGGACATGGAGAGCTGGTGTGTGTGTGTGTGTGTGTGTGTGTCTGCGTACGTGCACATGTGTGTGCATTGTAGAGTCTGGATGAGAAGAGACAGGGCTATCTAGAGTCTTCGCTCTAGTAACCCCTAACGAGAAGAGCTGCCTGTCAGAATATGTGTGTGAGTGTGTGTGTGAGTGTGTGTGTGCATGAATGAGAGAGTGCATCAAAGCAAATGATTCCAATCCAAGCTAATTTTGTTAATCTTATAAGGAAAATTACACTAATCTGAGCTTTGCATTATGGCAGATTATGGAAGATGTCAAGTAGTAATATATCACATGCGTGTGTGCGTGTGTGTGTGTGTAGTATTGAGTGTCTGTCACTAGAAATCACCCATGCTCTAACTAGTGCCACCCTGGGGCACTTCAGTAATCCAATACCTGTCAATCTTTATCTTTCTCTCTCCTCCTGAATTCCTCACACACACACCTGAATCTGTATACACCCTTAATGGGTAATCGCCCCAGGGCACCTCTAAGCAAGAAGTGGGGAAGTCAGTGTGTGTGTGTGTGTGTGTGTGTGGGGGGGGGGTGCTTGCAAGGGGAGTTGGTATTGTTTATGGGTTGAGTGAGACAGAAGTTCTTTTGTTTCTTCTTCCTTTGTTAGTGTAGATCAGCCAAGTCATGCTTGTTAACAAGAGTCATTTATGGTGTGTTATGAATGACTTATTAGGTATGTTTGAACATTTGTGGTATAAAGAGCTAGAACATCTGTTAACTGTAGTTTGGGGCAGTCTCTGGTTAAAATTGCACCATAGCAACCCAATATTGTAGTGAGTGAAGTAATGTAGTTAACTATAACACTATTGTACACATTGAATCACATGTGATCACCATCATACTGTCATAACTGAAAACTGTACTAACTACAGCAGTATAATAAGTGTTATTGCAGAAGTTTAGTACCTATAGAACCGTAGCAGTGTAGCAATAGAAGCAGTGTAATAACCACTATATTGTAGTGCCTGAGGTAGTGCCTTAACTATTGTGCTGTAGTAGTGTAGTTACTAACATAGTGTAGTAACTGTCATACTGTAGTAACTATAGTAGTGTTGTAGTGTAATAACCATCGTATTGTAGGAACTGAGGTACTACAGTACTGTAGCATCATTTTTGTTTTTTAGTCACTATTACAATGTAATAACATAGTAGTGTAGTAATGTGTATTTTGTGTGAAAGTAGGTGTTTCTTGGCCATGTTTTCTGACAGGAAACATACAAGTGAACACTTGACTTGTGAGAGTATCACAGCAACTACAGTACCATAGAATGTAATATAATACACTACTGCATTACTGTAAAAAAAACAGTATTATATTCACTGTCATACTACAGTTCTATAGTAACCCTACTATAGTAACTCTAGCATGTCAGATGTATAGCATTCATTTGAGTCTTGTATGTTGTCAGTAAATGTGACAATAAAACCTTCACAAAAAAACAAAAAAACATAGCCGATGCAAATGGTCAACTACAGAATTGTTTTCCTAAAGATGTTTTATGCATCACTAACTGTTTGAAAAACAAATTAAACATATCATTCAGTACTGTGACTATATTGTGCTCTGAAAAAACTGGTGCTGCTCAAACGTTTGTTCTCTCTCAAAACCAATGGAAGTACAAAGAGCCAATCAGATTGCAGCTGTCAAGATCCTGAACCTTGTGCCAGAAAAGTTTACTAATGGTATCAGATGTTTCATGGCTCTTTGGTAACTTTAGCACTATATTGTCTTGCTTTAGTGGCGTAACACTGTAGTAGCCATAGTGGTATAGCAGGGTAGCAACTACAGAATTACAGTGAATATTGTATTGTTATAACTGAAGTATTTTTAGCAATTCTGTATTCTAGTAGTGTATTGACTATAACAATACAGAAACTATTGTGCTATTGTAACTATAGTAAATATAGTAGTGTAGTAATTGTAGCTATAAAGTAACTTTCATTCTCTTCGTACTGTACTAATGTGGTAACTATATCACTGCTGAGGTGTAGTATCTATTGTATTAGGGTAAATGTAGTTCAAAGGTAACTATCATATGGTAGTAGTGTAGCATTTTAGCAGTAGCAATAACCATTATATAACTATACTATTAGCAATTACCGAACATTTCCACCCTTCTACATCAACCAATATCATCATCACTCCTGATCTATGTTGACCTCAGTACTAACTCTAGTGCTGTAGTTGAAGCGATATGTCCAGTGTAGCACTGTTCTGACCACTCACATTAAATCCAAGGCATACACTCTTGTTATGCTCTTAAGATTGTATCATTATTAGGCCTAGATGACAATGATAGGGTCGAGCACTAGGGTTCATGCCAGGAGTATTTGATCTAGCACTCTAAGACTATCCATACTGAGCTCAGGTGGAGTTAGAGGGAGCCAGGTGAGCCCAGGCTGGTGCTCAGAATAATGGGGTGGTTTGAATAGAATGGCATGAGCATCAGGGTACAGTGCAGGAAAGAACAAAGGTCTGGCTTCTGTAAAAGGGGGGTGGTAGGGCAGTGCGCGGCACTGAGAACAGTGTGTGTGTGTGTGTGTGTGTGTGTGTGTGTGTGTGTGAGAAAGAGCAAGTTTGTGTGTGAGAGAAAGAATAGTGCTCAGCAAGGCAGAGATCAGACAATAAAGAGAATTCCTGCCTGCATTCCTTTGGAGTGTCCATGAATACCAATGCGCACACACACACACACACACACACACACACACACACACACACACTGATTAACTACATCTACCTGTATAGTGTTGTTATAATATTTGAGAATTGAACTTTTTTATTCTCAAGCATATGTGGAATAAGTAAAGCAATAATGCATTACATTGGTGTTCCTTTACCGAACGTTATTTACAGATCCAAAGGTGCCTAAAATAGACACATACAGCTGTACATATTATTTCATTATGACAACACTTTATTTTAAATTTCCCATGATATAACATTAGCCAAGATGATCCAAGAACAGGAATCTAAGGCAACAGTGGGCACAGACTCACCAAAACTGGAGAATTAAAGACTGGACTAATGTCTTTAACTAGTAATTAATTAAAAATATAATAAAAATGCATATTTAAGGTCATTGTTGATGTATTATAGTTTGTATTTAAATAGCCATTTTAATGTGAAATCATTCAGCATACAGTACTTACAAGAGTATTTAAGTAAACCAGTGATATATAGCGTTTACATGTCTGTTTTCATCTTATACCTGTATTATATTGTTTGTACAGTAAAATTCTTCAAGTAAATTAAAAGAAACTCTCACACACCTATGCACAGTCATACATAACATACCCAGATTGTACTTAAGCTGTAATTAAGAGATTGTGAATGTTAACATAATGAGTCTCTTTAGCTCAGGTTTGCATGCAGAAGAGTGTGTGAGTGTCTGTGCATACACAAGTATTCATTTAGACTGTTAATGGTTTGATTGTATTGAATAAGTGAGTCGATTAAGTTGATTAACTAAATGAAAGTCTCTCTGACAATTAGCTTGGTGTGTGTGTGTGTGTGTGTGTGTGTGTGTGTGTGAAACAGAAGAACAGCTAGAGATAGGAAGGTGGAAGAGAGTAAGAGAAAAAGAAAAACAGAGTAAGAAAGGAAGAGAGCAATTAAAATGACTAGACTGTAGATCTGTATTTGGATTAATTACTGTTTTATAATTGTGTAGGTGTTTATTGCCTTTAAATTGTTCTTTATTAAGGAATTAGTACATAAAGGCTTTATATTTACTTGAGTGCAAGTTTAGTTCTTAAACAAAGACTAATACACACTACATGTTTCATTACTCTTCATATTCACAATAGGAATTTAAAATCTTTCATGTTATACTGTTCTTTTTTGGTGGTTGAAACCGAATTCATTGAACGTGGCAGATTTTTTTCCAGACCTAGTGCTAATTTAATTCACTTAAGTATATTGGCAAGCCTATTTTAAGTATATGGCAATATGATAAACCAACAAACAAATAAACAAAACAAAAATAGTAGCACTGTGTTATCCTACTTCAGCAGTGTATTACTGTAGCATAGTTCCATATTAACTGTATACCTAAGGAAGTGTAGTATCATACTGTTGTAACTGTAGTAACGTTACTATTTATATAACTGTAAATACTATAGTAGTGTATTAGTTGTATCAGTGCAGTAACTACAAACTGCAGTAATGTAGTATTATAGTGTAGTAATCATAGAACTGTAAGTAGTAAAGTAACTGTAAGAGTGTAATAACTATTGTCCTGTAGCAATTGTAGTAGTGTACTAACTACATTACTGTAGTAGTGTAGTAATTGTCTTAGTGTAGTGACTATAGTGTAGTCACCGTAGCCGCTTAGTAACTATTGTCTTCTTGTAAGTGCAGCAACTGTAGTAGTGAGCTAACTATATTACTGTAGACATTCAGAATCATACTTTTATAATTGTCCTAATGTTAATACTAAAGTAACTATCATACTATAGTAGTGTAGTAAATGCACTAAATCATAATATAGTAAATCATACTATCGTAGCATAGTAGTTGTATAAGTGCATATTACTGTAAAAATGTAGTAAGCAGCATACTGTTGTATTTGTAGTAATGTTAATGCTAAAGTAGGTATCATACTGTAGTATACTAGTTGTAGTAACTCTAGTACTGTAGCAGTGTAAAAATGCCAGAATACCCAAAGAAAAACACAGACTTACATAAATGTGTGTGTGTGTGTGTGTGTGTGTGTGTGTGTTGGAGCCTCAATGTGTGTATTTATCTATATGTGAGCAGTGTGATGTTAGCAACACAACATGTACTTAAGTCCACACATTCCTTCTGTCAGACAGACATCAGGCCATGGTGCATCCGACTGTACACACACATGGAGCCTTCAAAGAACAAATGTATCACAGACATATCCAGACATTACACACACACAGAGGGCTGTGACAGCATTCCCAGAGTTCTCAGTAAGACTTAATTCCTTCTCTCTCTCTCTCTCTCTCTCTCTCTCTCTCACACACACACACACACACACACACACACACACACACACACACACACACATTTGCAAAGACTAATGAAAACATATATCTCATGCAGTAAATGTGAATTCCCTGAAATGGATACTCCCTGAGTATTCTGAGCATGTTTGACATACACACATACGCATTGTGCTTGAATGCCATTATCACTGAGTACATTTTCCTGACAGAGAGGTCTTAAAATGTTTGTCGTCCTGAGGTAGAAAGTGTTATTTGTCAGGAGGCAGGGTTTGACTTGTCCAAAAGCTTTAGGGGGTGTTTTATGTATGCTTTGTCAGTTTAATGCCTTTATTGTCTGTTCTCCCTCTCTCTCTCTCTCTCTCTCTCTCTCTCTCTCTCTCTCTCTCTGTCCGTGTGTGTGTGTGTGTGTGAGTTTGTCCATCATTGCCACAACTGGGATTAAAAGTAAGTAGAATTTGCTGTAATAAATGCTTAATGGTGAAAAGAAGTGAATACTTGCTTTTTAGGCATGCAAGGATGGATTATTTTTAATCTTGAAGAAATTGTACACATAAATCGTATGATATCTAAATCAGGAGAAGTGCAGAACCTGTAGTTACTCATGAAGTCAAGAAAAGTTAAATAAACTTTAAAAATGATTTTACTTTCATTATTTCCACAAACAATTTAATTTACTTAAACCTGAACAGAAGAATATTTGTTTTTATTTAGTTATTTCTAAGAGCTCCATAATAACACATAAATTAACAGTTATGTTTATTATATGGGATTTTCCCCCCTGACTGATTACAAATTCCCAAATTGCTATTACAAATTCCTATTTACATCTTTACAATATTCATGTTACCATTAAGCAGTATTAAGTATGATAATGATCACAACCGTCATACTATATATACATACATACTTTATAAGAAGCTGATTATGACAAAGTGCACAATTTCAACATTTTTTTAAACATAGTGTTTCAAAATAGTGGAACTACTACAAGCTGTCAAAACTAACTGTAAATTTCAGCAATTTTTGAACGTTGATTTGCGAATATTAAATGAATATTAAGTGGATATTAAATAAATTAAAAACACTGGAAATTTTGGAAATGGAAAAATCAAGTTAAAGATTTACAAAACAGCAAATTAACTCCACAGTGCCTCATATGTCTTCTTTCAAGCATAATTCGTTATTACAATAGACTAGTATTATTAAAAGAATAACTCTGATTTCTGCATGCCTGCACTTCATCTGTTTGAGTATTTAACATGTTTTTTTTGCTCTTAAATTCATTTTCTTTTAATTCAGTCACAACATTTTCTTCTCTAATTCAGTTTGACCTAAGATTGGCTTTATTGGCAAGATACAAATCTGCCCAAACATGGAAAATTAAATGATTACACACAGAAAGAAATAGAGTGCAAGGAGGAGGGAGCACAGGGAGCTGGCTTGGAACAGCAGCAGAGTAATTAAATGTTCATGCTGACAAGGGCACTAGTGAAACAAAATGAAGAAAAGCACTGTCATCATATGAGTCTTTAAGTGTATGCTTGTGTTAACAGAGCCCAGTACACAGTTATCTTTTTGACCAAATACCTTTTGGCAGTATATTAAATGAAATCTCTATTTTTAGTACAACTCCTTCCAGGTGCTGTGTGTGTGTGTGTGTGTGTGTGTGTGTGTGTGTGTGTGTGTGAGAGAGAGAGAGAAGGAGAGACAGAACATGTATTAGAGGGTGAACATGTGGGTAATGGTGATTTCCCAGGTGGGCGTTTCCGTGGAAACAGTAAATGGCCCACCTGCAGACGTCGTCTGATGTTAGAAGTGGGATCGCTACTTTAACTGAACTAGGCATGTGCGTGTGTGAGAGTGTGTGTGTAAAATCCATCTATCACCTTCTCCATGTGTTTCTGCCTTCAATTACTCTAAAATGAGGGGATTTCTGCCCTTTCAACTGATGAGACAGCTTTCCAAGAGAGGGAGGGGGTGTGAATGTGTGTGTGCAAGGAACTTTAAATGTGGGGCTGCAGTAAAGGTGGAGCTGGATTAACTCAGTAGTGATAAAAGAGTTTTTCCATCTGCTTCAGGTCAAGGCGGTGTGTGTGGTTGGATTCACACTCTTAAATGTGGCTCCTGTTTGAAGGAAATGATGCATTAGAACACTCAACTACAAAAAGTGAGTTATAAACTGGATGTTGGTTTTTACTTTGTTCCTTTTTTGGAGTCTTTTTTTTTGGGGGTTGATAAAAGGGAGATGAATTGTAACAGGAAAAAGTTTCTCTCTCTTTTGCTTTTCCTTGATGTTTCTGATTATCTGGTGGCTACATATGATATTCATACTCATGCACTGTTACTGGGTAATCGCAATGTTCAACAACCTGGAAAGAACCGGTGAAAGATATCTAAGTCTTTCTTCTTTGCTTAAACGCCTCTGTGTGTGTGTGTGTGTGTATGTGTGTGTGTGTGTGTGTGTGTGTGTGTGAATCAAATCCCCAGAGACCCTGACAGCCTCCCTGCAGCATGCCTCAGCACACACACACACACACACACACACACACACACACACACTCACACACACACACGAGTCAACTTCGGCTCTTACCGGGGACAGATGTGCATATGGATGTGCTCTGCAGGTATTAATACCAAAAGAGTTTTCTGCATGTCCTGCTGAGTGGGTGTGAAGAAAAGAAAGAGAGTAGGAGAAAGAGGGAATGTGAAAGAAATAGGTTTTGAGTAAGATTTGGAAAAATAGTGTGGGCAAGACATACTGTAAAAGCATTTGCAACAACAGCTCAAATCAGAAAGGAAACTTTTTGTACAGAGTGACCAAACACAAAACAACACATTGCCTCAATAAACTCACCTCACTGATGAACTGCAAAACCATTTCCGTCCACAAATTCACACTGCCCAAACACCAAAGCAATGCCACACACATTACCCAAACCCCAAATCAAACACAACAACATACAAAAGCCACACAGAACCCCCCCCCCCACACACACACACAGCAAACAAAAAGCACGCCTTAGAAAATGACCAAAGACTCATCCCACCAAGAGACTCTCCAAGCACCAAACCAGTTCCATCTGCACATGCTTCAAACACCAACACAAAACCACACCAATTTCCCAAACAAGCTCCCAAATGCCAGACTAATCCAACTCACATATACTTTCTTTACTCCACACCAACTTCACAAACACATACCAAAATACTAAACCAACCCTGCTCACACATTACTCAAATAAAAGCCATCCTCACACACACACACACACACTTCAAATGACAAACCAACTACACCCACTGCCCAAAGACTGAATCATCTTATGCAAACACACTGTGAAGTACTCACAGTCCTCCACAATACAAAATACACCCACAATACACTATATTCAATCCCCCATATACGTCTCCAACCGGACGCCAAACCAAATTCAACAACATACACTGTCAACACACCAAATCCAACCTACAACAATCACAGGCCAAACACTACCCATACACCAACATACACTATACATCACACTTGGATCAAATATTGAACCAGTCCCACCCACCAAGACACACTGACTAAACACCAAAGCAATCCCACATGCATTGTCCAAATAGCAAACCAAACCCCCTGACACATATACTGACCAAACCCGAAACCAATCCCACATGCACACACACTTTGACCAAACACCAAACTAATCCCACACACATTGTCCAAATAGCAAACCAAACATCCTGACACATATGATGACCAAACAACAAACCAATCCCACCAACACTCACAATGACCACACAAATTCCAGCCACATTCACAATGACCAACCAATCGCACCCGCACACACACTGGCGAAACACAAAATAATCACACACACAGTGACCAAACACCAACTAATCCCATCCATGTACACTGCCCAAACACCAAGTCAGTCCCACCCTCATGGACACAAAGAGCAAATCAAGCTGCAAATACAAGTGAACAGATTCCATCCCAAAAGAAATACCATCATACACACTGCAAAAACACCAAACAAATCCAACACACACAATGTCTAAACACCAAACTAACACCACACATAGGCACACACTCTCCAAACCCCACCCATACACAGACTAACTTTCCATCTTATGGATGGTACTTTGGACACTTGTTTGTGCGTTTCCTTTTTCATGTTTCAGAATGTTTATAAGTATCCATGACAGTGGGTGCCAACACTTATAACACTCATAACTTAACATAGCTTATAATTGTCAGTGTTTGTATATGCTCCTGTCCTACTCACATAACAAGTGACCGCTGGTTTTATAACAATTCAATATAATGTAAACTTTATGCTAACATATCAAGGAATTGGCTCCCAGGTACAATGTGAAATAAAGCAAACAGTGATATGATGTGACACCTTGAAAAATCACATGATTCGGCCTGATATCAGTGTTATAGGAGAGACAAAGTTGAAAGACTAAGCAAGAAAGAATGTTCAGTCTGAAGGATCAGTTTAGCAAGACTGCGCTCTTAATGTGATTTGCAATGCTGCTCCGCATGGGAGAGATATGCAGAGAGCAAGATAGACAGTGGAAAACCTGGAATAAAAAGAACAAGCTGACCGTGCTTTAATTAGTGTCATCTCATCTAGAAAGCACCTGTCTGTCATCTATAATCCTGCCTCAGCATGGCACCATGGTCTATGTTTGTGTGTGGTACTTTCATTATAGCAGAAGTCAAAGTGGACTCATGGGATGGTGTGAGTCATTCTGAGCTACTCTCTCAAAATAAGTGAGCGCATATGTGTGCGTTCGAGTGTGAATATAAGTTTGGTATGTAATGCAATACTACTATCTGTATCTGTATCTGTTTGGTGTTTAAAAATTTGCATTTATATCTTCATTTGGAGTTGAACCTGATGTGGCCCAAATATAAGCCCTACCACTATTACTATTTAAATGCATTGCAAAGCAAAGACAAAAAGCAAAGCAAAAAAACCAAAAACAAAACATCACTGAACTAAAAATACCAGCACTGTCACCATGAGCTGTGAATAGTATTTTCTAATGAACTTGGCTTGTTATATTTCCTAAAGAATTTGCAAACTAAGGATGAACGCTGCAAATATGTTTTTGTAATAAATATGGTCTTTGATTGTCCCAAAACCTTTATATTTAACCGCTCGTAAGTAAAAACCTCCTGTGCATGCAACGTTTTATGTTGCATCCTATGGGACCCCAGTCCCAATGCACAGTCTCAACTGGATGCCCTGTAAACCTTTCTGGGAAGCTAGACAAACAAACAAACAAACAATAGTGTATTCGTTACATCCAGTGTTCAGCTACATACTAACGGTGATTGGTGATTTAAAAAAAAAACATATCAACTGTGACCACAACTGTATGTATAAACTTAATAAATGTTCACTCATCTTTTGCTGTGTGTGTGTGTGTGTGTGTGTGTGTGTGTGTGTGTGTGTGTGTGTCTACCCCTTGTGACTCTGGCACTTGGGTGGGGTGAGAGATGAATACTTCAAAGACAGAAAGGATTAATGTTGATGGGGATTAACGTCATGATGGAGTGACCCACAGAGAGAGAAAAAGAAAGGAAGGGATGCTCTTTTCATGAAGGAATGAAATTTAGACCAAAAAAAATCTAAAAATAAAATCACAAATTAATTATTGAACTTATAATTGAAATAATTTTTGTAACTTATAATACAAAATAAATTACCAAATGGCATTTCACACACTAAAAAAAAGTACTGTATATTTGTGAGATTTTGTATAAAAATAAAAATAAAAAAAAAAACGAAAAAAAAAAGAAAGTTTAGCATGACTTGTATGACAAAAATCATCCATGACTGGCCAATCATGAACAGGTTCTTCTGGGCTCTTGGGCAGTGACAGTGATGGTGACCATAGTGCTAATCAACCCCTCAGTGCAGGAATTTGTTTTATGTCATGTTGCTATGTTGACTGCTGTCACAGTGATTAGCTAGAATTTTCATGGTCAACATGACGTGCACACATGAACACGTGCACACACACGCACACACACACTCTCACACACACACACACATTTGCACACAGAAATGTAAGGCTGTGGGTCCTATAAGTGAAAGGGTGTATTTAAGGTCAGGCAGTATTTCTTCCTACACATGTGGATCATTTTTCTGTGGTCTTCTGATTTTCCGACTCCACTGAATCACTGACGAGCTTATGATGACCTAATGTGCGTTTTAATCTTCCACTTCTTTTTCTCTTGAACTAGCAATCTTGTTTTGTTGGAGGTTTTTACTCACCACAGCCATAACTATTTTGAAATGATATCCTACTTGTCCTTCACACTACAAATAGCTAGTTAAATGGCAATAAGTATGTGCTTTACACTCGTATGACTTAATTCTGTTTCAAAAAGATCATGTCTGAATATAAATAAGCAAAAGAAAAAGCAGATTTCATTGCTCAGCTTACTGTATTATTTTGGCGAAGACAACAAGCAAAGAAGCTACTGTTTCACAGCTAGCTAGCAATGTAATGTGAGGAAAAAAACACTTCTTATTCTAGAAACTTGCTGGTTAGACACTAATGTTCATTTGCTCTGCATGCTTAATAGTGGGAGAAAGAAAACACACACACACACACACACACACACACACACACACATAATCTAAATGTAAGCATGAATGTAACACATCTTATCCTGGATGGTAGCTAGTTTTTCCACTAACGGTTTCATTTGAAATACAACAGGCATAATAGTTGGAGTGTTAAAAACTCTACTTGAGTAGAGTTAAAAACGATATTCTACTTGTCCTCTATGCTACAACTAGCTAGCTAGCATAACATGGTATCCTGGTTATCTCTTATTCAAAGAATTACATTGAATCAGAATTAAATGACAGAAAAAATACATTTCAGTGCTCAAGAAAAGGGCTTCACACCCGATAAACAAAGGATAAACACCCTAAGCTCATTTTACCCCGCTAGCTACCTACTGTGAGGAAAAGTTGCTAACACCTTATTCTTAAAAAGAACTAGTTAGTTGCTAATGTTCATTTGAACTACAGGCTTAATAGTGGGAGAGAAAAAACAGACAGAAAGGCTAAATATAATCAGTTAGCAGCCCGTTTATCCGAAATGATAGCTAGTTTTTCACTAACTTTGTCATCTGAAACACAACAAGCTTAAGAGTAAAGACTAATTTACACCAGATCTGTTTATGAGGCAGTTTTCAGTCCATTGGAATCAATGCAGCAGTTTGGACTGGCAGCACTTACGTCTATAAAAATGCAATGGGTCTGATTTTTTTCCACTTCAGTATTTTTCGGCATGTAAAAGTGAGACATAATAGAAATCCACACAAACAAAATCTGCCTCCAATTTAGTCACATTAAAAAATTTTGTTCAAGGACTAAAAACGTTTCTTGTGTCCTTTTTGGACATGTCCTGTAAATTAGGGTGAATTAGTTTAATTTGGGACACTTCAGTCAAATGTGGGTGTGTGTGGGTATGTTTTACATGTTGGACACATTGATGGCTCTTTGTGTATCAAAAGGTTATCTATATTGTTTAAATGCTGTCATGTCTTACCTAATTGTAATCAACATGTTTTGTCACTGCTAGCTGCATAGCTGAACTACTCCACAAATATCGTTAAACATCGCACCTTCGGCCCAAACAGCAGTCTACAAATAACGAATGAACCAGCAAAATGGATGGATGGATGGATGAATGAAAATTGTTTTTTGTGTGTGTTAGCACTTATTTGTTTAAATCGTTCCTGTTTCCATTAGAAGCGTTCTACAAAAAGCCATACAGACCAGTTGAACACCATCAATCCTCATTGTTTTTTTATTTTTTTGGATAAGAATACTCTGCGGTCTCCTAATGAAAGGAAGTGCTGTCATCATCATTGTGTATCTATTGCGTACCATGTATCAAGCATGTGTGTGTGTGTGTGTGTGTGTGTGTGTGTGTGTGTGTGTTCAGTGTATTCTTTACATCATGTTAGTTTGTTTAGAGCAGTGGGATGCTGTCGCCCAGGGCTACATCTTATTACACTAGGAATGTGTGTGTGTGTGTGTGTGTGTGTGTGTGTGTGTGTGTGTGCGTGTGTGTGTGTGTGTCTGTACATGCCCACAGTATCACCTACAATCATAAATAATCCACTGTTTGCACCACTACTTCCTTTATCGCCTCTAGTCCTGGTTTGTTATTATTTAATTTCAGGATGTACTGTACCATGTCAAACTATGGTAATGCTATTGTATATTAACAAGCATTCATTATCCATATGAAATCATGGTTTCTATCATCTTTCATCCTTACTATAGTAATAGGGAAAAATTTCTCGTCTGTTTTGATTGTTCATGTCTCGTTCCGTTAGAGGGATTTGAGGCTTTAGGTTGCGCCTGGCAACTCTGGAACCATGCCCATGTACAGACACTGATCAGGCGTTCCAGTTTTGCTGTGTGTGTGTGTGCGCGTGTGTGTGTGTATGTGTGTGTGTGTGTGGTTTAGCTGATAGCAGCTGAACTTGGCTTCTAACACACTGGTGGCTGCAGTGACACCCATTGTGTACATACACACAGAGTGGTTTGAGAGACAGCTGAAATATCTTGTAGAGGTTTAGCATATTTTATTGCCCTGTTCACCACACTTCTCCCTCTCTCTCCCTCCTTCCCTCACTCATTCTCTCACTGCTCTCGAGTTAAGTCCATTATTTCTGCCTATGAGTGCTATGTAGTGTGTGCATGTGTGTGTGTCCATCGTGGAGTGCACTTGTGGAGGAATTTGTGTGCTTTTCAAAGTGGACTGAAGTGCCTGTGTCTGGGTGCAGAGCTTACCGCTTCTGAAGCACACACACACACACACACACACACACGTGTGTGTGGATCTAATCTGAAACACAGGTTGTTTTTTAGTGTAAAAAAAAGTAGAAAAAAAATGTTTCATTTTTGTTTATTTTTGTGCATTTCTACAATAAAGACATAGTCTTTAAGATACAAAAGCCCTTAAGGTCTAATTATGTATGTGTACCTTATAAGCCCAAAGCAGTACCTTTTTTTTCATAGTTTATCCGGAAGGTATCAGCAATAGTGCTACACTAGGCCTCTTTATCAGATTCAATTCTGCTACATAAAAAATCATGAAGAGGCAACACCAAACATACAGTATGTCTTTATATTCACTATACATGCTTGCTACGTAGGCTGTTAACATAATGGCCTTTTTGAACTATTTGGTATTTGCAAAAGCGCCTGTTGGAAATTGCTTACACATTAGAGTGTGTTCAAAACAGAAGACAGCTGCTTTGTTGCCTTGATGTGTATGCTGTATTATAAATCATTGTCTTAGGAGGCAAAGTTTCCATACATATGAAGATACCTGTAGTTAGTTACTGCAGTTACTTTAGTTAGTCTAAGATCAGCTTCAAAGTCAGCATTTATCTCAATACTGCAAAGATGCCAATATTCTAATGGACAGAAACCCCTAAAGTATCACTGGGGAAAATCTAACAAATATGCTATATACTGTGTCTATACCAGCTATAAAATAGTAAATCCATTTATAATTATATACACATTCCCCCACTGTGCTGGGTTTTTCTGAAGTGTGTTATTCCTGTATTATTAACTGTTTACAATTTTTAATTTATTAGTGTATGACACATCACACTTGCCATTTTACAGAGAAACCGGAAAGCCTAAACTCTGTTGTCTGTGCTGAAGACTTTCCTGTGCCTTCCACAAGTGTTACATGAATGTATCCTAGCGAAAAACGTGACCGCGTCAGCAATTATACGTTTTTTTTCTTTGTTAAACAGCATTACAAAAAAAATGTTTATTATTAGTCTTAGATGATGTAATACATTTGCCAGAACTCTAATTTGTTATTATAGAAAAAATAACTTAAAAAGGTTGAAAAGTTAATGTGTGTGTTTTGGGGATTTAATATTGGGCCTTTAGAAGTCTCTGAAGGAGCACAACTCACAGAGAGAGAGAGAGAGAGAGAGAGAGAGAGATTGACATAAAATGTTGAGTTTTCTTTTTAGCACACCTTCCATCTCTCTTTTTTTTCTTGGACTGTCCCATGAATGTGTCCCCCTGTCTCTCTAGGAGCAAAAGCCTCTGATCTCCTGCTGTCTCTCGTTCTTTTTGTCTTTTCTCCCTCCCTGTGTGAGAGCAGACCTTGCATCTCTGCTTTTTTCTCTCTCCATTCTTTCTTTTCTTCTCTTCTGTGTGATGGAGGCTCGGCCTGCTGGGAGGAGGCCAGACGAGCTGCTCAGGAACAATTGCCTCTTCTCTCCTCCTCTCGTTCTCCTTCGTTCTCACTCCGTCTCTCCTCTGGCCTCTTGCTCTCTGTGCTTTCACGACCCTTGCTTTCACATGTCGCTGTGCTTAACCCAAAGAGGCTTATGACACAGCAATTACCCCTCTCTGTCTCTTTATCTCTGGTTCTATCCCAATTCCAACCTGTTTAAAGTTTGCTCACATTTGTGTTTTTCTAGGAGGTGAAAAAGAGGTTTTTCTATTTTTCTCTATCTTTTTTATCTATAAGATCTTTTTATTAACAACAGAAATGTTAATATGTTAAATGGTAGTTACTATATCAGGGCATTCTATATTATCACAGATGTTTTATGTTTGTTGGTTGTTCCAGAAAATTACAGTCTCTTTCAGTAATTTTAGATTTCACAGAGCATTCCAGGATTATATTAATGTGCTCATTCATAAGGACTTGTATGTTAAAAGCTCCACATAATGAAAGAATAATAATAAATCGATTTCATAAATGTACTGTTATTTAATGGGGCTCAAAGTCAAACTTTTTATTCATTCATGTGTCATAAGTGGAATCTTTGCAGAAAATATGCCTTTTCTTTTCTATGGTCTGGGATGCCACTGAATTGTTGCAGATTGTTTTCGGAATATTGATGGAATCGAAAAATATGACTCACTACTTGGCGCAGAGGATTGTGGGAAGTGTGAGCCAGCCCCTTTAAAAGGAAAAAATGTATAATGATTAAATGTGGCGAAGCCTTCTATAAGTAGACGTTTATTGAACTTTTATGGAAAGAGTTATTACTATTATTATTGAGATTGTGACATTATTATATCTGTATTTATTAGTTAGATATTATGTTTAAATTAGTGTACTGAGAAAAATGATGGACATATTAAGTTTCTATGTTTTGCCCTTTTTATTTTTCTCTTATGATGCTGGGTTTATAGGACAATTTATAAAGCTAGAGACAAATGACAGTACCAAAAGTTTAGATCTGAAGTTTCCAGAAGACTCCTTTCCTCTTTCCTCGCTGCGTTTTCTCATACTTGTTCTCTCACTTTCACAGCTATATTGGTGTGAAGAAGTTTAGTCCTACGACTTTGAAATGAACTAAGCACCTATTGTTTGTGTGCACGTGTGTGTGTGTGTGGCTCTAGCCTCGGCTGTAATGAAGACATATTATAAGGCAGTGGCACAGGGTTTAAGGAGGTGTGAAGGACAGAGGGATGCACTCGTTTTTCTCCTTATTTCTCTCAGGACTGGGATGGTTCTGCCCTACCCAACCACACCTGCCTTTGTCTCTCACTCTGTGTGTGTGTGTGTGTGTGCGTGTGTGTGTGCGTGCGTGCATGTGTGTGTGTGTGTGTGTTTGTACATGCTTTATATAGGACAACACTTCATGATAAAAAGGCTTTGCTCTCTGTGTGTGTGTGTGTGTGTGTGTGTGTGTGTGTGTGTGTGATGCATTATTTATTAAACAGTGTGCAGCTAATAATTGTGAAACCACACTTGACTCAGAGGGATACTCAGATAGAGAAGAAGTGGTGGAAGAGTGTGTGCGTGTGTGTGTGTGTGTTAGTGGTGTAAAGAGGACTGCATTAGGAAGTGCTGAATATGCTGCAAATGTGTGCAGTGTAGTCTCTTGATGTTTGTGTGTGTGTGTGTGTGTGTGTGTGTGTGTGTGAGAGATATCGCATTAGGGAGCACACCATCTATATTCCTTTAAGTCAGTAGGTCGTCGCTCACCTCTTCGGTCCTGCAGATTAAACCTCTTTAATATTCATCACTGCAGCAAGAGTGTGTGCGTGTGTGTTTGTTTGTGTGTGTATGTGAGAGAGAGAGAGAGCACATGTGTCAGAGTCAAAATGCTCTTGGCCTTGGTGTTGCTGTAATGGATGAAAAGATTGCAATTTATTCCTCCTCTTCTAGCCTTGCAAGCATGAACACACACACACACACACACACACACACACACACACACACACATGCACAAACATACATTCGCGTGCACACAAACACACACACATTTGCACACACACACACACACACACACAGATAGTTTAGATGCTGTTACTGGTGATAGATATCGAGATCTCTTTAATGAAAAGAAAAATGAAGAGGAAGAAATGGACATCTGCTTTTCCTTTAATGAGCCCAAAGGGGGAAGGCAACAGAGAGAGGTGGAGGGAAGGAGGGAAAGAGACTGGGGGTGTGGGGATGAAGTGAGAGAAGGGTAGAATAAAGAGAGATAGAGGAATTGACAAAAAGTGATGCAAGTAAAGAAATGGACAGATGGGGAACGAGACTCATGAGCACGAACAAAGGGAAATAGAGCGATGGGCAAAGACGAGCAGGATGGAGTCACAGAAACTGTAGTAAATAGTAAATGAAAGATGGAGAAAGGGGAATTATGTTCGGAATGATGGGATAGAAATGAAGGGAAGAGGGTACAAAGGGATAGAGTGATAAGCTGGGGGAAAGAAGGAGTAAGAGAGGAATGAGAAAGGGAGACAGAAAGATGGAGAAAGAGAAATATGGATGGATGGAGAACAGATGGATGGCGGGAGAAATAGAGGGATGGAGTAAGATAGAAAAGATGAAAGGAGAAACAGAAGATGGAGAAACAGAGTGATTGTGTGTGTGTGTGTGTGTGTGTGTATGTGTGTGTGTGTGTGTCTGTGTGTGTGTGTGTGTGTGTTTGTGTGTCTGAGGTCTGGCACCATCACTGCGGCCACTCTGTCCATTCAGTGGTTCAGTGGCCATTCTGTGGCAGAGACCCAAGACTGGCAGCTTAAACACACCACACGTGTGTATGTATGTATGTGTGTGTGTGTGTGTGTGTGTGTGTGTGTGTGTGTGTGGGCTGGAAGGCTATTTTCAAATTGCTCCACAAAGTTTAATAGAATGCAGCGAAGAGGCAACAGCAACAGCCCATTTGCACATTACTGAAATTGTGTGTGTGTGTGTGTGTGTGTGTGTGTGTGTGTGTGTGTGTGTGAGCATTTGTGCATGCCTGAAATAATCTGCCCTAATATTAGTTGGGCACATTGGTAAAGAATGTTGTGAATGAAGAGAAAGTGAGAGGGAGAGGCATTTTAATGACAGTGTAATATTAATAATATTACTATATATATATGTGTAAGATTAAACAATAAAGGCTGTGAAGAGCTATAATAAGAATAAAATGCAGAGGCTCCTGAATGTATATCATCTAAAAAAGCAGGTCAGAGATTAGCTGGTGTCCTGTGCAGGGTGTGTTCCTACCTCATGCCAGTGATCCCAGGATTCACCACAACCAGGGCTGGGATAAAGCAGTTACTGAAGTTACAGCAGATAAATACATGAACGATGCAGTACGGTGTATTATCGTATTTTCATATAACAGCATGTGGGTTATTACCATAAAGTTTATACATTATCCAGACGTCATACTTTTGGGCTGTTTATAGTTGGATTAAATGTTGTGGAACATACACAAGTCAAGTTAGTTCCTGTTATCGCTTGTTATCATAATGATAAAAAGTTGTTCACTCAGCAGCTCTTCTTTTTTTTCTCTTGAACTTAAAAAAAAAAAAAATCAGCTCGTCATTTCACAGAGAAACTCTTCTGTCCTGAAGACTTCCCTGTGCTGAGAAACTTTACAAAGCACTGTGACTCTTACAAAGCTCTGACACTTGGGTCTCCTTATAAAAAAAACTTCACCACATCGACAATTATACTTTTTTCTTTCTTAAACAACACTGTTCTTTTTTTTAACTCTCCGTTTATTATAAGTCTTAGATTACGTGGCGTTTACACACTGGGAATCAATTTTGGGAATTCAGTCACGCTAATTCAGTGCAATTCATCCTGTATTCGATTATAAACATTTTTAGACAGGAAAAAGATGAAGTTTCATTTTAAAGGTAGAGTCAGTTATTTGAACAGCTTAATATTTATTTAATTTCATTTAAACTGCTGCCAATATGTGTGGAGAAAAAGGTCTATTTTTGGTTCCACCCTGGAACCAAGCTACAAACAAACAAACAAACAAATTAATAATGTTAACTAGCAGCATTCCACCAATCAGACTAAGTGTTCCTACATGCCTGTTAGTTCAGAAAGCTCCGCCTCCTGCACTAGCATTCAGAGTGATTTGTGGGCGTGACTTTAGAGGGAACACTAAATGGAGAGCTTTGTATGCTTGCATTTACAGTTCCAAAACAGCTGGATACAGCTAACTTCATCCAACATTGTTGGCTATTCTTTAAAACTTTCCTCTTTCTTTTTTTCCAGTTCTACAGTTTCATTGTCCGATCTGGAAAGTTCAGAAACCCTATCACGGAAACCATTACCAAAGCAAAGGACCAACCACTCTCCAGTGCATCCATCACCTTGAAGCCCATCTCTAATCACCTTTGAGCAAACCTGAAGATGATGATGACTATACTAGTGGTGGTAACAACTGTGATGCTTGGCCTGATCACTGTCAGCTCATCCTCCAGTGGATCATCTGTGTCTTCTACCTCTTCCTCTTCTTCACCAAGGATGAAGCTTAGTTACAAAGGTCTGTGTGTGAGAGAGAGAAATATATATATAGAGAGAGAGACGGTTGTTAACTTGCTTTGGTTCTAGTTCAGTTGCCACGTATGCAGATATCCTATTTTAGAACTTTCATTTAGAAATCTGTATGCATTTAGTTGTAATTGTGTGCATCGATGTGGGTCTGTGTGTGTATTGCAGAGCTCCAGCAGTTTAATGGAGTGAAGCGGTTTGAACTGGATCGCTCGTGCTGTTTCGGATCTCTCCTACTGGACGAAGAAAGAGGGCGGCTTTTTGTAGGCGCACGAAACTACCTGTTGTCCCTCAGCCTGGACAACATTGCCAAGCATGAACAAAAGGTAAACACTTCTCTACTCCAATGAGCTTATTGCACTAATGACAGGCATGACAATTAGGCGATGAGTTGAACGATGAATTAGCACCAAACTATGCAAATGTGATAATGAGCTAATGCATGCTGCAGGAGAAAATAAGGGAGGGGAACGGGAGGGGGGCAGTTAATGTGCAACACAAATGTTGAATGTAAAAGAAAAGGAAATAATGAAAAGTAAATGGTACCATCACAACAACAGTAAAGGATGTGCTTATGGTTGGATTAATTTCAGTTTGAATGTCTGATTACTGAGCACGTGACCTAGCTAATGACCTCAAAAAACACACACAGATTTGGACAAACCATTAATTCATCAGAAAAGTGAAAGCTTTAGTGTTGTTGGCCAGTTCCATGTTTTGGCTGGCTGGAAACCTAATTAACTAAAAGATGTTAGTTAGCATAATTGATCCCAAATGTACAGTTAGCTAATTAATGTAATTTTTATTTGACTAATGAAAATGGGTTTTTAACAATGGCTGTAAATTTACTTGATGGATCTCTTGAGATTAGCAAAAAATGGGACTTGGGAATTAGTGTCAAATTATAGTTAGAGAATCAACGTGTGTCAGGAAAACAAAATACATGAAATAATTGGTGAACACTGCATTAAAAATAGTTTTCCAGTGAAAGCCATTAGGGAACAGTTTTGTGATGGACTAAATGATGAGGCCATTGCAGCTCATGTCCTCCTTATCAGCACATTAAGAAGCAATGTGTTGCTGTTTCCTTGAGTTCATGTGATTGCAGTTTGGCCTTTTCAGAACTGATGATGAGCTGTGTTAGATTTCAATTTGTCATCTCTTTTTGGTGATGCTCTTACAATTTTTGATGTATACCAACCTACACATTTCAGTGGAAAGCTTTGTCAGATGCACGAAGAAGGCCACGCTACACTTCAGCTGAGCGCAGATGTCTGATGCTTTGCCCTTGGCCAATCAAGTCAGAGAGGACTTTTAAATTCATTGAATAACAATTTCATCATGTAACAAATGACTGTAAAGAAATAAGTATAAATGAGCAAATACCATGCTGACATAAGAAAACTAGTCTTAAAATCATTACTCGTGTATTTTAATGTATTTAACCTCTCTGGTCATTTGATAGAGAAAATTGCATTATATATTTATATATTGATTATCATTGAAAATACTTCAAGTACTGGTTCAGAAAGGTCTTATCCATAACCCAAAATTTCACATCCATAATGGCCTTTTTTCTTAATGACGTGTTGCCAAAACATTACATATTCTCAAATTTATACTTTTGTGTTCATACAGGTCTTCATGTTATACATATGTATGTTGTTTCCTATGAAGGACTTTAAAATGGACAGAGTTTGCAGAAAATGTGTAGTTTCCCAATGTTTGTCCTTTTGATGTCACATCTATAATGTGACACTTAGAAACTGAGATGCATTTAAAACATATTATATTGATATACATATGAATCAGTACATGAGGTTTTTTTTTATAATTTGTCTGCATTGTCCTCAATAACAACATATGCAAACTGACTCAGTTATCCTAAGCTTGTCTCTGCTGTTAGACATGTTGTTAACCAATGTGAGTGCAACTGTCACATCCATAACACTGGGATTGCCTAAATGCATAATTGAAACCATGGGATTCTTGTTAGGTCATTAACTAATGCTAGCTATGTATGCTGCTGTTGAAAAAGTAATTTGTACTACCTGTTAAAAAGGTGTAAATTTAGCTATGGATTCCAGAGAGTGACTCTAGGGCTGTGGCATGAATTTCAAAGTAAAAAATGCAGCAGAATTACTACATATTTATTAGAAGAGCTGCATACTGTCCTGTCAGATCAGATTAGATTAAATGGGACCCTTACGATGTCTGTGATATATAGATGACTAAACGATGTGACAGCATAAACACACTACACTATGTATAAAGGAATCTCTGCCTGCCTTTTTCTCTCTCGCCATTTATTCAGTGATCAGTGCGTTTGTGTCCTGAGGCCCTGCTGGCTCTTGGAAAAAGGCCAAGATGAGAGATTTAGATAAAAAGGATCTAATGGAAAAATACGACTGCTTTCACTTTATTATCCAAGAATATGTCTAACTGATAGATGAGCTCTAAAGGTGTGTGTGTGTGTGCGCTTTTCAGAAGGTTGTGTGTATTTAGTTCTGTGTTAGCAGAAGAGGAGAAATGCTGGTTCTAGTTTAAAAGTGTAAAGTTGATAACCCTTGGTTTAAATGGGTGTTAAAGATAATCTCTGCAGGGCTTCCCGATGATACCTGATGATTTAAAGGTGATAAAGGCCAGTGTGCTGATGAATGAGTGAGGGATTTCCATCTCCTCTGGAGTGGAAAAAGAAAGATGAGAGATGAGGTCACTGCTGAGGGCAAGAGTATCGCTGTCTACGAAGAACACACACATACACACACACATTTTTTTTCACAAGTCTTTTCTTACTAGCCTTGTAAGGACCTAGCTTTGACAGTAATATTAATGGATCTAATTAATGGTAGACCTAAATCTAACCTTAACATTAATCTCAGGAACCAAAAGGAAACCTTGTTGCTCTTTTAGTTTTTGAAATAAAAGCTGCAGATTTTTGTTAAGAAAAAATATTTTTCCATGTAGGGACCAGACAAATCTCCGCACAAATACAAACCTGACAGATATTCCTTTTTACAGACATTATTAGGCCAAGTATATCTGTACATCTAGTGCGCATATCTAGTGTGTGTGTGTGTGTGTGTGTGTGTGTGTGTGTGTCCTGGTTGTGTTTTTAACAGGATATTCAGAGAGAATGTCCCTCTAGCTACTGGACAAGTCAAACCCTGCCTAGGTCATGACCTTTTTCCTTAACCTTTCTCTCTCTCTCTCTCTCTCTCTCTCTCTCTCTCTCTCTCTCTCTAGATTTACTGGCCAGCACCTGTGGAGTGGAGGGAAGAGTGCAACTGGGCTGGAAAGGATATCAATGTAAGATTTTATCAGTCACAACAAGTTGCTTTCTACACTGCAAAGCACCTCAACACTATGGACCAAACTAGCCCAATGATCTCATCAGTATCAGATCAGATCTGATCCACTGAGGTATTTTATTGTGTAAACATGAGTGATATTGACTGACACAACACTGAACCTGCAGATAAAAACAGGGCACACATTGTGTTGAATCATTTCGTCATCCCGCCTATGGGGTTTCACAATCCTTGGCAAAAGAAGGCTGTAGAGAGTTGTCTCAGGTACTCTGAGGATCATCAAGATCAGGGTCAGGCTGAAATTCAGAGCTCTGAGATTAGTATTATATACAAAAGCCCAAACATTTTTTTTTACCAATATATGAAAGGTGCAGGACGTTTCAAACTGGTTTAGAACTATCAGAAGAAATACATCCATAGAATATG
>JAQQZU010000039.1:7904957-7917992 GCA_030068025.1 Parauchenoglanis punctatus
AGAGAAACAACAGTCCATCATTATCCAGTCTCTTTTAAAGTCATAAAAATAAAGAAGAAAATTGAATTAGAAGGTGTCCAAACTTTTGACTGGTAGTGTAAATGTATATAATCGTACATATACCATACCATACAAAAGTCTTAAGCACATGCAAAGAAATACATGTAAAGATGACTTCAAAAATAATGGAATAAAAGCTTTCTACTTAAAAGAAAAATACTACAACATGCAGTAAACATTAATAAACTAAAAAAAGTCAATGTTTAGTGTGACAACCCTTTGCTTTTAAATAAAGTCCTAGGTATACTTTGTGCAGCTTTATAAGGAGATGAGCTGTATATTTTACCGAGCATGTTGGAGAATCTGCCACAGTTCTTCTGGAGACTTTGACTGTCGCACTTGCTTCTTTGTACAGCTAAATCCAGGAGCCTTCATTATGTTTTTTTGTCTTTTAAGTGGTCTCTTACATAATATGTTGCTTTCTTTTCTGACATACAAACATTTTTCAAATACAATATTTTTTTTGGAAAAGTAATGTTTGGAAATCTATTATGTTTTTGTGCTGACTCAGTAATGCAGACTTCATAAAGTAAATATCTATAATAAAAAACTGTACTAAAAAAGATTGGGTGCCTAAGACATTTATACAATATTGTATTTCACCAGAAATACATGGAAAAGTTTGTATTTACCTTTTAATGTTGGGTAAAAAGCTGTTTTGGTGGTAAATGCACTCAATCTGCCTAAAGATATTTACAACCTTGCTAGCTATAAGTATTTCGTCACACAGTCAGTGTAAGGATTTGTTCATCGATTCAGTTTTGTAAATCAGGTAACACAGTGTTCCTGTACCACAGCAGGAATGTAATCTTTAAACACAACCTTCTTCCTAGTCACTTCCCAGGACCCGAATTTTAAAATGCTAAAACTATTGTTGATGAGATATACGCAAACAAGAAAAATGGATCAATTCAGTTGTCTGTAGTTTTCAAACTATATATAAAACATGTCAAAATTTCCCGATGTGAAAGTAGCCTCACTTATACTAAATGGCTGAATGGAAGAGGGCTTAAAATGTGAGCATCTGTAGTAGTCACAAGTTATGTTCCATTCCAACAAGTCAATCTCAGGTCAAGTAGCAATAAGCTAAATAGCGCCATGTCATGATAGCAAGGTCAGAAGTGTTGAATCAGTATTGAATATTTAACTACCTCTTTGTTTAAAGGTACAGTTGAACCAAGAATTTAATTTCCTCCATTTTCCTTTTGCCTCAAATGTAGTGGATCAGCCAAGACATGCTCATTGTCTGACATTTGCTTCTTCAGTTTTGCTTTTTTAAAGTTTTTAAAAGCTATAGATATTTTTTAAGCACAATAAGTTCATATGTAACATGAAAAGGAAATAAACTGTACATCATTCCATTATAAGGTTCTGTTAATGATTCATACTAAACCAATATCAAACCTTATAACCTTATATTACTAAACTTACAACATATTATATCGTTCAGTTCAGTTCTGGCACACAATTCCACCTTCAAACTATGTTCTGTTGAGGAAAATTAATCAGACGTGAAAATGGCTGCTTTGACTGCGTTTAGCTCTGATGATGTTTTTTTTTCCATTTTTAAAGATCATGTTAAAGATCACCAATCACATTGGTTTGAGGTGAGTGAAGGTTTAATGAATGTAGTTTACACAATACTACACCGCCACCTATAAAAGTCTGTTGCTTGTTATGTCTCATAGACTCAGTTCAAAACCAAACAGCAAATATGTTTTGTCTAGATGACTCTTTTATGGGTAAGGGGGGCATTGTGTGATTCTCAGCGCAGGTCAGCTGAATGGGTTTAAATTGTGCACAACACACAGGAATAGCTCGTGATGTAATTTTTTTTGAGCAGCCCATTTAATCTTATCCATGAGAATTTTTTTTGGAGTAGACAATTGAATCTTATCCTTGGGAACCTTGAGAAAAGACAATCTGCAGAATTAGAAACAGGACAGAAACCAAACAGAGAGATATGGCAAGACACAGAGACACAACAGAAGAAGAGGCAGAAAACATCCATGCCCATTCATTTGTTTTATTATAATGGATTTTTCTTTTCAATTTAATGAAAAAAGTAATGGCTCTTTTCATTCTATCTGTATCCTCTTTCCTGGTTACTCTATATCCATAGATTTTAAGGTCAATCCTGTGTCTCTGCTATTCCCCTGAGGCACAGGATGGACGCTGATTGTACTAAGACAGATGCTTGGTTTTCAGAGTGTCTGAGGGTGTGTCCTGACCCCAATTAAACAGATGTTGAGGGTTCAGGTCATTGGCTAGAGGTAATGTTCCTCGGAGGAAAATGATAAATGACTGATGCCATGGTCTCAAAGGATAAAAGAAAAGCTAGATAGACAGACATAGAGATAGATATGGACAGGTGCTACAAAACAGGGAGAGAAGAGGAATTTATGATTCTTTATGTCTTCTCTTTTTTTGCTTCTCTTCTCGTTTTCGGTCTTCTTTTCTCTTCTCTTCTGCAGCCCTGTGGAGTTAGGGCAGTGTTTAAAACTAATGAGTAACTCTGAGACAGTGCCTGGTTCATTCTTTCCTCCTAAATCTCTCCCACACTCCTCTTCTCTAAATCCCCGTCCATCCATCTCATATTCTTCCATCGCTTCCCCTCTCCACTGTGCAATCTCAATGTTTGATGCCCTTGTGTTGTCGTAGCAATTCAGAGAGTCCTGGGAAACATGGCATGCTCCAGTGAGTGCACTCACAAGTGATTATTGGAGTGTGTGTTAGTGTGTGTGTGTTAGTGTGTGTGTGTATGAGAGAGATAGAGAGAGAGAGTGAGAGAGAGTGAGAGAGTGCTAAAGACCAAAAGTCCCAATGTCTGAATTGGCCTCCTACTACCTATTTCCACAGCAAAAGTGCATTATGGGTATTCTGTACAAGCTAGGATGTGTATGCAATGGCATACTTACAGTATATATTGTATAATTCATACAGTTTATGCATAAACCAGTATGTGTACTCATATACACCGTGTGACAATTATTATTGGTATTGATATTGATGTTTATATTTTATATTTAATATTGATATTAAATGTAGTAATTTGTTAATACCTATAATAACTACAACAATGACTAGCAGGCTATTTAGCATTGGCTTGTTCGTGTAGGCAATAAATTAGTTCTAACATTTTTATGAGAACATCAGCATAGAATAATCATGCTATAAAAAATTTTCTGCTGATGTTTTACCTTCTTTACTTCTGCCTCTTTTATTAAAAAATGAATAAATAAATAAATAAATAAATAAATAAATAAATAACCTACTACTACTACTACTACTACTACTAACAATAATAATAATAATAATGTAATGATTTGTACAGTGGGATATACTATACCTCTGATAGATCTGGCTGCATGCTTGGAAATTCAAGTTGTGCGTCAGCAGAGTAATTTTGTTTTCTGGAAATATCTGTGTTATGCGCATACCGCTTATGTGACGGGCTTATTATGAATGGTGTAGTCCTGTCTTTGAATGGTTAACAGTTCTAGCTTTCTTGGTTCATAACATGCACTTTGTAGTGAATAAGGTGTGGCTTTGAAAACATGACAGCCCATTACATAGAATAATTTTGAAATGATAGTGAGTGTGAAAGATCAGCCTGTGTGTCACACTGTCAACATGGATACTTGCCTAAATTGAGGCAGTAGAACTCAACACTCCATGCGAGACCATGTGTACATGCATATACAGTACATGTGTGTGTGCTTGGCAGAAAATTATTGCGAGACATACCAGATGGGGGCTCTCACTTCTGTGAACTGTATTAAGAATTCATGTCACCAAGATTGATTTGTGTTTGTCACTGTGTTTGTTATGCAGATGGACTGTGTTAATTATGCGAAGGTTTTACATCACTTTAACCGAACTCACCTGTATGCCTGTGGGACCGGAGCCTTCCATCCGACCTGTGCTTACGTGGAGGTTGGACAGAAGTTGGAGGTAAGAGGAAACAGAGAAAGAGAAAGAGAGTGTGCATTTGTGTGTGCGTGTGTGTGTGTGTGTGTGTGTTTGTGTGTGTGTGTGTGTTTGTGACACGGCTGCAAGGAACTGAACTCTAAAAGCCATGAGAAGGATTCCAATTTTCCATTGAAAAATACTTTGTTGTGAACTGGAAAATAACAGCCTGTATCTCACTTGCTTTTCTCACCCTGTTTTTTTTTTTCATTCTTTCCATCTGTCTGTAGGATCATGTGTTTCGAATTGATCAATCTCTTGTTGAAGATGGGAAAGGGAAAAGT
Organism: Parauchenoglanis punctatus; assembly: GCA_030068025.1. Taxonomy (NCBI): domain Eukaryota; kingdom Metazoa; phylum Chordata; class Actinopteri; order Siluriformes; family Auchenoglanididae; genus Parauchenoglanis; species Parauchenoglanis punctatus. Next base: position 7,909,271 of record JAQQZU010000039.1, read on the forward strand.
CCATATGACCCACGGCACATTGCAGCCTCTGTTCTGGTTGGTTAGTATACCTGTCAATCTTCCTTACTGCATAATCACCACCAATCCTGTAACTAGTAACATGACAGACAGTAACTGTGTTCCATTTTGGAGACAACCACATTAGTAGCTGTATCATTTTAAGAATATTGTCATTTTGAGCTGCAACTTAACCATCCATCAGTTTCCAGATGCCCTTTAGGGTTATGATACAGCATACAACATTTATTTATTCACTTTCACTTTGTTATTTACCAATTAACCTCAGTAGTATAATTCATAAGAGCATGACCAAGGTACTGTTTGGTACATAACTTGTTAACTAGATAACTAAGGCTAGGTTATCCTTATTAGCTAGCAAGTCAGCAGCTAGAGAGTAGCTGTGTGAGGTTGTGTTATGTTATCTGGTTAATTTTTACCCATATAATTACTTACAAAACACAAATACAGGTTAGTCAAAGTAACAGTTTGGTCATCTATATTGGTCAAAACATTAACGGACAAACATGGGATTGACCAGACCAATGGTTCTCAAATTGAGGTCTGTTAGGCATAAAAAAGGATTAGTGATTGAACAAAATGTTACAGTGGTGTAAATAACCCACCCATATGTTTGTTACTGACTTCTTACATTTGTTAGCCTGTTTGTTTGGTCACATGAATTGGATGGGTTTAATCCAAACCTAAATAATTTCAACTTAAATCTAATACTATGTTTAATCCAATAAATAGCCAGAAAAATATAGTGCATATTTAGATAAGGAGGATAATATTTGAGTTTGGTTTTTTGAATAGTTCATAAAAATGTTCTTTAGCTAAAGGGCTCCCTGTCTGCAGAAAGTTAGACTATGCAGGATATAGATGGTGCTGCGTTCAAGTTTTCCAGCTAGGCATTTGTATCTTAGGATGCAATTGTCATCTTAGCACAGAATTCTGAAGCATAAGTGTAGAAAAGGCATCATTGTTTATGTCCAGGACTGTTTTTAAAGAATGCTGCTATAATGTGCTTCTATTTATACAGAAATTATCATTTTGTTTTGGCTCCTAGGGGATGAGCTGTATTCAGGCGTGGCCACTGACCTGATGGGAAGGGATTTTACGATTTTCCGGAGCCTGGGACAAAAACCATCCATACGGACCGAACAACACGACTCTCGCTGGCTCAATGGTATGTTTGGATTCCGCAGCCATTCTAACCAAGGCTTCCTCACACACTCTGACCTTGAAATGAGTAAAGCTGCTGATACAATACGGCTTGTGGTTCAATGGCTCAGACGTAAGTGTGTTTGCATGTGCATGTCTTCCAGAGCCCAAGTTCATAGGTGCTTTCGCTGTCCCGGAGAGCGAGAACCCTGATGATGATAAAGTCTTCTTCTTCTTCCGAGAAACTGCCGTCGAAGCTCAAGGCTTCGGCAAGGTCACATATGCTCGGATTGGCCAGCTGTGCCGGGTAAGCAGGATGATTTGATTTAATGGCAACAAAACTGTTTTTTAGGTTTGTGAGACCTTGAATAGTATGTAAATATTATGTGTCTGTGTGTGCTGTAGAATGACATGGGAGGGCAGCGAAGTTTAGTGAATAAGTGGACAACGTTCCTGAAGACTCGACTTGTCTGCTCTGTACCAGGCAACGATGGCAGTGAAACACACTTTGACGAGCTCAGTAAGAACACACACACATATGCAAACACACATAAACCAATCGCATCAAACACTCAAACCAGTATCCTTGTCACTTTAAAGTCAAGTTTGCTTGGTTGATTTGATTTTGTCAACTTTTAGGGGATGTGTTCCTGCTGCAGACGCGAGACAGGAAGAATCCTCTGGTCTACACGGTCTTCTCTACTTCCAGGTGAGAGGTCAAACGGTATTGGGCACGTGTTTATTTATCAGTTGAATAATTGAAGGCTTTACCTTTTGGCACTGGACTTCATACCAAAGAGTCAAAACCTGTACCAAGAACTGATTTAATATAATAAATTTTGAGTATTTTGGCTGTTTGAGAAGTCCTTGTAGAAAAACTGGTATCTGAATTAATCTGAATTAACTGTTCACACACTCTGTGCTCACTGCTTTTTAGCAGTCTTATCTGTACATGGCTCTTAACACCTGATACTGACTCAGTGTGATGTTGCTTTTGTCTTCTCTAAACCGTGTCTTATTATCACTATTGTTTTAAATCAATAGGAGCTACTGATTTTTTTAGGACTTATATGAGCAAACAATTATGTAATCTAGTTTCAGGAATCAGAACTAACAACCAGCCATCAGTGCTTTGGTAGTACGGTCAGACTTTCAGATCTTGTGGTTTATAAATTGTTTCCGCATATTGAATTAATAGTGTGTGTCGTTTTTTTCCTGCAGTAGTGTATTCCGTGGCTCAGTTGTCTGCCTGTACACCATGAATGACATCCGCAGGGCATTTTTGGGGCCGTTTGCCCATAAAGAGGGACCCAATTACCAGTGGGTGCCTTTCCAAGGCAAAGTCCCGTACCCTCGACCAGGCATGGTAAGCGTCTCATTTCACCAAGACATTACTGCTAGGAGTTTTTAAAATCTCTTAATATGGACCCAATGGGGTTGGTGTGCCAAACTACAATAAATTACAACAGATTCTCTTTTATACATTTCTCTACCCCTTGTTTAGTGTCCTAGTAAGACATTTGGAAGTTTCGAGTCCACTAAAGGCTTCCCAGATAACGTGATCCAGTTTGCACGTCATCACCCATTGATGTACAACCCAGTGACGCCGTTCGGTGGCCGTCCGCTGTTCCTGCGCACAGGAATGCCCTACAGTTTCACACAGATCACTGTGGATCGAGTTAATGCTGCGGACGGCCACTACGACGTTATGTTCATTGGAACAGGTCAACACTTCTAGAGTCTTTATAGATCAGAATGTCTTAATAAAGTAGAGTAAATTAAGTAAGGAATGAAACATGATGGGTCCATGCTGTTATAAGAAAATAATCAGTGATCTGGTGGTGTGATGTGACCTAATACAAAGTGCAATCATAATTACCATTCCAAAGTTAATTATTTTCCAGTATCAGCACATCCTAAAGTGTTTTATTCTTCTTATATGCTCCTCTCAGAACGTGTTCCATCCGTATACTTTACCATGGTCAAAAACAGAGTTATTGCTTTACCTCTGACTGTTAAAATACAGTAAAGACTTCTTCCATTAAAGTTAAAAACAGTAAATGTCTCCTTAGAAAAACCGTATCACCATACTAACATATACTGTATGTACATATTTATTATTTGGCTGAGGCTATATGGAGTCTCCACTGTACAATTTCTTGTGTCATTACGATAGTCATTAGTCATTACGATAAAAATTGGCCAAGCACTTTAACACAAAACTTACATTCAGAATAGCTGTCACAGCTGCAGATCTAGAAAAATATTCAACATATTCTGACTAATCAGTTTTGAGAATTCAGCATGGTATACTCTGCATTAATCTTATATAGTAGACTTAGTTTAGGAGATCACACGCCTTACTGGAATAGCTATTTAAATGTATATGCATTAAGTCAGTAGTTAGCTTGCATTAAAAATTATCTTTTGTATACTATACTGCCCATAATATTTTAAGTGTCTTTAATCCTTTGTAGACATCGGCACCATTCTGAAGGTGATCTCTGTGCCCAAAGGAAGCTGGAGCAACACAGAGCTGCTGCTGGAGGAGCTGCAAGTCTTCAAGGTGTGTGTGTGTGTGTGTGTGCAGCTGTATGGGCTTGCATCTACTTTCCATAAAATAAAAAGGTTGGAAGCAGGGCCAATTATTAATTGTGAGCGAACGCAAATGTATGTTCTTCTCTCTACAGGACTCTTCGTCCATCATCAATATGCAGATTTCCTCCAAACGAGTAAGTCACGCTTATCTGTTACAACAGCTCTGATTTTAGTTACAGCAGTTTGCTAGGTACCTGCTAAGACCTCCCAGAGTTGACCTCTGACCTCTTGACCTCTGGTTTCTAGAGAGGTGCTTCATGATGGAAGTCATGTCTTCACCTACTCGTTACCGAGTGGCTATGATGATGTGCTTGCATAGTGTGAAGTGTATGAATAGAGTTCATTTAGAGGGAGCTATGCACTCTTGGTCCACTGTATAATTTTTCACTTTGACAGCAACATGATAACATCATCAGCAAAAGCTCTAATTTAATGCATGACTATATTTCATTTAATAAACAGGGCAGGAAATGACATTGCTTAAGATTCGAGATAAAATATGTAGTTCAAATCTAATAATATGTGTAGCTTATTAGATTTCCAGACCAGTGTGTCCTTGTGTGTCTTTGTAATTTAGCAGTTAATTTGAGTAACTCTCTCTCGCTCTCTCTCTCATATTCACTTTCTTGCTCTCCTTCCTCGCTCTCTGCAGCAACAGCTATATGTAGGCTCTGATACAGGAGTGGCACAGGTGCCACTGCATCGCTGCAGCATGTACGGTAAAGCGTGTGCTGAGTGCTGCCTGGCCCGGGACCCCTACTGTGCCTGGGATGGACACACGTGCACACGCTATCTGCCTAACACCAAACGGTACCCACACTCATTATTGATGCTGTACATTTCCATCATATCCTGATTACTCATTACATCACTACTTTGGTTTTAGACTTAATATCTGATCCTTTGCAATCCTCTCTATTCTTTTGTGCATGTGTGTGTCTGTGTGTGTATGTGCATACACATAGGCGCTTCCGTCGCCAGGATGTGAGGAATGGTGATCCTAACACACTCTGTTCAGGAGGTTAGTTTGCATCTCTAGGGGGCAGTGTTACACCACAGATCATTACATTTCAGCATTAATGTCAAGACACAAACACCTTAAGTTCCCATTGCAGCTCAGTATCTGAAATATTGATCCAACCAGTATTGAACTTAAGAAAGTTCTGAGTTTCACACTCCTTCAGTACAATAGAAGAACCTTGCCTGTTCATCAAGCAAAGGGGGTGGGTCTTAAACATCAAGGTGTCCCTGTAAACTTGAACAAGCAACCTTATTTTAAAAATCAGCAAGTTCCTAAACACTGCACTGACTTTAAAGAGAAATGTAGCTCTAACTGACTATCGTGTTAGACTATTTTATAGACTAAGTAGCAGAAGGAAACACTACACTGTTCATTTTCTGTGTTCTCCATCAGTCAAAAACATGTACAATACTTAAAGAAAAAGAAATGATATAACGCTTGTCTTTGCTACTCAGTCAATAAAACAGTTTCACTATTCAGTAGTTGCTTGCTTTAAAAGGAGCAAAACTTCCACCTATGGAAACATTCTGTGATAAGCATGTTTGACAAAAGGGTGTGAAACATGATGTCAAAGCTCTCACCGGTTTTCACCCCAATTCATTCACTCATCTCTACTGGCCAAACTCTATGGAGGTGGCTTGCCAATTTATCTGAAGTGCCTTTCCAGCTTCTGCTATACATATGGAAGTATAACTCACATATGACCTGCTGGTTCATTTCATTCATTCCGGAAAAAAAGAAAAGGAAATGTTAATGGAAAGCAACAAGTGTTTAAAGAATTTTCTTGGAGTAAATGGTTGCTTTCAGTGGAGATAAGCCAACAAAAGAAGTCATTACAGCCAGGAAAGAATAGAGTTTACATCATACTAATGATCACAAATGGGTTCAAGTTGGAAAAAACCCAATACACACAGCACAGAAAAGCCAAACAGTACGAGCCAATGTTATTTTTTCCGAAATTCTTTCTTGTTGAAATTTGGTAAACTGAAATGCTCAAAATGAATTAATAGTATGCTTCAATAGTGATGTCCTAGTGAATCCTTCTTTATCCTACATTCAATAATACATAGAATAAATTATTACAATAATTAAATGAATTGACCTTAAAATTTGAGGCAGAAATAGATTTGACCACCACTACTTTGTATTGTGCCATGTAGACCACCAGAAGCAGCGTGTTCTGGAGAAAAAACTGTATGCAGTGGAGGGCAGCAGCTCTTTCCTGGAGTGCATCCCCAAATCACTACAGGCTCAGGTCACATGGACCTCTCAGAGACACCCCAACAATGCTCGAGAAGAGGTGAGAGAGGGAAAATAAAGAGGGGTGTGGAGAGAGGGGCTTTGGAGATGGTGGAAAGGAGAAATTTCAAAATAAGTGAGAGGGAAACAAAACAATATGGCAGAATATATGTGAATAGGACAAAAAGTGAGTGGGAATGCATATAAAAGGAAAAGAGTCTACTAGGTGTGGTAGACAGAAGGAGAGATGGGGAAAGGGGGAATAGGTGGAAAGACATGAGCATGTCAGTAAGAAATGATGATTGTGTTTTTTGTTTTAATTAATGATCTTTCATATTATCGATATGACTACACTTATTAGTGAAGCCAGTTTAATTTTCCATTGTGCGTGTTTGTTCTCAGGTCCGTCTGGATGATCGTGTACTTCAGACAAATCGTGGCTTGTTGCTGCGGCGAGTGTTACGCAGAGATGGCGGTGTATACCAGTGTCACGCGATGGAGCATGGATTCACCCAAACGCTGCTCAGCGTCACTCTGGAGGTCGTCCCTACTACAGGCCCAGCCCATAGCCAAGCACAAAGCCCTGCCCAGAGCCAAGCACAGTCCACCAGTCAGAAGCTGTGGTACAGAGACTTCATGCAGTTGGTCGATCACCCCAATCTGAGCACGGTTGACCAGATCTGCGAGCAGGTTTGGTCACGCAAGAACAGCCAATCAGACAAAGCCATGGCAGACGCAGCCAACGAGTCTCCACCTAATGATCCTCTGCACTCCACCCACAAAAGGTGGAAGCATCTGAAGGAGGTGAGGAAGGGGAGGAACCGTAGAACACACGAAGGAAAACCTGCACCTCGAGCGCCTCGGAGTGCAGGAGAGTAACAAGGGATGGAAGAGAGAGAGAGAGAGAGAGAGACAGAGAAAGAAAGAGAGATCACTGGAGTTGGACAAAACCACAAACCATTACGTTTAGTGACTATTTATCAAATAACACAAACAAGCTATACATTAGATATTCACAACATTGTTCCCATACGGTACAATTTACCACACGCCATTGCCTTACCGCACTGCTGCCCCATCATTCCCACACCTGGGGAGCATTCTATTATCCCTATACTCCAAAATATAATTCTGACTGCCCCTTATACACCTCCCTAAATCAGTCTACCACAGTTTACACACTTTACAGCCTTGATACATTACTTTACAGCCCCTACACCATAGTGATGTCAGAAGTAATTTCACAACTCGAATAATATTTCAATTTGAATTTTAAGCCCAAAATGGCACACTTTTTAAAACCTTTTGGCAAAATTACACTTTGTAGCTTGAAAAAAGTATTCACTTTGTATCAGTTTTATTCTAATTACATATAAAGAATGCAAGAGGATGCACCCTGTAGATACCCTCACTGCTATCCCTGCATACTCTATACACTCCCTTCATTCCCACACTGCTTTCCCTACACACTCTTTACACACCCCTTTGTACCCTCACTGGTATCCCTATAGACTCTATACACTCCCCTCATACCCTCACTGCAATCCCATGATGTCACCTACATGAATATACACTACGATTTACCCGAGCACAAATTACATACGCACACACACACACACACACACACACACACACACACACACACAAAATGATGCAATAATTATTCATTTGGACTTCTTTCTGAACACAGAGGCTCATTTACAGAATGATGTCATTCTGAACAAAACTGTCTCATCATAGCTATGATTCCAAATGGAGGAATAATTGAAACAAAGCATTACACACACTCAATACCTACACAAACTGTACAGCAGTGCAAGTGCATGCATTGTCTTGGAACAGCACACATACTTAAACGCACACTCTGCTTCTACAAAAAAACTTGTATATTTGCCATGTGTTTGTGCTTCATGTTGTTTGTGTTCCGTAGATTAGAATTTCCAGGATAGCTTCTAATATTCTCTGTACAACCAAAACCACTATTTAGCTGATCACCACTAGCTACCTGTTACCATAGAAACCCTTAAAGCTGCTCTCTGGTGTTTACCATCGGCAGGAAACGGGGAGAAAGGAGCTCAAAACTGTGACTTACCCTTACCCACAAAACAGCAAATCAACAGCAAATGTTGGAAAAGAGCTCCTATGAGAGGCATGACCTGGTTAATCCCTGGCACCACCTGTTGCCCAGAAACACGTTGAGCTGCTTTAATGGAGGATTTTGCTTCCACTTTATCCAAAGCACATTTTGTGTGAGAGCTAACATGGTGGTGGGGTTGATGATCACCCGTGTGCACTATACCTGTATGGTGTGTGTTTGTTTGCTTTACGATGATGCATGCTAGGCTCTTAGATACATTATCAGGCACAACATCAAAGCAGGAGTGTATTATAGGAAAATCTGACAAATGGAGGTGTGGGTAAAGAAAATAAGTTGTGATGGTGAAGAAAGGATGTTTTGGTTTCGAACCCTCAACTAATCTGCTGACTATTCACAAGACAAGATGATTGTGTGTGTGTGTGTGTGTGTGTGTATGTGTGTGTTTCATAACTCCCACAGTAACATTAACTCTATATTGCTTATATAGCAGGTTATTTAAATTAGCATTCATTTATTTTAAAGTAAAAACATCCATCCATCCATTATCTATACTGCTTTATCCATCTGGGTCGCGGGGAAGCTGGAGCCAATCCCAGCATCTTCGG
>JAQQZU010000039.1:7918092-7939693 GCA_030068025.1 Parauchenoglanis punctatus
GAAAGGCACCCTGGGTGACCCGGGGATCGAACCCAGGACCTTCTTGCTGTGAGGCGACAGTGCTAACCACTGCACCAGTAAAAACATTAAGCTGCTTATTATAATGACATCAGATTTACCCATCAGCCCTTTCTGCTGGTATAGGGGTGTTTTAGCTTTGATGATAAAAGACAGATGATAATTCCTTCCTCCCCTAGACCTAAGTCAGAGAGTGACTTTTACTATGCTATTAATAAACATGCAGGCTGTGCTCTAATCCTCATACTCCTGCACACAAGCAGCACAACAGAAAGGGGAGCAGTGGGGTTGACTACCCAGGACCCCTAGGTGGAGGGGCTTGGATTATATTTTCATTAAAGAAATGTAGAGAATGCATTTTCCTGAAAACATCCCTGACTACAAAATTCTGTGTCAAAAGTGTAAGGCAGTTTTGGGAAATATTTTCTCTTCGACTGCTTCTGTGGTTCCGAACATGTCATCGTTTTCACTATTATTGTTTCCCAGAGCGGTTTGTGGTGCTGGCTTGTATGAGCCTGAAGGAAAATAATGAGCCAGATCACTTGAAAGGTGAATTGGCAGTTTTGGTTTTTACCACTAGATGGCAGCTTGGTGTTGTGAAAGAAACACGAAGCAATTATATTTAATGTTGATTTAAACTGTCGCTATTCATGACTACAAATACCCCTTTCCCCACCAACAGGGAGCAGGTTCTGTTCTGGGCCACGCAACAAATTTTGAACGGCTAGGAGCATTTCGAGCAAAAATAAATTGGTTTCGATATTTTTCCTGTGAGAATTGTAATGATATCAGTGGGTGTATCATTAGTTTAAGAGGAAGCAGAGCACAGTAATGGAGAATGCAATGGAAAAGGATAAATCAGACTAATATCTGCAATAGCTTACATGCAATTAATGTAAGCTGCCATCTCGCTGCTATTTCTGTTGTGCATTGTGCAATGCCTTCCGTTGATGAAGCTGTTTACAATGGTTCGGCTTAAAACTGGCAGAAACATGGGCTGGTTTGCTAGCTGGCACTACAGTTCAAAGAATCCAGAATGGATCCAGTTTAAGAACCTGTTCTATGTTGATGGAAAAGAGTTAAAAGTGAGAAAAAGATTTCATGAAATGTGCAGGTACTAACATATACAGCTACAATGTGGTGCTCTCTTCATGGTCATCGTTTTCCAAAAGTATTCGGCGCACAATATTCTGGTCAAAAACACAGCCGCTTGGATTTATTTTTTAAATGCAGAATGATGAAATACTAATCAAGCATACTCATATGTTCTAGTTTTTCTACAGTGTTGGAATTTCGGGGATAAAATACTGTGGTAATGAGTATTGTAAAAAATTGTAAAAAAAAAAAAAAAAAGAAAGAAAAGTCACACAAATAGGGCCATTTGAGAAAATTCAGATCCTAGGCAACATTGTCAGAAATAAAGATACCAAACTGTACTTTTCCTTATTGCTTGAATGGTTTCATCAATGATGGATATTTGATGGATATTTAGTAAATTTCTTACGTATGTTTTCTGTATGAAGGTGCATGAGTGGTGAGTGGTGTACCTTTAGCTTTTACAGTACAGCTTTAAAAGTAGCGATCCTTAACATTCAGTTACGTATCTAGAGGTACAAAAGATGTAGCATGATGGTACCACACCAGCAACAAGGAACATGTCCAGGTTATTTATAAGAGTAAATTTCATTATCTATTGGACCCCTTTCCACACATCTCGACCTATTTTCCCTCGGCAATCAGTTCCACTAGCTATTATCAACTCCTTAAGATATAAGATAAGAGTGTATATGGGTGAATAGTTTTGTTCTATTTATAATGCTTCATGATGTAAAGAACAGTTATGCCTGTTTCTGTTCATTTGCATGACTTATAAAAAAAAAAAAAGATGTGTAGTTGAGTGTTTTGCCAATAAAGTAGACAGGAAGCACATTGGCACATCTAATGTTCTTATGGCATATTTAAGACGTAATAAGCTAATATGTAGTTGTGAATTGTGCTGAGATTGACATTTGTAATATATCCATTCTTCTGAAAACTGGAGGAAAAAAAAGTGTGTATATTTTGAGGTATATGTTCTTTTCCTTTTTAAACCATATTTAAGGACTCAATCTGAAACTCTCCCTGTGTGAAATGACATTTTTTTCTCTTTTAACATTTTCTTTTTTTCTAAAAAAAATTAACCAAATGACCCAGACCAGCTCACTGATTTCCTTGCCTTGTGACTCTTCTCATATTCTGAGAGACAGAGTGTTTCTGTGTCTGTGTGAGTGTGTGCGTGCATGTGTGTGTGTGTTTGTATGTGTGTATGTGTGTGTGTGTGTGTGTTTTCGTATATGCATGTGTGTGACACGTTAACGTGTATGTGTGTTTTTTCTGTGTGTGTCTACTGTGAGATGTTATAACTGTAAACTATTGATTAAAAGTGGGACTTCATTTTCTGGCAAGGTCAAAGGTTGAAGGCCAAAGTTGACGTGGAACACTGTAGTGACTATTCCTATTTCTATGTGGTTTGTTGCATCAGACTGTATTTGATTAACACTAAGAAATAAACAGTTACTTCAAAATACATCAAGTACATGGATTCATGGATTGATGATAATGAATTGCATTAATTCAGTATCAATTTATAACTAGATTATGGGTACAATGGGAGCTGTATCGGTAGAAAATCGATACCATTAACAGAATACTCTCAGTATAGAATGTTTTCAAGAACAACAACAAAAATATTCTGCATTAAAAAGTACATTGTGAGAGATCCTTTGGTCATTTTTGCCATTCCAGTGAAATTACTATTTCTTAAACTAATTAGAAGTATATGTTCCATCTCCAAAATGTGTTTTCTATTCTACAATTTAGCTCCCAACATGTCTTTAAGTGCTGATTCACATAATGTCAGTGAGTTGACCTGATTCTGAACGTCACAGGAGGAAACTCAAGTGGATGCAATGGTAAGAAATTTGTTATAATGTGTTTCACCATTATAGCTTCTACCCTAATGTGTACTTTGTTCTATATTATGGGTATATTGCATTTTATAAACCGCCAATGGGCTCTGTAGCATCTTTTAGCCTCTATAGTATTCTTTAGGAATTGTTAGTCCAAAATCAGTATTCCCTTATTAGCCTTGCAGTGAGCTAGTCACTCGCCATTTTCTTTTCATGGACATGCATCTGTCCGAGCTTTGCCTGTGCTGAATAGACTTCTGCTCACTGTACAGAATTTTCTCCTTATATTCGCCACTAACTAGCTGATTAATAGAGCTAGTGCTTTAGGATGACCTCACATGGATACTATAGATTTGTACTTTACTTGTACTCTATTGTTAAAAGCGCTCTACAAATAAAATGGATTTGAATTGTGGCTAATGAATTGCTAAAGTGTTTTAAGATGTTGAAAGATCATAGTAGTACAAGATACTTAAATAGCAATGAGAGTAAGATTTAAATCATAGTTAGACAAAGAAGACCAATCTCTGATTATTATATCTCAAATGAGCCATTTGGGAGCCAAATGTTCTGAATCACTGAACCAAACCAAATGTAATGTTTGTACTTGACCTTAGCCTGCTTTCATAAGCTGATTGCCACCACAATTGTACAAACTCTATAAAAAAAAATCTCAGAAGTATGTTGCTTTTTTCAGCAATGACTGTTTGGGCTGTTAATGCCTCTCAAATGTAGCTGTTTTCAGCACTTCAGTTTGAAATATTCCTACAAATGGGTGGCAGGAGTGTTCTCTCGCCAGTTCCCTGAAGAGAGCTTGAACACATTCGACCTTACATAACACAACCTCTTATCGTGTACATATAAATCTGCACGATTGTGCAGGTGGCGTATTACGTGCATATTCATACATCTGGTGGTTCCAGTATTAACCACTTGGGGAATATTGTATGTGGGATATTTTACAAGCAGGAAAGTGCTCTGGCATTTTATGCTTCGGATTTGATTTGATAGCTTCAGTTGTGTAAAGCATATCCACAATAATAATGGAAATAACAGGGGAGTTAAAATCCTATGAATATTTAATAATTAGAATGATCTTTTTATTAAAATACTGTTGTTCTGTGTTGTGGTATGTTGCAACTTCTATATGACGAATATGAATGTCTGGTCACAAACACACAATGTATATTCAAACTTTCACTCTGTAGCCACCTTTTCCTTAGGCAGGGATGCTACTATCCGTTCTCTACCAAGTTATAAATAGCCACATATATAGCCTAGGGTGGTATACATTTGCTAGATGTTTTGACCTTTGAAATCACATGAATTTCTCCATTAATTACTTATAAAATGTGATCGATTTTCATTCAAGATGAAATCTTGAATTACAGTACACTAATTGTGTCTAAATTAAACAACAAAGAGCTCTTAATTAAAGTCTTTGATTAATCATTTACAACCCAGTTTGGGAAAATCTAAACCTTTTATTATTAGTAGAAGCAGTTAAGCCTCTTTTAGTAGCAATAACCTCCACCAAGTGTTTCCTGTAGCTGCTGATAGGACTTGTACATTAAGTAGGAATTTTAGACCATTAGCTACTACAGCACTACACTGGACATATAAAACATAAACTTCTGTCTTTTCAAACCATTAATCATCACCCTCTTGCTATTTTTAAAAAGCATCAGGCACTCATTTACCCTTCTTTATGTTTGTCACGTGTTGGAGAGGACTGAAGGAACAACCACACCACAGATAACAGACAATGAAAGCTAGACAAAGAACCACATAGCCAATGGAACTTAAATAGTGTGCTTAACAAGGTATAACGAGACACAGGTGAGGGTGATTTGTGAGGCACGTGATAGACTCATGTGATGTGCAGGGGCTGATGGGTAGTGTAGTTCCATGTACTACAACTCTACTAGCTACCCAGTAATTGCTTAAATACAGGACATTCAAGATATTTAATTGTAGCCAATTAATTAATCTGAACTTATGGAAAACAAACAAAGCAGAAATACAAGACATTTTTGCCCCAAAAAGTTACTGGGTTTTGTTTTTTTTTTTTAGGAAAATGCCTATTTATTTATTTATTTATTTATTTTAAAGAAATGAATGCAACATATACTGGCCATTTCTTTCATTTCCAATTCTTTGTAAAATTATTTTTGTGACAAAAAAAATATTCTATGACAATAAATAAACAAACAATTAAATAAATAAATAAGTTGTGGAACTTTTAAAGTGTTTGGAAAAAGAGAATATGAATTCTAGGACCCAAAAACAATTAACAAAATGATTTTTTTTTAGAGGGAGACAGAGGGAGAGATTTTATATGTCGCTTAAAATTCATTTTAATTTCATTTTAAGTTACAAAATTTATGTTACGAGACACAAAATGCTCTTATTGGCAAAAGCACTATCTGACACTGTTTGACTTCTGAGTGATACATATGCATTGTATGCCAAAGTGTACTTGTGGTTCAAATTTCAAATAAGTTATCTTTTATGCCACTGTTATATTCTATATTCTCATTGTCCAAGAAGTGATAATGATCACCCTTTTTCTTTATTGTCATTTCATCAAACTCATCAAAATCATTCAGAATTATTCCATCACTCTTTTTGTCTCCTGTTTAACATTAATATATGTTATTGAAGGAAACTGAATTATTCAGTTTTCCAGCCATACTTTAATACTGAATAATTTTCATGTTATTGCATGGTATCGTAACATTATTTACAGTATATATATGCTGAAAAGTAGCTGTTTAAACCATTTCTTCACACTTCTATCGGAGCATGTGTCACGATATTAATTTGGGGAGTTAAAACATTCAACTCCTATCAGTATCTCGGTGTTATTATTATGGAACAATTATGCTTGAACAGGAATAAAACTATTACATATACACACTTATTGAATGATAGATACACAACACCATTAGTGATTGCTAATTTTAACGTCAAATGTTTTCTAATCATGTTCATGACACAAAAAGCAAGTGAAAGTTAAAGTAAAAGGTTATGCTTGCCATTAGCCAACTCTTTCATTCAAACCACATAAAACACATTATTCTGACATTTGTACCTTCGTAGATTTTGCACTTTTGGACAATGTTGGCTTAATTTGTTTATTTCTAGTTTCTCCAGCGGCATGTTGAAAAACGGTAAGTAATGGTAAGTAATCTACCTCATGTTTATTACACCAGCTATTGTATTTCACCTGCACCTTCTTAATCACTACAGATGATGTGTTATGGATATGTCGGGGAACATACGGGGAGTTTTAATTTTAGCACTGATATCTAAACCAAGTGTGATTATTTGATACAAACATCAGTGATAAACTGTCTGACTCTACAGAGAAATCAGCCCCAGCCTTTACTGCAAAGCATCCTGTGATTTTTATTTTTTTTTACTTATGAACATCAGTAGTTCTGTTCTTGGTTCCAAAAAAGTCAAAAACAAGCCATTTTAAGCAACAAATAAAATAAAAAAAAACAAATCCTGTTTTTATGTAGGTTTCTCTTTAAAGAAAGAGCTTCGAGTAAAGAGCTTAGCCCTACTAGTTCATTTATACCAGCTGCCCCTTATATGATGGCATTTCATCTGCCCTCATGTCTGACACAAGCCTTAGCAAAGACAACGTGGATGATTAATGATTCTAATTAGCCCTAATTACATCCTGTTAGGTATACGCTCATTAACCCCTTTTGCCTCTTGTTAGACGTGTTGACACAAAGGAGTCAAGGTTTCCATGTCAGCACATTTTCAGTCATTTGGTTTCACTTATTAACCTAGTCTCTTTGGGCTGTCAGTCTTTCATTGTCCAGAACTGCATCTTGTTTTTTCACACCTTCTTCATTCTGTGTGCTTGAAGTTTTCATTTCATTTCATGCTTTTTTTTTTTTAAACAATTCTCTCAGATCTCTTTCACATTCTCCCTTTCACTAACACAATGTGTATATGGCTGTTTTTGAAAGGGGGTGAGAAAACAAATGCAACGTGATGATGGAGGAGAGAAAAGAAAAACGTAGAAGGACGTAGGAGAGGAAGAGGAGTTCGCACAGTCAGCAAAAAGCATTAGGTTAATTAGGCTTTGAATAATATTGCCTTTGACGATCAGCTGACCAAGAATGAAAAAAGAGTGAAAAAAAACCCCCACTTTTTCTATAAAAATGAAAAATAAATTCTATAAAAATGCTGTCCTGGTGTCAGTTCTTTCACTGCAGTGTTTTAACCCAGAGTAAGTATAAGTGAGTTTCACTAAACAAGTAGTCTCAAAAGTCCTTCTCTATTCTTGTAAGGAAAACTGATCCCAGCAAACAATCCTGCAGCATCTTTGATTTTTATCTAAACATTTACACTTTACACAATTTTATCCTGAAAAAACTTACAAGTACTTCAGCTGTGGCTCTCTGGTAGTCCTCAAGTTATAATGTTCTCATCACTAGCAAGGAACCGTAACCACTGATCTTCATTTGCCGTATATTTCCTTCTGATTCCTGATTGGATGTGTACACAGTTTGTTTACAGCCATAACTCACAGTGAAATACTGTATGTACTGCTGCGGCTTTCTCTTCATATAAACAGCATTACGTAGGACAGTGGAATTGTCCTGTGTGCCAAAGACTGTTACTGTTTATTATCACATAGTTCCGCTCTCTCTCTCTCTCTCTCTCTCTCTCTCTCTCTCTCTCTCTCTCACACACACACACACACAC
This sequence comes from Parauchenoglanis punctatus, assembly GCA_030068025.1. Lineage (NCBI taxonomy): Eukaryota > Metazoa > Chordata > Actinopteri > Siluriformes > Auchenoglanididae > Parauchenoglanis > Parauchenoglanis punctatus. Next base: position 7,925,790 of record JAQQZU010000039.1, read on the forward strand.
ACACACACACACACACACACACACACACACACACACACATATATGTAACTGAACAGAAAGTGGAAATCTCTTTGACAATATGATATAATTTTTGACAGAAGACCAGATAAAGACTTTAAATCCCATATGGTTCCTCAACCTATGACTAAATATTATTCTTTTTTATCATATTTTCCATGATTAAACCAAGAAATCTATAAGTTGACAAATCATAAGCCTGAAGGCTCGAGACAAGCACATTTCTAGGCTTTGTCTAGGCTATTGTTTTTCATTCATAGTTGCCTGGAAGATACCAGTAAAAGAAGAAAAATCCTTACAGAATTTTACTAAACAAATGATTTCATTTGGTATGTAAATGTTTTTATATTAAATATAAATGAAATAAAATAAATAAAGTGTAGCACAAAGCTAGCATAACACCCAGTCACCTCATGGAGAGAAAATAAAGATGATAGCCTGACAAAAATTATATATATTGAAACAAAAATTGAAAGCACAAACGCTGGCCACCAAGTTGCTTTTGGTCGAAAAATGCAAACCCAATGTGTTACATGATCATATACTCATTTGTTTAGGTTTGTATTAACATACTTAGTTAGCTAAGTAGCTTGCCATAAATTATGGCATTATGCTAGCAGAACATGGGCATAGACAGCATACTGGAATGTTTACTTGCCTATTTTGTTTAAAAATCCATCCGTCCATCCGTCCGTCCGTCCGTCCATTCATCTTGATTGCTAATGCAGACACATGAACAGCAATCAAACTGCATGCTGGCTGATTAGGGATAATTTGCACAGTACATTCCTCATAAGTCACTGATAGATATATAGACTAATACTAAATATTGCATTTACTTTTAAGAAATGGTTTTCTATGCCATGCTCACATTACTACATGCTCATTTTTTCTCTAGTAATGGAAAGTTAAAAGTCTATTAAAAAGGAAATTATATATTTTTGCTTACTAATAAACCAGTCAGGCTTAACTGAAGTAGAAATAACAGATGCCTACACACGTGTTACATTGTGTGTCAAATTTGATGTTAAATGCAAAAGTTTGTATACCCTTAAGACATATAACAAGACACATGCCTTCATTATCAAAAAATTCTGCACTCAGCAATGTATGTTTTTTAATCACAAAATCCAGTCTAGTTATTTATTATAGTCCATGTTTTTTTCATCAGATATCTAGAAATGCTGTAAAGTTTCAACAAGTGAGTTTGATTGAATAGCATTCTTCTATACTGGCCTGCAGAAAGTGGTGTGCATGCAGTTTTCAGGATGTTGTCTCACATGCATACATGCAAAGTGATTTTGTTTTGGTATTTCTTGGTATGAACATGAAATGCAGGAAAACCCAGAGCAGGAACTGACTTAAGTGTGTTTACTGTTTATTGAGATCTTATAGAGTTTCATGTGCTGATTTGTTTTGATAAACACAGGAATGCAAATTTCCTTCTACACACTGAACAGCATTCAGCAGTGTCTTTGTTTGTTTATCAGATATGAAACTCATATCCGAGTCAGGTCAGGAAAATCAGAATATGCAAAACATATGCTGCATGCCTATAACTGCATTTAGTATGATGAAAATGATCAGCAATGTCATCATTTGTTTTCTTTTGTTGGTAACACTTCCCTTAATTTCCCTTATTCAATAAAATTATTTATAACAAACCATGAACTTTGGAGTTAAGTAAGGAATAAAAGATCTGTTATATGAAAATAATCAACAATGGGCTGCTGTGATGTGGCCCAACGTGAAGCAGAGGCACTGTTACCACCGCAACATCACATCCTGAAGTGTTTTATCCTTCTCATACCATAGCAATTTGTCATTATTATTATTAAATTATGCTTTAAATTTATTAACTAATGACAGAATGAATTTTTTAATCAGTTTTGAGTCTCTGAGGTAAGTTCCTCTTATCACTTGTATTATAGCAGCTATGAACAATTGTTTCCTCACCAGCTTGATGTTTATATGACAAAAAACTCTTGAGAAATTGGAAAACCTTTCCTAAAGACTCTCCCATGGTTAAATAAACAAAACATTTTACTTAAACGTTACCGTATAGAAAACTTCACTATATCAAATAATACATATTTTTAATCTATTTTTTATTAACCTTAGATTATGGAATTATTATGATTATGTGTAAGGTGTTACTATAGAAACATATATGATATACATGATCTGATATATAACATATCAGAACTAGATGAGTACTCAGAGAGCGCAGACCTCTGCTAAGGACAAGAGTCAACCCTTCGGTGATATGCAAATCTGCAAGCGCAACCACTTTATATGTCGGGATATATTACCAATGAATCATTATATTTCTCCATTGGCTATGTTTTGAAACTATTGAACTTTACCACCATCTACTGGATTTTAAGATGTATGGCATTGTTGAGTGCAAACATTCACCAAGCCCAAATGCTCTCACAATATTATCGGGAAAAAACCTGATAATATCCACATATATCCAGATCCACATATATATTTTTTATCCACATATAAAAAACCCGATAATATCCACATAATAGCCAGATCCACTGCAAAATTTCAGGGGTTCTTCCCTGGCCAATGCTACACTCTTCCACCAAGTTTTATGAAAATCGGGCCTGTACATTTTGTGCAATCCTGCTTAAAGGCAAAAGGACAAACAAACCACACTGAAAAAATAACTTCCTCTACAGAGGGAATGAGTGCTGTCCTGGTGACACCTTCTAACCAATCAGAATTGAGACCAATAGTGCCCTATAAGTAATGTTATTGACAACCTTTTGCATAAATGTTGAATTTTGAATAAATAATGAAGAATGCTGATGCCTAAAAGTAAATCATTATAAATAAATAAATCACAGCAGGCTATTAAATGTTCATAAACAACTCAATGGGAAACAGTTAGATATAACCTTGTTAAACTAAGAAGTGGTTAAAGTAAAACTAATTCGAAACAGCCTTAAAGTGTAGTTCGTGTTTAGACATAAATGTAAATTTCAGTGGTAGTTGGAATATCCAAACTTTGCCTTACACATCAAAGATGTCTTTGTTGAAATATAATGTTCTAATACTGAGGTTATTAACTACTAAAATTCATGGTTTAACTAGTTGATTGATAATGCTAGTTAATACAAGGTCTACAAATTCAGTGCACCTTTTACTAAACAGAACAAAGCAAAACACACACATTCTCACACCTACAGGCAATTTACGATCGTTAATTCACCTCCTGGAATGTTTTTGGGAGGTGAAAGGAAACCTATGAGCAATGGCACCCCACGCACTGCGCCACTGTGCCACCTTTTAATGGAATATAATTGAATTGAATTATGTTACTTATACTTACTTTTGTCACAGAAAGTTGAGAACATTTATATACACATCTGACATATAATCATGCTTTCAACTCTGAGCAGAATTTCAGAAACCAGCATCAAACAAACAAACAGCATTTGGACTTGCTTACAGTTCTGTACAAATCAGGATCACTTAGCATGAATTATACCCTTAAGCGATATGTTATGATGTTCAGTGTGGTCTTTCTGTGGCATCTACTTATACCTCTGATAGCTTTTTGCCTCCTTTGCGGTAGAATAACAAATGATAAAGAGCCCCTATGTAGACGGATCACTTAATCTTGTATTCAAATGGCCTTCAAATCTAAATCTTATACAAGCATGCACATACAAAGCACACAGAGTAGAAAGACACTCATCTTCAAAAATCAAAGTTGCTTGAAATGCTGAAGCTCACAAACATGATACACACAATATGGAACATGTTTATTCAATTTTAGCCATTTATTTTTAAAGACCAAACCCACATCTGTACACTCTGCATGCAAGGATCTGTTTTAAATAAGACATAAATACATGACATATACCGATACAAATTCTTCACACACACTTTTTATGCCTTATCTGCAAATATAGTGAAAGTACATTGTTGTGTCAATATGTTAGTTAAAATCGGTCAATATGAGTACAAACTTGGCTTAATCATTGGTTTGGATCCAGTATTAAATCTGAAGAAGGTCCATGAAGCTGCTATGGTTAAAATATTTGTGTGTACAGAATTGAAAGAATTTTTTTTTAATAGTTTTAAACATATGATGAGTGATTTACAGGTGATTACTTTATGGTTAGAGTATTTATACGGTATGGATGGTCTTCTTAGTGAATCTGTGATATGTCACAGTCACAGTTGGGTATTTTTAAGTGCAGATCTGACAACCTTTACACCACTAAAATCACAGACAATTAATTGCATAGTTTAGTGTGTGTTCTGGACTTTCTGAAATTAACTTGAAGCCCCATGTTATTCACCTGCCTCACATTCGTGATCTCACGAGACGTCTCAAAGATGCAGCATCGCTTTTAAGTTATAATTAACATCTAAGTCTAGCTATACTTAGGGGTGAAACTGAAAAATGTTCATCAAAAAAGAGGCACTAAATATGGGCGAAAAAAACTAAAAAACATGGAAGGTCAAATCAAGGTCATGCTACAAATAATTTTAATGGTAAAGATAAATCGCAATAGAAACTGGAGTGTACACACTGTGTTTTGCAATAACCACAAGATGTTCAGGATGACAAAATCTGCCACTCATCTGTTTTACTTATGATGTAGAAACATATATAGTGTATCTCTATACCCTGTTTGTGAAAAGACTTCATCAAGGTCTGCAAATGGATGCACTAAGCTGAACTCAATTAAACTTATAACCTAGTTATTTACTGGAAAATTGAATGAATGCCATTAACAGCTACAATGTTATTTATTATAACATTATGAGAAGCTAGTAATGCAGCAGAAAAAGATTCAGATGAATCTATATTCTGAAGGCTCCATTTTTCTGTCACTGGTCTCTGAATCAGGGTAGATTAGATCAAGAGCAATATTTTCAAAGAAAACAAGTTGTGTGTATCCAGACTTCTGTTAGAACAAATTAATCACTAAAACCGAGTGATGAAGAAGCTTAACGGGAGAAAAAATATGCAAACCAAACAACCATGCAGACTTGGCTCCTTCTTCATCTATACAACTGAATAGAGATTTTAAAAGAAATCTTTCTTCTATTTCCAAAACAATCTGGATGCTTACGCATATTGAAGAACTTGATTCTTACATTACGTTTGAAATTCAATGTTTTTACAGTGCCTTAGTCTGCACTACATAATACCTAATACATGAAAAATGAACAAGGCTGAAATGGGATTGTGAAAACTGCCTAGTTTGTTACACCGTCAGAAATAATAACATACAGGTAACATTTTCATTCCTTATCTTCAAATACACATTCAAATTCCAAGTAAGTACCTTTGTACATCCTCTAGGACATTTTACAAATGTTAGAAAAGTGACCACCTCAATGGCATGTGTAACATTTGTGCACAAAAAGCAGATGTTTTTTTCTGAAAGTTTAGCCACAGTTATGAATAAGTATGCATGCAACTGTTTTTTTTTTTTCCTTTTTTTCATTTTTATAACACGGCGCTAGTCTCACACAATGTTGATAACGTTTCTACAACAGCATGGCTTGGACAGTAATTCTGGATGCAGGGTTTATACTAATGTGCTCATTCAAATACAATATCGTTTACAACATACACAGGGGCTTGTACAGCAGCCGTACGAGAACTAACCTTTTTTGCAGACAATCCACAACAGTAAAAGGAACTATAAACTGATATAATGCATGATGTGTTGTTCTTTAATAAATATAGCATTGTTAGTGTTGGCAAATTGCTGCGGTGTAAGAGGAATTAAACACTTGGAGGTTACACAGCTGGCGCCTTACACAACTCTACTGTTGATCATTTTCCTCAAACTGCATGCCCCGTCATGTTTTATTCCTTACATAATCCACTTATAACCAGTAGCCTGCAGTAAGAGCCAAATAAATTAGCTAATTACAGCTTCAAAAAAATTCAGGTTAACAAGTTGGTCCAAAAAAAACCCCAAAACAAAACAAAACAAAAAAAAAAACATGCAAGCGCTTTTAAAATCTGGATGATGATAAAGGTCTTTGGCGTGACTCCAGCATTCTGAGAGTGATGTTATGAACACAGCCACATCTACTCGGCACATACAGTAAAAAAAAAAAAACTACAGTAAACAGAAATGTGTACACGTATTTGCACCCTTGTGAGGACCATTTTGGATGGTCCTCACAATATGGTGGTCCTCACAGTTTTCAAGAGTGGGTTCAAGCGTTTTGCACACAAAAATAAGAAAAGTAAAAGAGCCAAAATGTTTCCTTTTCATTACTGAGGTTAAGGTTAAGGTTAGGGTTAGGTTTAGGTGCAGGTGTAGCATTAATTAGCTGCATTAATCATTATGTCAATGGCGGGTCCTCACAAGGATAGTAAAACAAACTGTGTGTGTAACTACATAGTGTCTATTTATTCTGTTGATACGTCAACTGTCGTCAAAGTAAGACAAATGACATCACAATAATACATTAATGAAGAAAATGTAATATAAACTTTGCTCCACAGTTATGCAGAGTTCCGGAGACGGTAAACATATTCCACCTCTTTGTCTGCGTGAGTCGTGTGTTTGAATGTCAACGTCTTTGAGATTGAAAGGTGTTTTATAACATTATAACCCTCATCTCTTAGTCCATGAGTTCATCTCTCAGTGTGTGTGTGTGTGTGTGTGTGTGTGTGTGTGTGTGTGTGTGTGTGTGTGCGTGTGTGTGTGTCACTCTACTGCATGTGTGTCTCGTGGCATACGATTCCGTTCCCCGACGTTCTTGCTGACTCTGGTTTTCCGTGCCACGTCTTGCGCTTGTCTGTATTTGTCCATCATGTTCTTGTGCTTCCGCCGCAGTTTTTCATTGCACCAGACGCGCTCACAGTACTGTTCTACTTGAGGAAGATTTGATGGACCAATCAGCTGCAAGACATCCTTAAACCAACCCTTGGATGGCGTTCGGTTAGCTGAACCCATATGAGCAGGACATGGAGACCAAGCCTTGTGTTTACTGTCTCGTGATAGCAAGTCAGCAAGGGTGTCTCCTTGTAACACGTCCAACCACACACGTGAGTGCGTCTGAGAAAATCCGTGTTCCCGAGAGCGGCACACGTAGATGCCTTCATCGTGTCGTAGAACTCGTCTGAATAGCAAACCTTCGTCTGTTTTTACCACTCGCTCGTCCAGCTCCACCTGTAGGGAAAAACATCATAGGACATATGAATGGGGGACCGATACACACACTATATATACCGCAAGTTCAGTGTATACTAATAAGAGGTTTGTATTTATTTAATTGTTTTTCTTATTTGTTTAATTTAAAAATGCATAATTATTCAAATAAAACCATTTGAATCAATTTGCAAGCTATTGTAACCCATTAAATCTAGAAATTATTAGAGAATGTTGAAAGTTTTTTATCTGATTTATTTATTCATTCATTCATTAATACTTTTAAGGTATTGTATCCGTTTGTAAATATGCAGATGTAATAAATTAAAAGAAAGAAAATATTATTATTTTGTTATTAGTTATCCAATATTTTTTTTTTATCTCAGCACAAAAGGCGTTATTAACAAATGTAAGGCAAGGCAAATGTATTTGTATGGCACATTGAATGAAAAATTCTAAAAGTAAATTAACAAATGAGCAAAGTTCTATTTTTTTTTTTTTTTACAAATGTATGATTAAATTATTAAATAAACTGATATTTAATAAGTATAATTAAACAGTAACTTTTCATCATTGCCTTCCAAAGAAGAAACTATTACTGCCCTGAAGCAAACCCACTTCTGACAAATTTGCCCTAACCATACACATGTCTAAGAAAATAGAGCAGTGTTTTTAAAATGTGAGAGCGCTAGGTGAAGCAGACCATTCTACCTCTATCCATCTTACAGTGACAGGATTGCTACTGTGATGAATGATAGAGTCTGGGAGCTTTGGAGAGTTTTCCCTTATGTCTGGGGTTTTGAATGTAAACAATAAATGGAAAGACTTTGAGTAAAATGTTTACGTAACATGTTCGGTTGAAAACACTTTGTCCGTCTCACCTCCTCCAGATGTTCATCCCGCTGGATGTGCCAGGTGACGGTGGCTTGTGGAGATCGAGGGACACACTCCAGAAAAGTGCTGTTGTTCTCTGTGCCGTACACAATCCGTAATTCAAGCATGTCCACATCTTCCACTGCAGACAAAACACACAGGTGTGAGGACACGTATACACATGCACGAGTTTGAAGTGTTGTAGTAAAGAGAACAGTGTTTAGTTTTGCTCCAAAGAGCCAAAGGAAGGCAGCGGACACTAGGTGTGTGTGTGTGTGTGTGTGTCTGTGTGTGAGGGACTGTGTGTGTGTGTGTGCGTGTGTGTGTGTGAGTTAGAGTGTATATACAGACACGTGCCAAAAGGTGTGACAACAGTTCGACATGGTTCGTGTGGAGATCAAGTTACAGTGATGCAGATAGATGTGTGTGTGTGTGTGTGTGTGTGTGTGTGTGTGTGTGTGAATGCATTGATGGACCTGTCAGTCTACTGAAAAGTTCAAATTGGTTCATTTAGCAGGTAAAGCTCAAGTTTCCCAATGCAGGAACGTGTGTACATGTGTGTTTGTGTGTGTGTGTGTGTGTCAGGTGTGTAAGCACCTTTTTCCTTTCTCCTTCCTTATTTTGTTACATCCTTTACTCTCGTTCTCGCTAAAGTGGTGAGAGATGATCTGGGACTACTTCTGAGTTGAAAAGTTCATGAAGTTCACTAAAATCCGATGTTTTTTCTAGCACTTCACGAATCTGTCAAGCTACAGACAACTTCTATCAACAATGCCACTAACAGAGTTGTGCTTCTAGTGTGTGTAGTGAGTGTGGGTAGTGTGTGAGTGCTTGTTAAGACTGTTTTATACACACTGTAAGTGCTGTTGTCTAGTTAATGTAGTGAAAACACTTTAATGTGAAATTAAATTGAAGTAAATTAGATAACTTTCAGATTCCTTTAGGTTTCAGCTTTCACCTACTCATATTAATGCTGTGCAAAACTGAGAGCCTATCTAAAATAACATCATATGAATGCCCTTGATAGAAATAGGCATGAATAAAAGCATTCCACCCTTCTGTATGGGACAGACAGACACACGATGTAGCCAATAACCAAGCATGTGATGTTTACTGAGGATCAGCGCAGTGTTTGGTTTTGTTGTTGCGTTTTCTGATTTGCAGTGGGTTTATATTCTTTCAGACCTACGGATAATTTAGTGTAGGAAATCTACACGCTGTGCCACAAGACCGCCTCTTAGGTCACTTTTATTGTTGTGTTTCTTAATTTGCTGTTGTGCTTTAGGTTGGTTAAACTTTTCTTTTTTTTTTTTTTTGCATTTACCACATCCCTATGATTAAAAATTGATTTTTCGGTAGTAAAAAACATACTTGGACCCCTAATAACATTCAGGTGTGTGAGGCTATGCTCATATTACTAGCCTGTACTGACTCAAATCTGAAATCTTTATCTTTTCTAATCAGATTTCAGTCACCTTCATATGTGGTCTGAAATCTGATATGTATCCGATATGTGGCCATGTGACATGAATGAGAACAGTCAGATTGGAATTCATGTGGCTTTTTGCCTGTACTCATGCGCTGAGTGATGATTAGACAGCACGTTGTTCTGTAGATTTGCGCTACCTATCGAGCTATGCTACTTTGTGGTTGTGAGTGTGTGTGTGGTAGTTTTAAAGTTAAGATTAAGGTTAATTGTAATTACGAATGTGAGCTGTCAAAATAGTCAAATCCGAAAAAATCGGAATTGAACAATGAGGCTTGTAATGTGAATGTCTCCTAATAGACACACATCTTTTATGACAGTGATTGAACACCTCTCTCTCTCTCTCTCTCTCACCGCTCTGGTTTTGGTCTCTGCATTGCAGGGCTGGGTTGGCGTGTCTGATGTCCTGTCTGCGGTAGCGACGTTTAGAACTGGGGACATAGCGTGTGCAGGTGTGTCCGTCCCAGGCGCAGTAGGGGTCTCGTGCCAGGCAGCACTCAGCACACGCGTTACCATACATGCTGCAGCGATGCAGAGGAACCTGTGCTACACCAGCACTCGAGCCCACAAACAGTGATTGCTAAAGGGGTTGAGGGAGGAAAAAAACAAACATCAGGCTCATATGCAGCATCTAATTTATATTTCACTTTATGATATCTGTCAAGAGTGTAACATATTTTGAAGTTAAAAAAAATTAGCAGAGGTGATGAATGTGGGAATGAATCATCACATGGTATTATTGGTTCATTTTACCCTATGTGCATGGGCATGATTACATCATCCAAAATTAGATGTGTGGAGGTGAGGAGGACTTAATTTCCTCAAAGACTTAATGGGTGATTGTTATGAATTGTGCACAATATGATCAAAGACGTGAACTTTTGATTAAAAAAATTGGACATGTTTTTCCAGTAAATTGTCAAATATTAATTAAATATTAAGGTTTTGGCATAAACTATTAAGGCAGCACTCAAGAGTTAAATGAGGGGAAAAGGGGGCTATAATCTTAGGATTGATTATGCTAGGGCTGGTCTTAAAGAAAATACAAGTTCCTTATTCACTTAGGATTGAAGCGTGCTCTTCCCATGACACACACCTCTACCTGACATGTCATCACATGCTCCAGTCAGACTCAGCGCAAGCCTCACGTGGGCTTGAATGTTTTCATTACAGGAAAATTAAGTCAATCAAGAAAGTAGCTGATTTGTTAGAAACTGATTCAGTCTTATTAATTTGTATTGTTTGATTTACAGGTAGGTAACCATTGTAGAAAAAAAATTTTTTTCCTCCAAATTAATTGTACAAGCTCAGGGTGAGTACGTTTCATGTGTCCCTACCAAATTTGAACACACACACACACCCCTATTGTAGCTGCTCAAATCTTACTTAACACATTTTCTTCAAGTCTGGGCAAAACACAGCACAGCAGATTGTGTTGCTTAGTTTCCATCTGTTTTCCAAAATATTAACGTCTTCTTCTTTTTGTCTTTTTTTTCCAAAAAATCAGTCTGACTGAAAGTCAGCTTTCTGTTAGAGTAATGACCTGGACATACTTGAATATCACTTTCTGAAAAAAAAATTGCATGTGTGCCAGACGTTTCACTGGAATTTCACTGAAGTAGTTCGAAGGACTGATAAAATGAAAATGAAAGCTCACCCGCTTCACTGAGATCTCCATGGAGGTGATGGGAGTGGGCACCTGATACAGAAACAAAACACAGAATCAGACAAGAAAAAAAAATATTCACACATCTGAAGATGAATGTGACAGAACACAAACTCACCTTGAAAACCTGCAGCTCCTCTAGTGTGATCTCTTCACTGGCGATAGAGTTGCTATTGCGCAGTGCGATGACCTTCAGGACGGTTCCGACATCTGCGTGGGTCAAAGGTCAATGAGATTTAATTATACTGACACCAACAGGACTCGCAAATTTAAGCTTACACTACATAAACAGACAACCCTGGATCTCACCTGTGCCAATGAACATGACGTCGTAAGGGCCGTCCTCGGCCAGCGTGCGGTCTACAGTGATGTGTGTGAGTCTGTAGGGTGTAGAGGTGCGTAAGAGCAGGGGCCGACGCTGAGATGGGTACACAGCCCTCCACATCAGAGGATGAGAGCGAGCAAACTGCAGCACAGCATCTGGGAACTCCAGAGTGCTGCCAAACATACGGCTGGGCTGAGCAGTGATCTTACTGGGGCACTAAGAGAGAGAGAGAGTGAGTGAGAAATAGCCATAGAGAAATAAATAACAATAATAGTAATAAGGCCACTATTAGAAAATGAAATTTTGCAACACATTTAACTGAAGTGTTGATTGTGAATATTAATGATCAGAATAGATAATTAAAATACGCCTATTGACCACTTTATTAGGAACACCTGTACCCCTGCAATTATCCAACACCATGCAATTATCCAATAATGTGGCAGTGCAATGCATTAAACCATGCAGATATGGGTCAAGAGCTACAGTCATAATTCAGTTAATGTTTACATGACTGTTGATGCCCAACAGGCTGGTGCGTGTATTTCAGAAACTGCTGACCAACTGGGATTTTCACGCCCAACAGTCTCTAGAGTTTATACAGAGTGCTGCAAAAAACATCCAGTTCTGCAGGCAGAAACACCTTGTTGTTCAGAGAGTTCAGGGGAGAATGGCCAGGCTGGTTTGAGTAAGGCTACAGTAACTTAGATATCCGCCGTTTACAATTGTGATGAGCAGAAAAGCATAACGTTGAGGCAGATGCGTGATGAGGCAGATGACGGTTAAGGACTGGAAAAACATTGCCTGGTCTTTTTTCCAATCTTCAACTGCTTGCCAGAGATTACAGATCTCAGATAGTATTTGGGTTCTCACCACTCCAGGTCTGGGATATGGGACACGTCCTTCGTAAGGTCCCCACTGATAATCAGGCCCTTCTTTATGAGCAAAGGGTCCATTGAACACCTCACGAATATCAGCCATGTTATACACACACACAGCATAGCCCTGGAACACGTTGCTGCAGGATGACACACACATACACACAAACACAAAAGTTTTTCATAGGTACTGTGAATCACTCTGATGTAGTCTTGAAATGATTAATTAAAGCTTTATCATTAGTTTCAACTAAACTTGTTGATATCAAGAGAAACTACTATAATCATGTCCTGGAGTTACCTGATGGTGCTGAAGATGGCATAAACCTCTGGATTTTTTTCATCCTTAGTCCTCAGAAGAAACACATCCTCTGTGAGTGGCACACACACACACACACAAATTTTACATTCATTTACAGTATATATAATAATTTATGGATATTCATGCATATTACTGTGTGTGTGTGTGTGTGTGTGTGTGTGTGTGTGTGTGTGTGTGTCTCACCCAGCTGGTCAAAGTGTGTATCGATGCCGTGAGGTCCAGGAACAGAACACACCAATCGAGCTTTAATAAACGTGCTCCATTTATTCACCAGTACTCTCTTCCCTCCAACATCATTCTGGAACACACACATTTAATATTTATTACCTTTTTTGTGTACAGTAGGTGTTTATGTAAAATGAGGAAAGTCATCTTAAATAAGACAGTCAGTGCTTTTTAAGATGTAATGCGAAGTAAAATTTTAATTTAATTTAATTAATTAAATGTATAATATAATCCAGTACATGGCAAGCTTTTGCAAAAGATTCAGGTTGAAATCTGCAAACTCATATGTAAGTGCTATAATAAAAATACTGAAATGTTATGCTTACAGGACCCTGAAGGGTCTATTATAAGGGTCCAGATTCATCAGCACAACTATGCAAAATGGATGACAGTGTAAAAGATACATAAATGCTTGGACGAATAAATAATAAATCAGAAACTTCTTTCTTTTAAATTTGGATGAAACAGAAAACTGATGTTGGGTGCTATTTCTTACTACAATAAAGTTACTGATGTTGTTAAATAGCTTAATGGCTTTTCTGTAAAACCTACATGTGATAGTAAAGGACCTTGGTGTTACTCTAGATGATGGTTTATCATTTGATTTCCATATAAGTAGCATCTCTAGAACTGCTTAGGGTAATCTGAGAAGCATGGCTAACATAAGAAAAATGCTGCCTGAGAAACTAGCACATACTATAATAACCTTTAGGGTCAGACAATTATAAAGTGCATTCAGTTTACTGTATTCCATTTTCAGTGTGTATCAGTGTTTCAGTTTTCTTAATTCTTATCAGGCCTGGTTGTTAGTAGATTAGTTTCAGTCAGATTATTAGTAGATTAGTATCAGATTATTAGTAGATTATTATCAGTCAGATTATTAGTGGATTATTATCAGTCAGATTATTAGTGGATTATTATCAGTCAGATTATTAGTGGATTATTATCAGTCAGATTATTAGT
>JAQQZU010000039.1:7950907-7979647 GCA_030068025.1 Parauchenoglanis punctatus
TATAAATTCATTCTTAGAAAGCATTTCACTGCATGTCATATTGTGCATGTGGCGATATTTCTGCACTCACCACCTCCCTCTATCTCCTTCCTACTGTTCAACCACTCCTCCTCAACAGAAGCAGTCCAAAAGTCAAAGTTCTCAGATTTCACCCCACATTTACAGTTAGACAATCACTCTTTGTATCATTTATTTGAGGGTGTGTCCTACAGCACAAAAGTTTATCTGGTTCGCATTTGCCTGTCACTGCATCTCAACTCACTATTGTCACAGTGAGGTTACAAAACACAAGAGTTTTCTGTAGAAAACATATAACTTAGTTAGCCATTTTATAGCCAGAATTGGCTACAGAACATGAATTGCAACACTGAGTGCAAGTGAAGGATCTATGGTCTTGTATTTTAAAATTATTTCACCGTACACCTGACAAATGTCCACCATACAGCATACAGGGCACTGCTACAGCAGGTTCTTGAATGCTAAAAAAATGAAGGTGGATTTGATTACATGCTAACAGCAAAAGGAGAGACAGCAATAAAGGGAATTCATTCCAAACTCAAAGGAAAATAAGGTGAGGTTAGTTCCTGTTCTTTACGGTGTAAACTGTCCTGCTGTCGGTTCACAAGCCTCTCGCTGGCCAGTCAGAACAAAGCTAAAGTTTCAGTTTAACAAAAGGCCAAGGTCAAAGCCATTAGATTACAGCATATTCCCTGAACTCTCCACCCAATTAGTTCAGGAAACTGTCACAATGCCCTTACGTACCCTACACACACACACACACACACACACACACACACACACACACACTACTTTATAAACTGGTAAAAAGTCTGAGACCACATTAAAAATCTGGATTTTTATTGGAAATTACCAAAGTTTTAGGATTTAAAAAAAAAAAGACAAAGAAAAGAAAAAGTTCAATATCTTAAATAATTAATATAGAAGATTTGGCAGTATTTCTAGGTCATTATTTAAATTTAAGCAAGTTTGTGTTATTGGCCATGTTAACTCCTTTGTAAAAGGTTATATATTCCATGTGTTCAGACAACACTTAGATGGATGTGATCTATCATGGATCACGAGGTTTTACACAAACCTTTAGAGTCTATGCCAGCTCCGGTGCATGCTGTCATTAAAGTTAAAGGGCAGGGGATGAACTAAATACAAAGAAATTCATGTAAATATCTCTAACATTCACTCAAGTTACTGCTGATAATATAATTTATAATGAAAAAAATATTACATTAGAAAAGAAGCATTTTTACTAGTGGCCTCATACTTTTGGACTGAGACGAATATATACAGATTTACACATGCACACACACACAAAATTATACATTTACACATTATACACATTATAAACAGTCTGATAAATGGTCAAAAGACTTTTATTTTCAATTATAAATAAATAATTTCCTCATCTAGACATAGCATCTGTATAAATATCAGAATGAAAATCATGATGTGAAATTGTACTATCCTTGTGAGGACTTTCCTTTGACAAAATGATTAATATGACTAATTAAGGCTGTGCAAACCCTAACCTTAACCTCAGTGTCCAAAAGGAAAACTTTTGGCTCTTATTCTTTTTGTGAAAGGGAAAAAAAGGAGCAGGTTTACTCGTGAGGACCAGCCAAATGTCCCAACATTATATATTATATATATTAATATAACATTAAGAGTTCATTAAATATATAATATAGATATATATATTACATTATAAGCCTTTAATGAGAAACCAGTCTTAAATAACACACTCATTTAAAGTCCCATTAGGATCTAATAGCAGCCAGTTAATAAGTCATTAAATACGCAATGCAATGTAAAAACGATTTAGGTCAAGGAACACTTGGTTAATGTTTATGCTAATTGGACTAACAGTGATTTAACAGTAATAATAAATAAAATACAGGTGTTCATATCCCTTTGACTGGCAGTGTGTATGTAATTTTTCTCACTTGCAGTCTGAATGACACATCAAAAGAGTGTGTTACACAGTTAGCAGAGCCTCTGAACATTACAAGCTAAATGCTAAAAGACACAATGTGTATGACATCCACTTTAAGACCATGTGACTTTGGAACACTATCAGCTAGATGATTTTTATTTAAAGAAAGAAATGGAGAAGCAGTATAAAAGAGAGTAAAATCTAAAGAGCGATGGTGTCTTTGGGGCATACCGAAAGCCAGAGTAGCTCATTATACTTAATGAGGCTTGTGAGCTCCAGTGAGTTCATGGAAACGTGAATAAGTTAAGTCAGCATGTCAAATAGTTGTGTGCACTGCTCCACTTCTCAGTGGTGTGAAAGTAAACTTTACATACCTGCACTTACTCTCTACACCAAACCAGTGTGAGCTTTTTAAACCAAAGGGCTGCAAGCATCAAAGGTAGGGTTTACATTTGTAATTGCCGAGTAAGAAACTTTTAAAAATGTTGTTAAATTGAGAATTAATCTAGACTTCAATACTTTTTGGGCATGATGTAAGTAGTGATCTGTTTGGATAAGAATCCATTTGGAGTGGCAATCATCTGTGTCAGGATCAAACGTACGCTAAAGGATGAAGGTTTATAGGCAATGGGCCAGGAAATGAGGAAATTAAATTAGGAAAGCTAGACATAAACAACTTCCACTCACCTCTGGGTCCTTTCCTTTTGAGATACAGTCTTCTCTGTTCCCAGGCAATGGCCAGTGGATCTGGAAAAAGAAAAGGTAAGGTGAGATTTGTGGATGGATGGATGGATGGATGGATGGATGGATGGATGGATGGATGTCATTTAGTAATTTTATTCCAAATCCCTTAACTTCATGCAGAATACAATATTTTTCCTACAATGAAATAAAGTCACATTAGGATTCCGGGAAAATGCTGCAATGACTAAACTATCTAAGTAATCTAAGACAAATTGATTTATTTTAGGCTTTACTCATTAGGTGGCCCCATTACAAAAAAAACCTCAATGCTAAAAATTCTTTGGTAACATTAATGAAAAAAATATGTGGAACACCGTTGTGGTTGTGATTTCATACATTACTGGAACAGGCTTTACTTTTTCAGATGTGCACTCTATGGCCAAAAGTATGTGGATGCTTGATCGTGACGCTCTGTGAGGGCCTTCTCCAAATTTTCCATCAACATTGGAGGCACATATTTGCCTAGAATGTCTTTATACACTTTACAGTTTCCCTTCACTGGAACTAAGAGGTTAAGCCCTGTTCCAACATGACAATTCCCATGTGCACAAACTGAAGGCATGTTTGCCAACATTGAAGTGGAAGAACTCGAGTGGCCTGCATAGATCCCTGACATCAACCTCACTGTGCACCTTTGCACCTATTGAGACAACAACAAAAATGATTAAAAATCATAGAACAAATGGTTCTTTAGGCAACCAAAAATGTTTTGTCTATGGCACTGCTCAAAGAACCTCTTCTGGCACATTTATTTCCATGGGAGTACGTCAACAATCTTTTAGAGCCCTATAAACCCCACATTTTTGAATGGTGGATTAAATGGCTTTCCGAACACAGTCAGGTCAGTTCTGTAACATGTGGAGCTGCATCTTTGTTACTAGATCATCATGTAATTGGTCCAATATTAACGTTTCCATGAGCCAGCTTGGGTTTTAGGCCAAGTTGTTCTAGTTCTGCAGCTGTGAGCATTACCACAGAACAGGAATAGGACAGGAAAGATCAGACTCTCTTTAATTCCATCAAACCACTGATATGTTATATTCTTTTACTGAATTTCATCACTAGAAATCTAAAACTGAAACACAAATCAGCAACACTGACATGATTTACTGAAACCATTAGCAATTGGCATCATTAGTATCTCATGCCATGAGTAAGACTAGCAAAACAAGCTGCAACTTAAGCATGATTCAGTCGGTTGCTGAAAAGGTTTAACCGTTTTAGCATGTTCATGTTACGATTCTTTGCTAATATTAAAGTTGATACACACCTAAACTAGGATTATAATGCTTTTCACAGAGTTGGTGAACATCGTCAGTGACGTTTCACCATTCATGTGGTTTAGTCATCACTGAGTCACTCCTGTTTATACCCTCTTACATGCAGCTACATTGTCTGAGTCCGGATGCTGCATACATTACCCAGCATCCTTCCTCATCCTGGAGACATTTCCTGTCTTCTTGATCAAGCTTTATAAGAGTGTGTATCTGGTCTAAATTAAGACCTGTTACTCTGTCATCATACTAATCCGGCTGTAGGCTGCATTTCACTTTGAGTCTTTACATGAAAAAATAGCTTTGCTACCAATGTCTGAGGAAGTGATGCAGGATTTACACAAAAAAACAAAGTGAGTCAGTGCTTTAGTTCCTGTAAAGCCGGTCAGCTGTTGTTTAACAAAGCAAATCATTTATGGAATGAGTCTCTGGTTTGATCCAGTTTTTTCAGTAAAGGATTTTTTTTAATCTTGTGATTTCAAGAAAGATTAAAAACATAGCTGGTGACAGAACGACCATCTGTTCTGACCATCTGAGACGTTACAACCTAAGTGATAACAGGAATTGACTTGTTTCACAGACATGCCACAGCATTAAATGTGACTATAAACGGTTAAAAGGTATGATGCGTAGATCATTAATAAATTTAAAATATTGTAATTGTTAGCAGATTGCTGTGGTATATCCCATTTAACTGTAATCTGTACCTTGTCTGTGGAACTTTAACCATAAAACAAGCATTTTAATAAAAAAAAAATCCAGGTGTTTAGACCTAAATAAATAGTAGGTCTGACCAAGTGAGGCACAGAATTCCTATAATGTAGAATGAACTCTTATTGTGCTATTGTATAGCTTGGTGGATTTATGTCAGTGGAAGTTAGAAGGTGAATTGGGGTGTTATGTGGTAAAAAGTGGAAGCATCTGGGGCAAAGGTCAAAGGTCATGGCCTGGGGTGTGGCAGTAGCTCTAGCGTGTCTCTCAGCAGAGCAATATTCTTTGCTTTTCCTATTTGGATCATCTGACCAGCCCACACACACTGGCTAGGATTGAGGAGACATGGTTATAGCACACACACACACACACACACACACACACACACACACACACACACACACACACACACACAAACACACACTACTTCAAGAGTCATTGTTCTCTACTTTTTGAACAACTGTCATTCATTTTGCTACTAAAATAATCATTTCATGACCTGAAGAGTAGTGAGCAACTGCTTCCCAGAAATGAAGGAAGTAAATCTCAGATTAATTACATACAGCAATAAAAAAGCCTTCCTATAGAGTCTATAACACAGTCTTTACACTCAATCTGCACATCAGAGAGCATGGTTAATCCCCTCTCGTAACCAAGCCTCATAAACCCCACTATAATATAAAACCTGACATGTATTAATTAGTGGTGGGAATGTTCGTGTTTATAATTCTACATACTCCAAATGAGATGTCACAGATGCGTGGGCATTTTAAATGCTATACATGTGTGAAAGGTTAGTTTGTGTGAGTTAGATGCGTTTGTTGTGTTTTTGCCCTGTCAGTCTTTTAATTAAGCCTCCTGAGAAAGCTGACATAGTACCCGAGAAAACAAACACTATGGTTAACGGTGTGTGAACATGTATGTGTGTGTGAGAGAGAGAGAGAGAGAGAGAGAGAGAGAGAGAAAGAGAGAAAAGATATGAGACAGATTTATCCTCCAGGGGTTGCATTATCACCTGTGTGTGTGTCTGTCTGTGTTTGTGTGTTTGTGTGTGTGTGTGTGTGTGTGTGTGTGTGTGTGTGTGTGTGCACACATGTTGGTTGTCTCTTATGTATAACATAATTAGAAACAACTTAGCATAGCATAGTAGAACACAACCATATGCACTTTTCAACATCTTTATCACACATTGAGTCAGGAATGTATCATTATTCAAAGTGAAAATCTCATTTATAGAATTTATTCTCTACCCCAGATGTTTCATCCAAATCCTGTTTGCTTCTTTAGACTGGCGCTATAAGCTAATGTAGCAGATGTCTATCTCATTAACATTTCCAAACAAACAAACAAACAAAAAAACAGCAATTAAAAAATAAATAATGGCATAGGCAGCAGTTATAAACTGGGAATACAGTTATGTAGAACTGGAATACATTTAACTTTAACCTAACACTAGTGATTTGATCTCAGTATTATAAGGATCAATCTGGCATCAGAGGCATAGCAACAGGAAAAGCAAAGAAGCAAGTGCTTGGATTCCCTGAGGTTTGAGTCCATGAAAATGTCAAACCTCAAAGTGCAGACCTCGTCAAGTAATGTACAACACTATATGATGAACCTCCCTAAAGGGGGCTCTAAAGGCTAACTTTAGTTTGAATTGTCATGTTTTTCAAAAGGTACCTGTCTGGAAGCCAAGAACAGAAAGGTAAAAGATGAAGAAGAAGAAAAGAGGGAGCAGAAATGTAGTAAAGTGATGGAGACACTCTAATAATTAAGTAATTAAGACAACTAAAGTAATATAATGTTAGCCCAACATTATTTTGGCAAGGAAGCAGCTAGCTATAAGTTGGTGCTCAGGTTGGAGAATGTAATGTTAATTATTTAGCTGGCTTCCTTGGCAGAATTTGTCATTTTCTTTAAATTTATTGGATAGTTTGGGCAAAGTTTTAACAAAGCTGCTCTGTTGTACCACATAAACACCATCCATGGGGTGATACTTTATGCTTCTGTGTTGTTATTTGTATGCATTGCAAAAGTTTCGGTGTAATATTAGAAAATCTCCTAATTTATAGTTAAAATTGGATTTATAAGGTTCTATCTGTCAGGAATTCATCAACTAGGATGATCAGAGGATGGATATAACACATACCAATATCCATTTTTACTCTGGTACACACAAATAAACCACATGTAAAGCCTCAGTGCGGTGAGGAAAAGTAGCTTATAGCTGTAGATGTTCTATATATGCTTCATGAGAGTTATAAAAAGAAATGATATTGTAAAGGTCTCACTGATTTTACAATACATAAATTTTCTGAAACATTAGAAAGTCTTCAGTACAGGACAAAGTCAATATTTCCATTAAATACAGTAGGCCAGGTTGAGTTGTAAATGTAAACTTTGCTAATAGGTTTTGCTAGATGGAATGTTTAACTTCGGTGTCACCAATTTCAAAATTTATCTTCACCCAGATAAATGCTAAGATCACGGTAAATGTCTAGATATCAGGGTTTATATGTGTGCAGGCAGTACCTTTTTGGCATCAGTGTGTGTGTGGTCCAGTCTAAGAGAATAGAGAGCATCCTTCCCTCCCAGAAAGAGCCTGTCATGATACTCGTCCAAAAACATGGCCGACAGCTGCAGGTCCCCATGCAGGCCAGAGTAGATGGAGGTACGATTAGTGGCCACCAAGTCTGATCAAGAAAAGCAGAAAAAACACATTTGTGAGAATCAGTAAATGGTGAACGTAAAAACAAATACAACCTTATTGTGAAACCTTGTAGAAAACGATACTAGGATGTTTTATGCTGGTTTCACTGAGATACGCATCATGAGTAATGCACTAAAACTTCACTCCTTTCCCTTGAGCTTCAAATTGAATTACACTAAATCTATGAGCCCTAACTTTACAGGCTAAGTAAACCTAAGATTTTTATTTATTACCCCTGACTTGTACCATCAATAACACTCATTTTGATATTACCTATTATTCAGTTAACACATTTTCTGATTTTCACATTGACAGATTTTCAGACAAATGTCTTTAGATTTAGATACACTGGGCCTTCATATTACATTCCTAAGCATCGTTCCTAAGATTCAATGTTACTTGAAAACGGGTGGCTTTTTTCCATGCTATATTACATACAAAGGCAACACTTTCCTTGGACACTCGAACATAATATTGGCCAAATATGAAGACAGAAAGAAATAAAAGAATTACAATCCTGTTACAATAATTTAAAAGCCTGGTACTTTAAACAAGAGAAATTAATGGCCTGTTCTATTTCTCCATTTCTCTGATCCCACTCCACATGGGGTTTACCACATGTCCTGCATCATAGTGATTCCCAAGCTAATTATCAAGCCCTCCTAAGCTTTATGGCATTTTGGCAGATGCCCTTAACCAGAGCAACTTTTATCTAACATTTACTTAACATGCATGTCATTTATACAGCTGAGAAGTTGAGGGTTAAGGGCTTTGCTCAAGGGCTCAAGTATTCCCAGGTTTGAACCACTGAGCTGCTACTGCGCTGTGTAGTGTGCATTAGAGCTGGGAAAATGCTCCGATTTGCAGATTACGGGGTTCTCCAGAACCAGAAATTTATTTTGCTCTCGTCCTCATTTCACATTCTCCTTTTTTTATCCCACTTATTACTCAGAAACTCTCATTCTTCCTTCTCTTTCATGTTTTCTCTCTGCCTTTTTCCACACTGGCTCAGAATCCCAGGAACCATAACACTCAATCTTTAACTCCTACCAAGCATCATTTAGTGATGCAGCTCTCTCTCTCTCTCTCTCTCTCTCTCTCTCTCTCGCTTAAAGAACAAAAAGAAAGGTTGTTTTTAATCCATCGTATAATTCCTTATAAGATTTTAATGAGCAAATAATGTAAACATAAAGAGGAACAATGAACGAAGAAGAAAAGGAGAAAAGGACAACCCATGGATGAAAACCTGTGTTTAATTTTTGCTTTTAATGAAAGCAAGCCACACAGCCAAGAGCGTATAAAACACACAATTATGCACAAATACACACACTCACACACACACACACAGTACATGTACACACACATGAATATAAACTGACTGATATACAGATATACACATACAACCAGATGACTTTGCTACAGTGTGTAATATTCATATTGTCAGACGCAAAACCAAAGCAACAAACTTGCACGTAAATCACTTCTCCAAAATACACACACACAAGCACACACAGAACTTACATTCAAACAACTATGAACAAAGACCTGGCACAGCTAATCCAATCATAATCATAAATCAGAAATATCATGCAGTGCTCTGGTTATAAAAATAAAAACATACCACATCAGGGTGGCGCCATGAAATGTGTGTGTGTGGGGGGGGTTTATATGAGACGTACAGAACCTTTGTGTGTCTGTGTTTCTATGTGAGAGAGACCTGCGATGTGGGAACCCCAAGGTAGTCTTGTTTTTTATTTTGACTCAAGTCATGTAAGCAGTCATGTTAGGCTTGGCTGTGTGTGTGTGTGTGTGTGTGTGTGTGTGTGTGTGTGTGTGTGTGTGTGTGTGTGTGTGTGTGTGTTGAAATCGTACTCCATGGATAATATTGACCCATAAGGAACAAGCCGGTCTGAGAGGAATCAGCACAGAAATGTGGTGATATGAACTAAATAATCATACTGCAATTATCTTGACATGTGTTGCAATTATGATGTGAGAAAGCCTGAGAAAGCACTTCACATGATCAAACGTTCATATCTTCAATTATATATAGTTCCTGAGTACAATTCTCTTTGCATGTATCTCAACCACATTTTAAAAACTGATATTTTATTATAAACTGAATTGATCAGGATTTTGCTACACGTAGTGACCCAACGACTTGATCAAAGTTTAGCATCAAAGAGGAAATCACATCTATATGAGACATCGACATGAAAACTGACGACTTTTACTGCTGCATTTGTTAAACTGGCTCTTTACTCAACATGATATTTGTATGAAGCTATCCAAGGCAAGCATTATATATTGTTTATGACCCATATATGGGCCTTCTTACTTGTTACTTGTAGAAGGACTTTGTATGCCATAGCATTAAGATTTCCCTTCAGTGGAACTACAGGGTCCAAACCCGTTCCAGCATGACAATGCCCATGTTCACAAAATGAGATCCATGAAGACATGGTTTGCTGATGTTGGAGAGGAAGAACTCGAGTGGCCTGCACAGATTCCTGACCTCAACCTTTGGGATGAACTGGAACACCGACTGCATCCCAGGACTCCTCACCCAACATTGGTGCCTGACCTCACTTATGCTTTTGTGGATGAATGGGCACAAATCACCACAGCCACACTCTAAAATCTAGTGTAAAGCTTTCCCAGAAGAGTGGAGGTTATAACAGCAAAAGGGGACTAAATCTGGAATGCGGCGTTCAAAAAGCACATACAGATGGGATTGTGATTTCAGGTGTCCGCATACTTTTGACCATGTATTGTATGTATTAGACAGAAAAAAACCTAGAATTCAGCCACATTGACATCTGACAGGTTTTCCCAAGCTGACACTCAAATTAGTAAATCTTTGTTTCATGGGAAATTACTTAAACGTGTTATCATGACCCGAATTACTGATCGGATTACCGTGACCAGATTATATGAATGCAGCAATTCAGAACATCTGACCCTCATCAGAAAAAGAAATAATCAAGATGCTGATAGCACACACTAATGCCTTTATGGCCTTGTTTCCATGGTTGTTAAAATAAATAAATAAATAATAATAATAAAGCACAGACTCATGGTGTTACATACTTTAGAGTACATTCTTGGATTTTTTTTTGTGAGTACAGGTACAGGTGGTCATATAGTGATGAGTAGGGTTAAAAAAAGGAGTAGGACTCAAGAGAAGTGTGCTACAGATTGAGCCAGGACATGCAGTGTTAGATGGGTTTGATCTGATTACAGATTTTCTCAAGTTATAGGACAGACATGTGTACATCTGAAGACAATTAAACGCAACATTATTACAGCCTTCACCACCCTGTCTCTCTCCCTTTGTCCTGTTTTAATTTACTGATATTCCCCCACACACACAAATACACACACGCACGCACCGGTGCTGGCTCTGGGCTCTCTCTCACCGCTGTATAAATAATCTGCTCTTTAAAAATAACACAGTCATCCCTATAATCAGTAATTAACCTTAAGTTAACCAGAGACATCACTTCACCAGATAGCATTCAGGTGTTTGTGTTGGCACGTGCACGCACACACACACACACACACACACACACATAGGTAATTATCCTTACTGGTGGTCATCATTGACATGAGTATCTCATCCTGCAAAATGACGCATGACGAAATGGTGTAAGAAAAAAGCTGAAAGAGAAACAGAGCTCTGGAGTGGGTAATGATTCTGGAAATAAGGACTGAAGTAAAAACATGCTTGGATTCATTTTGTGTGTGTGTGTGTGTGTAAATCGGAAAATATTGCAATGCTAGACTTTAATGATCCACTACAGTCTCTAGAAACATAGATTCCAGTAAGAGGAAAAAAAGAAAAAAATGACAGAGCTTTTGAAAGTCTGTCATTGCACCACTGCCCATTAAAATGGAAGTCATTTGGATGGAATTAGCCAGGAAAGGATGAGCGAATACAGAATTTACTGCATTTGTGTAACAGTGAACAGTGAGCATTTCCACAAAAAAGTGATTGTATGTTTGAACTGTAATCAGTAGAGCTGTGAGTGTACGCCTTCCTTCCTCTCCCTTCTTCCCAATCAAGTAGAGTAATAGTGCTCACATCATGAGGGAATTACAGTAATTACAAGATGACTACTTAGAGCTGTTTATCTCCTCGGACCTGAAAAGAAATGCTTTCGATGGAAACACACACACACACACACACACACACACACACACACACACACACACACACAGCCTAACCATGTCTGAACTATATTTAGTAATAGTAAATAATCTGAAAATGTTTGATAGACGGCTATCTGCTGCCATTTTTTGTCCAAGTTCATCACACACCGCCAAAATTGGAGCTTCAGAACGTTCATTGTAAATCTGACATGATGGGACTACAGCAGCCAGACAGTGGCTGGACTTCCATTTTTATGAGCAATGCTCTGCTTACAAACATTCATTAGTGATCCATTAGGAGTGTATAAATAAAGCATAAACTTCAGTGGAAGTCTGGCTGCATAATTGTGAAAATGGAGCCCCAAATTCATAAACCAAAGAATATATGTTCTTTCTTTTTTCTTTTTAAATCAGATTTACTGTATTGTGTTATTAATTCATGTGAACTGTGCATGTGTTTTGTATACTGTTACTGTATTAGTAAGTCATGTAATAACATCACAAGTCATTTCCACAGATTGGCAGTGACATAATGTGACAAAATGGACCCAAATGAGTTATTTATTTATTCTTCATTAGAGCTGCACAGTGGCAGAGCGGCTCGGTTTACTCTATGTCCCAGGTTTAGATTACAGACTATATGGCGTTTCATATAGACATGTTCTCCTCGTGCCTGCATGGGTTTCTTCAGGGTTCTGTCTAAATTATTCCAAGGTGTGAATGAGTGCTTGAATGTGTATATGCAAAGGGACTTTTGATAGACTGGTGTCCCATTCAGGGTGCATTCCTTCTCCTGCACCGAGCGTTCTCAGGAACACAATGCAGTGTTCAGGATAAATAAATGCAGTAAATTCAGGATAAGTGTTCAGTGCAGCTGACCAGGATAAAGCAGTTACTGAAAATGAATATATGAATGAACAAATGTACAAAAAAGACAATGGGAAGTAAAAAGACAATACGTATAAAATTGAACACTGCTAAGTATGCAGAGTTGTGTTTAATGGGCCTTAGTTGAAAGACTTAAAATCATAGAATCACTAAGCTACCGTTTTTCAATACAGTTTACGTGCAAAATAGACAAAAAAAATTGTAATTGACAATTGTGAATAGTCTGTGGTTCCATTAAGTGATGTGTGATTAAAGCTGGGTTTTCTCCTCTCGTGATAGTCATTCCAGTAAAACATGGCGACGGATCTCCAAGACCGAGTAATTGTTGGCACGATGATTTTGATTGCATCCTCCATGTTTCCGTGTCAATTCACGTGAGTTGAACGTGAAAAATCCGTTTCCAAAAAACACTTCATTTTTCAATATTTGAGATATCTCAGTTTTTTTTTAAATTCATGTGTTCCAATTACTTGTCTTTTAGTTCACGATTTCAAATTGCGTATTAAGCAGGTTAATGGAAACCCACCTACTGTTGGGTCCTTGAGCAAGACCCTTAACCCTCAGCAGCTTTGCAGTGAATCTTGTTTCAGTAGTAAGTCATTTTGGATCGAAGTATTTTTTTACAAATAAATGTAAACTGTGGTACGGGTGTCTGGGCGACCTAAAGACCATGGTCTGGACTTCTCTTCTATTAGACATTTAGCATACAGCATGTACAGTGAGTGAAAACGATCCACTCTTGGGGCGAGGCTTCAACTAACATGATTGATTGAACTTGTCATGTTACTTGTTGTTTCATATTGGCATATCAATCATAAGTGACTACAACTCGTATAAAATGCTGGTTATATGCACATGCATACAAGCATAATAACTTTTTTCCTCTTTTCTCTTCTACTATAGGCTAGTCCATAAAATTGTACGATTATTATTCCTTATAGGTGCGCAGCTTTAGTAATCACAGTGGATCCAGAGCATATCCTGAGAACACCATACGTACACACACAGTTTCAAACCTAGGTGTAATTCAGCATAGCGAATGCACACGTATTAGGGAGGAAACTGACATGAACATGACGACAGCATATGAAATAAAACTAAGACAACCTGAGAAACCTGAGCTCAGCGACACTAAAGCTGTGAGGCGACAAAACTACCCACTGCGCAGTGGCAGTACACGAATTAGTACAATGTATGGATGTATCCTTTTATCTCACACTTACAGTATACAAAGCAGGACAAACATAAATTTGTGCAATCATTCCATGGTTGAGAGAGACTTGTCTCAACCTATGGTGTTAACGCCCTCTTTAAACAAACCCAGAATGGATCCATGAGGATTTGGGCCAAGTAGGAAAGCACCCTAAACCTCTGACACACCATACCTCTAAACAGGCATTGTAATACGCTCAGTAAGAACCTGGTTTGATGTTCATATCTCACTGTTTATATCTAAAACCAGAGGATCTGGCACATATTATAGCTTCCCGTTGTGTGATCACTATCGAGTTCTTGCTGTGTTGTAGCTCTTGGCTGTTCCTGTCAGCAGCTGGAGTGTGGAACTAACCGATGGCTGGCTAGTGAAGTTAGCATCATGAGGGAATGATTACGGGTTTGCATGTCGTTTTAAGCGTGATGAAGAGCCGTCCCCCTAGCACCAAGTGGGCTCTGCGTGCCCTGTGCTTCCCCCCACAGTCTACCTCGTTCTCTCCTCGTGTGTGTTAATACGGAGTGGCGCTCACCGATGATTGACACTCGCTCTCTGAATCAAGTCTCTGATTTACTTTGACATATAGTGTAATTCTCAGAGAATTTTTACAACAGGCCTTGGATCTCAAAATGGGGTGTGTGATGTATATCCAGGAGGTTTCTGACTGCATGTATGTTTTTAATTATATGATTTTATTAATTTATTCAATGAATTAATGAGTGCCTTTAATTTCATTACGAATGATAGTTGTAAGCCGATCCGGCTGCTCACCTGAAAAGAAAGGGATTCATCTAAAACTCAACTAAAACTGAAGTATAAAAAATGTTAACTTTAATTTAAATGCAATTTTGCAAATGAAACCCAGGAAGCGAGCTTAATGTGACACAAATCTGCATGTGGAAAGTTCCACTGAATGAATCTGAACTGTTTATAAATAAGTGGGTTCTTGGAAAGTCTTTAACACTTGAAAGGGGTTCTTGAATGCAAAAAAAATTGACGCTTCCTCCACTTCTCTCGCAGGCTCGTAGAGTACACGTACAGCAGTTTGATATTTTTTGAAAATTTTGTTTTTCTTTGTGTTTTGGCCTCCCGTCTCCATGAAAACTGCACTTTGGGTCACTAAAAAATGAAGTCCTTCTTTTGTGGATTGGAAAAACATATCTTTTTGCAAACGCTGCAAAATCTGTGCATGCCCATTGAGGTTTTGCATGTTCTATCATTGTGTTAGGACTCATTTATCATGACTGCTGACCAAGCTATAATTCTATATATGATACATTTTTGCTGCAAACTCAGATTTTGGATGAAACCTGGGCAAACCTTAAGCAGTAGTTTGACCTCACTGTCAGTCTACACAAATAAATCGGTGTATTTGTCTTTTTTTGTAGCAGTGTTGGTGTTTCTCTATATTTCCACTCAAAAGTCATGCTCTTAATGTCTCAACATTTTTAAGACAAAGTTTAAGACTTACTGTTACTGAGCTAGCGGGTTCATGTGAGTTTTCAAGTCATTTTTGTTTGTACATTTTTTTGAGAACGCTGTTTTAAATGAAGCAATAACTACTTTTTCAAAAATATCTTTGTATTTTATATGTAGACAGGGCCACATTTACAGGGCCTCATTAAATCTCTCCCTCTCTCTCTCTCTCTCTCTCTCTCGCTTACTCCTTTCACTCCCTTGAGTATAGTTTCTCTCTGTGACCATTTTTTTTCTAACTATTTTTGTAAATTTCTGGCATGGGCTGAATAATTAAAAAAAAAAATTTAAATGTATTTATTTCTTTTGTTCGGTTGGCGATTAGGTATTTTGTATACATTAGATTAATTTAACTATAAATAAAAATACATTCCCTTTCAATAGAGGTATTTATGCACAAATCCTATACCAGATTGGACCAATGAAAATGGCCAATGAACACACAAAACACTTCACATTCTTATAGATATACTTCATTTATGACTATAAAATTCTCAACCTTTTATATAGATACAAGAGTATAATTAACTCTCAGTTCCTCACTATTTTTTTTTATATTCACTTCCACATTTTTACAGATAGACGGCAAGCGTGTTGTTGTTATGGAAACCCAGAGTCCTTGCACATATAGAGACAGTCACAGCTGGTAATCTGACAGCTGGTAAATGCACTTCTTTAGGCTCAATGTCTCTTCACTTCTTCAAATTTCACTTTGAATTATACCATGACATCTTCACTTTCATTCATCCTTTCAACTCTTTGCCACATCCTTTCTGTGACCAACAAAACGGTTTTTTTTTCCGTAAATTTTTGTTGTTCAAAAGATTTACAGCAGGGGTTCTCAGAAGCTTTTAGCCATTTTTGACCCTACTTTACTTTTAAATAGCCACTCTGAGAGCCGCCAGTGCCAGGCTTTTGTACTGCCTTTGTGGTCTGGTGTAAAATGGGCTTAATATGTGCCGCAGAACCTATGCTTTAAGATGAGAACACTGTTGCTAAGCAACATGTCACAAACTTAACATTTTATTTTTTTTTTTTACTCTTTCTTCAATTCTAATCTTTGCCCACTCTTACTTCCATGTTTCTCAGTCACTTCTGTACAACATCAGTCAAAAGTTTGAACACACCTACTCATTCGTAGGTTTTTCTTAGTAGTATTTTTACTACTTAAAAGACACTTCATGTCGTAAAGAAATGATGGATGATCATTTCTCTTTACATTGTTGAGCAGTTTTTGACATAATATGGATTACTACAGTTGCTGAATAGGTTCTATTCTACCTCGACACAACTGATGATCTCAAACACATTAAGAAGGCAAGAAACATTTGAATTGAAAAGCATTCCAGGTGGCTACCTCATGAAGCTGGTTAAGATAATGCCAGTATAGTCATCAACGTAAACGATTGCTATATAATTCCATATGTGTTATTTCATAGCTTTGATGTCTTCAGTATTGTTATACCACTACAATGTAGAAAAGAGTCAAAATAGAAAGAAACACCTATGAATGAGTCCAAACTTTTGACTGGTACTGCATATATGTTAGTGTATATGTGTTTATGGATGTAATTCCGATCTAGTCCCATGGCCGCTCTCAGCATAGAGGTTAAACAAATCACACTATAGATTTACTGGCCAGCTGTTGCTCTGCTCTTTCTCAGCATGTGTGAGCATACACCATTTTTATATACTAGAATTAACTTTTTAGTTTGCAAAGTCTCATTATACAGGGCCAAACTAAACAGCAGTCAGGAGCTAAACTTGGGATACAGTTGGGGTTTAGAAGATGCAGTATTAAGCCCTAATCAGACTGGACTAGTTTTAAATGAGTATGTGGGGAAATGTAATTATTTTTGGCATATCTCTGGGATTGTAATCCAACCAGAATACAGAATGTCAGTTATTTTTTATGGACAGTGTGTGCACACATCTGGAAAGATTACACCATATTTTACCTTATGTAAAACGATCAGTAGAAATGACCCCAAGTAATGTGCTGTATATCCTGTCTGAATTGACATGCTGGTAAAGCTTTCATTATATCCTGTGGGAAAAGAAATTTCATGCTTTTTTGTCAGTATAAAGATGCCCTAGGAAGCACTTGTTATTTTCAATCATCTTAAAATGCAGAACAAGGATTTTAGAAAATTTCCAATACTAAGTAAGTTCCTGAGTTCCCGCATATAAACTATGGTCATGTGACCTACTAATGAGCAAGAACAACACAGAGATCGATTATCTAATGTGAATTGATCAGAATTCCTACAAGCATCCTTCAGTAACATTACTTAACAGACATACTATATCTTCAGAAAGCATATCCTGTCTAAATAATACTTTGGTACAAGTAAGATCTGATACTCATTGTGTGTCAGACAAACAGAAGAAGCTCTTTCTGACTGAGATGAGAAGGTTTCTTGGTATTACTCTGAAATAATAATTTTTTTAAAAATATGAATAAATAAATGAAATCAAGATAAACATTTTTTTATTTACTGAACTCTCACATGATCTCACACATGCAAATCTGTAATAGTTTAGTTAAGGTTGCGGCGGGTTAGCCTTAGTATTTTGCTTTCTTTTCAAATGAAATCTAACCACATCAGCCTCAGTTGTTTAAATCTGTACAAATTTATCATGAGATTGGATTCATGAAACCATGTGGGATCTTTGACTGGAGGCAACATGACTGCATTCAGCTCATCTCTGTTCGAGTTTTCTGAGTTTAATTTTCTGGGAGCAAGACCCTTCTACTCCACCCTTCAACATTTCCAAAACTATTCCTTTTCCATGCCAGCAAATAATCAGCAATACTCACAACTTTATGGCTTGAAGTTCATCACAAGTAACTCCAGTTGTCACAGTCTTTACAGCTTGGTTCCTTTAAATCTTACATCATTACATCTTACAATTGTGCCTTTTTTTTAAAGTTTGTTTTGGTTCATTCTTGTTATTGGGTTCTTCTCTAATCATTCTTATAGATACAGATATAGATAGAGGCATTGCCTTCCACCCCTACTACACACACAGAATAGCAGATAGTAAAAATGGGAGCTTATGAAGTGGACTGTCACTCAGCTGAAAGTTGAAGGACAAGGAGTCCTGACTTCAGGTATAATGGAAGTTGGTAGTTCCAGAGAATTAAATATGTTGTGGAATTTGGAGCTAATGTCCTGTCTTGGATTACCGTCCCATACTGGGTGTGCTCCTGCCTTAAGCCAGATCACAGTCAATAAGAGAGTAAATGAATGATTCTGAACTCACTGAGTTCATAAAAGGCCACTGTAATGAGGCTAAGAACGTGAAATTGTTTACATCCTGCCAATGGACAGCTGTTTGGCCAGTTGTCACCCTTTGGGAATGATTTCCATGGGTGTGTGTGAGTGTGTGATCGAGTCCAGAACTGGAGTAGCAGGCAGCAAAAAAGCTCTGGAGGAACCATATACAACATAGCATTGTTCCAGCCAGCACATGGATCAGAAACCCAGAAACCAGCCTTCTCTGAGTTCTCAATCATCCGAAGCATGCTGCTGTGTGTGTGTATGTGTGTGTATATGTGTGCTTGATTATGTGTCATGGGGGACATACAGTAAGTCTCCATTACATCCATTTTCTACAGTAAATTTATACCAGCTTTCAGTATGCGTCCATGCACAGGTGTGTACATGTGTGTGTGTGTGTGTGTGTGCTCTGCCAAACCATAGCCATGACGAATGTGCAATGCATCCAGCACAGGCGTAACAGGAATTGAAGCCTTATGGACAGACATTTCATTTCCTAACACGCTTGTCAAAGAGTTGAAACTTACCCAATAAGTATTTCAGAGTAAAATTCAGTAATGCACATTTATACCACAGCATTGTTGAATTCTCGATTCTGATTGGTCAGAAAGTGTTGATTGACAGTAGTGCCAAATACAAGGTAACTCACAGGTTTGTGTTAACATGCTCATTCTGATATGATATCCTTTCTGTAGTAACAACTTACCAGAGACTTGTATGGCTGATACCTCACATTACATCACTGATAAATGCTGATACATCACATAAACAGATTAATGACATGGTGACGATTTCTGTTAGAGGTTTAATTAGCATTTCTGGAAGGTGCCACTATTGTCACTGCTTTATAACAGTCAAAGTTTCCCAACATGGGAAAGTCATCCAGATGGAGAGCTTTGTGGTTTCTCAGTAACATGACAAGCTCCTTTTTTTTTTTTGTTTAATTAATTTCAAGAAGGAGAAGCGTGAGGCTAGTGACAGAATAGCTGCTGTAATGTAAGTGAGGAAGGAATTAACTTCCCACGGCCGATGTCAGCTATTTGATTGGGTCATTTTGTCCATTGGATTGTTTCAGAAATGTTCCACATTATATGTAACTACAATACATGATGTGTCATTCTTTAATAAATAAAAATATGTTTGGCAAATTGCCAATGTACAAGAGAAATAAAACCCTTCATGACATATTGTTATTGGGAAAAAAAATCAACTTTGGATTAGTAATAGCCTTCTGTGAATCACTCCACCATCACTGAAACTTTTCACGTAACTCAGATTGCACAAGTTGAAATAAATATTTTCTTACTAATTTACCAACATATTTAAGATTAATGTTTTTATAATGATATTTCTGACAGTTTTAATGTTGCTACTATTGTCACTGTGACTTTACCATGTTAGGCGATATTTTATGACTGTAAAGGCTCTTGCACTTACTTGTTGAATGGCAACATAGCTTCCTAATTAAGAAATACAATAAATCTGCATAGAAAATAAGTGGAAAATGGCAAGCAGTGTGGAAGATAAATCACCATTTTATGAAAAGGACAATAGTCGACTCTTCTATGATACACAAATCTGCAGCTGCGATGACTTTATATGACTGGATATATTTCCAACAGTCATCATGTTTCCTCATTGGTTATGTTTTGTCATTATTGAATTTCACTGCCAGCTGCTGGATTTTTGAGATGTATGGCATTGTTGAACGCAGACTTTACCAACGCCAAATGTGGTATCTCGCAACAACCTGTTCCAAAATGTAACGGGTTCTTCCTTGGCCCATGCTACACCCTAACACCAAGTTTAATGGAAATCAGTTTTTGTAGGATTTCCTCAGTCCTGGTTAAGATTAGACAAACAAACAAATAAACAAATAGACAGACAAACAAACTGCACCGAAAACATAACCTCCTTGACGGAGGTAATTATGCACAAACTAAATGATCTGAAGATTGTGTGTCTGTGAGCTGTTTTTTTATTAGTCAGTCGGTTCCTAATGCAATACCAAAAAAATGCAGAAATCAGCTGATTTAGAACATGTATACGATTAGTGTGATGGCCATCACTACTTATATGACGAAAATATTATGTCTTTGCCTTCTTGTGTAGAAACTGCAAACTCACCAAGTTGCACTTGAACTATTATCCTTGAGTCCCAAACCTTTGCAAAGGTTACAGAAGGCCTACAGTCTCACTAAATCTGCCCATGTTTAACTGTATATTTCCGCATAACTGTTTAATTGACTCTTTTCGCTCTACCAAATCTGTTTCCTCCCTTTCTGTATTTCAAGTTGTTCCAAAAATGTGGGAGCATTTAAACATGATCTGAGAGAGAGAGAGAGAGAGAGAGAGAGAGAGAGAGAGAGAGAGAGAGAGAGATGGTGTGGAGGACACTTCTTGACCATCTGGGTGAATTCATTCCTCCATGTAAACTGAAACAACCAGAATACTCCTACCCTCTTGTGTGTGTGTGTGTGTGTGTGTGTGTGTGTGTCTCACAACACATGAAAGCATGCAACTCATGCATGAAGCAGCAGTCAGAATTAGCCCACCAGGCTACACACACTCACAAAAGTGATTGAAAAAAGGAGATTTAGGATAAGTGTGTGTATTCAGGAACTTATTCATATTAAAAGTTATTTCAGCTTTCATTAGCGAAATTTATTACAGGTACTACAGGAGATTAGCTTATCTCATAATGTGTTCATGTTCCTGCCCATAATTTAGCTTTGAGAAATCCCGTTTATGAGTAAAAGAGTGGGAGAATATTTCTATTTCTTATCAGTAAGCAGGCAGGTCAGGGTGTAGGTCAACACTTAGCTCAACACTTTCAGATACGATAGCAGTAGAATCGACATTTTAAGAAGCAAAATATTTAGCTGGATTAGAGGGAAATCCCAGGAGATTTTATCAGACCCACTCACACAGGAAAGGCTGCTAATTCACATCATTAACAAGTGAGGCACTGCACACACACTCACACATCACACATCTAGCACACACTCACACATACCTGTTTAACACCTGATAATGAAATCCCTTGTATTAATAAATATGCACTGCTTTATAAATACCTTATTTCCACCTATTTTTGTAAGACTGCTTAAACCTGTGTAGTTTCATCTAAAGTAGCTGTGGTAAAAATGTTTGCAGCACATTCACGTCCTTTTTAGGACAAAGACTGCTCTTTATATGAGGTTTATGATACAACTCTTAAACACACTCTATTCTACTTTAATAACCGCTTTATCCTGAACCAAACCTGAGAAGACTGGGAATAAGATGGGAATACACCCTAGATGGGACACCAGTCCATCACAGGGCACAATACACACACATTTCACACACTTTCATACCTAGGGGCAATTTAGCATAGCCAGTCCACCTACTGGAATGTTTTCAGACAGTTGGAGGAAACCAGAGACCCTGGCCTGGAGGGAACTTAAATGGACACATGGGGAATGCCACACAGACAGTAACCCAAGTTCAAGATCAAACTGAGAATCCTGGAGCAGTGAGTCAGCAATGTGCCACAGTGCTGCTCAGCCCACACACAAATACACACTGACAAACATGCAAATATTACACTTGAATACATTAAAACATCTTTACCAAGGAAAGATTATTCAGTTGTCTCTCATCCACAGCTCCACCTACATGGTTCCCACAGTTCATCCACACAAGGCACACATGTCCCTGAATGCTAGCTGTAATAATCACACCCTTAACACTACAGCCCTTGTTTTCAATAAACCCTTTCTTAGAGTACAGAAACTACATTACTTCAGCTGTCTGGAACATCAAATAACTGGCTAGAGAAGCCACCATTCAACCACAGCAAATTAAATCTTACAATACGGAAGTATGAAGCATTTCATTGCCTGCCGTTTTTCACTTTGACAAGGAAATTACTTCAAATATCAGTGGCTTCATGGAAACGTCTGTTCCTGAAATGTGTTAACGTAATCCGTTTGGCATCCAAGGACTGAAGCTTATATGAGCTAAAATAGTATTGATATGACTTTTGAGAAAAAGTAGGTTAAATCTGCAAGGATGTGTTATCAGCCAAGTGGAGTAATGAGCCACAGGGAATCTCAATGGGCAACAAAGCACTACATTCCCACCACAAGTACTCAGTTCAGATTTAATTCTCAAATCGGATTATTTTGTTTGGGTGATTAGTATTGATCACATCTCACTCCTGAACTGACCAACATATGCAAAACAAACAACACATCACTGTGCACATCCATTAAAAAAAGAATAACTAACTTAAATTTCATCCAGTTGTGAATTTGCTTGCAGAGCCAATGAGGTAACAAATATTTTAAAATTATGGTGGCTACTTTAGTGGAGAAAAATATCTGATTTGTGTCACAAGATCCTGGATTGGGAAATTCATAGTGGATGTGAATGCAAATTAAAAATATAAGATTAGATTAACATTATATGGCTAAATGTTTATGAACACCTGAGCATTACACCTATTTGTGGACCCTCTCCGAACCATTGCCACAAAGTTGGAAGCACATAGTTGCATAGGGTTGTGTGCTGTAGCTTACAATTTTCCTTCAGTGGAACTACAGTGCCAAAACCTGTTCCAGCATGGCAACACCCCTGTGCACAAAGCAAGCTCCATAAAGACATGATTTGCCAAGGTTGGAGTGGAAGAACTTGGGTGGCCTGCACAGAGCCGTGACCTCAACCTCACTCAACACCTCTGAGAGGAACTGGACCTCACTAATGCTCTTGTGGCTAAATGGGCACAAATCCCAACAGTCATGTTCCAAAGTGTAGTGGAAAATGTAGTGAAAAGCCTTCCCAAAAGTGCATCCTGTGAGTTATATTTTGCAAAGCAGAGTTGAGGTATAATGTAAAGGTGTAAATAACATGCTGCTATTGTTGGTTGATCTTTAGAAAGAAATATAGACCTAAAGACAAATTTCTATCTGGCCTACAGATGCAGCAATGGATGACAATTCTTAGAGCACAAAAGAGAAAGTGTACAGGGTTATGGCCAGGTCTGCGGTTTTCCCACTTCTGTATGATCAGCATGTAAAAAGGAGTAAGAATTTAGACCATCCATATTTTTGGCCTTGAATGACTTCACAGTCATTGGAATACAGCAGCTCAGTTAATGAATTCATTTACAGCACAATTTATGATAATAGGCTTTCATTAAAATCTAGCCAACTGTGCTACTTTGGATCTGATGCCACAGTTGGATATGTTGGCTCTAAGCATCATGTAAAAACTGAAATTAAGTCATATTTTCCTCAAAGGCAATAAACAAACAAACAAACAAACAAATAAATAAAGACTGTGAGGAGCCCCAGTTAAATCTAATAACACGCCGTTAATTATTGCCTGCTCTGCTTTTAAACTTATTTTATAATAATGAACCCAGAAATAATAAAGAAATAATGCACGCACATTGAACTGCACATGGTGCGTAATTTACAAGGCACATGGGACGAGACACGGATCAGGACTAAAGGAGAAAGTGGTTCAGGACTGTGGTTTGCGGTTTGCACGTGCGCAATGCCAAACCGCAAAAAAAAAAAAAAAAAGCCTGTAAAATCTAGTGAAAATTATAATCTTGTATTTGGAATGCAGTTGAATTATAATGTGTGCTGCATTGCATGAAGTCCGAGTCTCAGGTGGGTGGATGAATAAAGTGCAGAGTGCAGGCAAAGTGCAATATGGAATATTGACTGAGATATATCATAAATCCAGCTCCAATCTAGGTCTGGGTCTAATCTAGCTCTATCTAGGTCAGCTTCGAGGAACTTCCAAACATTTCAAGGATCAATACGTGAGAGCACAACATGTAGATTAATAAATACTACTACTACTACTACTACTACTACTACTACTAATAATAATAATAATAATAATAAGTTGTATTGCTGTGAAATGTAATTAATTTATATTTTAGTTCAGCATATTAACAAGTCAGAACCAATTCTTCGATGCTTCTCCAATAAATAAAAACATACTAATACTAGACTAAAAAAGTTAATAGTATTTTTTTTTTACCTTTGTATGAGAGGCGAAGACGTGGGACGTTTAGTTTGCTCGCTAAAGCCGTTGTAAGGGCGACAGCTGTTAGAAAGCAACACGCTGATAAAGCTGATAGTTCCATTATTCTGCGTAAAGGCGGCGGCGGCGGCTCCGGTACAGCGCGCGCGACCAGGCAGCTCCTGTGCAAGCGCGAGACTTTTCCTCCCCTCGCTCGCTGCGCTGCGCTCTTTCCGACAGTGCGTTTGAGCACCCCGCCCTCACAGCAGCGCACAGCAGCGCAGGAGCAGCCTGCTACACGGTGGGTAAAAAAATAAAAAGAGACGAGCGGGAAATACACGTCCAGTATGGCACACTGTAAGTGTTAGCCGTTCATAAAAGCACGCCACCTAGTGTATTACTTTGATAGACGATTTAGAACAGTAGGATGCGGTTTGGGACAGAGCCAAAGTCCTGGATTCGTGCGCTCTTTGCGCAACATGTGCGCAACCGCCTTGGATTTCTGTATATGTATCGTGATCCAGCGGGGCAAATTACTTTATCTACTTCATTCATTCATTCATTTGCAAATTAGCTACATCTCTCTCTCTCTCTCTCTCTCTCACACACACACACACACACACACCTCATTCTCATTGACGTATTTATTAATCTAACCCTAATTGTAACGTCAGTAATGAAAAGAAAATGTCTCTATAAGTTTTTAATGAAAGCTCCAGTTTTTGTTTAAAAAAGGTCAAAGCTGTCGGATATTCCTCTCCTTTTGGGGACATTTGGTCCCTACTTTGCTATAAAAATATTTTCACATATGAAGGTAGGAGTATTCTGGTTGTATTAGTTCACATGAAGGAATAAATAGGTTTGTTGTAGTTACGCAGATGCGCAATAATTCTCTGTCCACGCCATTTCTCTCTCTCTCTCTCTCTCTCTCTAACAAGCATTTATGGTGAAGCATCTATGGATGAAAAGTAATACATTTATAGTAACAGTAAGTAAAGATCAATACAATAAGTTTATCAAATTTTTGTTAAGATGTTTGAGGAGTGTGGGGGGAAAAGTACCCAAGGAGGTGGCACTCTTTCAAGCGGTGATATATTTTTGGTACATTTTAATATCTCAAACACTGAAGTCTAGGACTAGATTTTGTGATTTAGGTGTCAGCTTTTTTGTGCATTTTGCACAGCAAAATAAGTAGATGCCTTGCTTACCTCATTTTAATTAAGTCAAGGAGGAGTGAGCTGCTTCTCAGCAGGTCCGTACAGGGTCTCGGTCAAGCACTTAGCAGCACTTGGAGGGAACAAGGGTCTTTTGAGGTCTCCATATTTGTCAGTGAGTTGGAGCGCGATGGGAGCCTCTTCAGCACAAAGGCCTGTCAAAGAGGAGCTGCTGTTCCTGCTGCATGACATCAGCATTCCTCTTCCCGTGCAGCGCAGTCATAGCGACGGCTGATTGGAAATGACCATAGACAGAGAAAGAATCAGGGACTTTATTCTGTGTCCTTAGAAATAACCTTGAGTAGTCTTGAAGCGAGCTGTCCAGGGCTTTATGTCTGTGAGCAATTATGCAACTATTAACATTTAACCGAAAGATCCTTTAAGAGTCACTGTTACAGTTATCAACTTTAATTATGCTGAAGTGTGGGGGGACTGAGTTAAGTGACCTTTGGGAAATTTTGGATTAAGAAGCAGAAATGATTTCAGAGAAGGAGGAAGGGATGAGGTGAGGGAATGTTGGCAGATTAGATTAAATGTTTCCAGCCCAATCGCAATGTAAAACCCATCCAATTTCCTAGAACCTAGTGTAATTTTCCCAAGTGAATGGAGCTTACATTATTTTTAAAACGATAAAACTCAGGAATAATCAATCAGCCAGATTATATGTACTAGAGCAAAGGATTCTTTTCAGCCAAGGGTGAGACTCCAACCAGGCTGGAAACCACCCAATACGGCAACACTGCCTAAGGGATAAGACGTAATTAGGAATCAGGATGTGTGTGTGTGTCCAGACAAACCTGCTACCAACCTGCTGGCATGCGCATTGGCAATGCAAACTCGATGTCCCAGAGCCCCTTTGGGGTTTGACTTTTGACCTTATAATAAAGGTGGGGTTTAGGCTGAGAGACTTCTGGTTGATCTTTGACCCCTGAAATGACCAGAGTGCGCATCCGTGTGCACACACACACACACACACACACACACACTCACACACTCAACTTGTATTAACACAGGCAAACCACCACACTTTCTATTATCGTCTCCTTTTATTTCTAACTTTAGCTGCTTTGCATGGCATCCCAGAATGAAATTAAACTCATCTTCACTGAAAAAGGTCATATAATATGACCCATTTCATCTGAACTCATTTCCCTGTAGTTGTTTGGTATTTAGATCTACAAAAACTTAAAAAAAAAAAAAAAAAGAAAGAAAGAAAGAAAAAGAAAAATTGTCCAGTGCAGTGATTCTGGTAGCTGAGCTGTTCCACCTTGCCATCGTAAACTGCCTGAAATCTCATATGTACGGCAATTATGTGAAAGATAATACTTGAGAATGTCCCAGATTAAAATAAATTGAGACTTTCAAATTGAAGAAAGGCTCCCTGATCTAGGATTAGCTTGAGAAATATTTGGTAGCCACTGTTGAAACAAGTAGACAACAGATTAACTAGCTAAAAGTGCCTTATCTAGTTGGGTAGTGTTACCATGAACAGTTGTTACTGGAGTAACTAGACATGAATTACTATTTATTTATCTAGCTTGTTACTTACCTACTATTAGTCTATAAAAGTACATATGAAATAAAATGAAGTATTCAACAAGCTGCCATTACATGAAGAAGCAATCACAGCAATAGCTAACCATTATCTAGGTAGCTGACTATCTTAACACTGTAACATGGAAAGGGTACTCCATGGTCCTTTTGTAAGAATGGCATCAACATAGCGGTTCATTCATTGATTATGAGTTGCCTTTAGACTCAGACATCTGGAAACAGCAATGATGAAAAATTAACATTTCATTTGCTTATGCGTTTTTGGTTTCTTTAAATAAATTCAGAATAAAATGAGTTGACAGGTGATATGTTGGAAAAGTGTTTTTTTATCAGTGATTAACCATAATAATGTGTTTTAAAGCCCCTATGCTTTGAGTGTAGGCACTGATATTTTAGCCATGGTTGTGCCAAAAATAACACCGGCCTTTCCCAGCCATCAAACTGCTGTCTCAAAGTCAGTAAGTACAGTTAGCCTTGATGAATAACAAAAAGAAGTTGGCCACTTTTTTTATACTCTGCCAAAAGCAGAAAACAGTAGTAATCAATTCCTTGATATTGTTTTAGATCCCTGAACACATTTAGTGAATTATTTCAGACAATCTTCAACGCAAAATAAAATTTTTGACAGTGTAAAACGTTAGTAGGTTTGTCATTTTGTCCGTTTCCCAATGACTTTCTGCTCTTTTTGTGTTTCTTAAAAACTTTCCATCCAGATTTTGTTGCCGAGCCT
Organism: Parauchenoglanis punctatus; assembly: GCA_030068025.1. Classification (NCBI taxonomy): domain Eukaryota; kingdom Metazoa; phylum Chordata; class Actinopteri; order Siluriformes; family Auchenoglanididae; genus Parauchenoglanis; species Parauchenoglanis punctatus. Next base: position 7,978,827 of record JAQQZU010000039.1, read on the forward strand.
CAGGGGAGATCGTGTCCTTTGAACCCCGCGTCCCCCCTCTTTGGGCTGAGGTAAGGAGAGGAGGCCCGGCCTTCAGCCATGCTGCTCTACTTTAACTTTGCTGTCCCAATGAACAAAAGCTACCATAAATCTTAAAACACACACACAGATGTTCAAACATTTTCAAACGCCCATGCACTGCAGTGTCCACAGCTTCCACCAATGTCTGACAGAGCAGAAAATTTATATTAGTCACACAGAGCGTGACATAGGAAAGGGACTGCTGTGTTGTGCATGCAGTCATGGATTGTTGCCCATCTCTGTGTTGACAGTGTTCACCAAAGTTATCTCTATTTGTCTCTTTCACACTTCTTTTCCTCACCTTTCAGAACATTCTTCACTAAAACAATAGTTTTGTTGGTGTTGTTTTTCTGATCAGTGACAGTGTAAGTCCACCAACTGCTCTCATACCCTTTTTTTCCAGTGCAGTGGAAGAAATATGTTTTAAGAAAAGACTGAACCATTCCTTACCTGATTAGTAGTAGAGTCGTAATGCATAACGTGAAAATAATAAGAACCGTGGAGGATTTTATAAGTTTGTTTCTGGATTCGAGATCATAATTTATTAAGTAGGGCGGTGCAGTGGTTAGAACTGTCGCCTCACAGCAAGAAGGTCCTGGGTTCGATCCCCGGGTCCCCCAGGATGCCTTTCTGTGCAGAGTTTGCATGTTCTCCCTGTCCATCCATGGGTTTCCTCGCACAGTCCATGCAGATTAGGTCAACTGGCTACTCTAAATTGCCCATAGGTGTGAATGCGAGCGTGTGTGGTTGTTTGTCTGTGT
>JAQQZU010000039.1:7986475-7996912 GCA_030068025.1 Parauchenoglanis punctatus
ATTCAGTATATGCCATACGTGTTGCTTCATAGTTTTGATGTATTCAGTAAAGTTTTACAACGTAGAAAGCAAAAAAATAAAATAAAGAAAAACCTATGGAAAAGAGTAGGTGTGTCCAAACTTTTGACTGGTAGTGTATGTATAAGTATCTTATGCTCTCTTATGCATTATGCTAATTATTAACATCTCTGATGGATATTTATATCTTGCAAGAAATTAATTTGTGCCAGTGTAAGATTAAAAAAATGCCTTCTACTGTCACAGCAGGAATTGAAAGAAAATCAAGGCTAATAAATGCATCAATGTGATTCATTCTTTAACCTGTTGTTCATGGTCACACCACCACCACAACCAGCAGTTGTAGCACCCCTGATGCAGGGAACGAACCCTGGACCCTAACCCTGGGTCCATGGATTTATGTAATTTATGTCATATTCTGACCCTAGTACCAAAAATTGAGGTTTCTAACACCTTCAGTTTCCACATTTCTACAACTGCTGTGATATCATTAAATTGCCTGTGCACTGTATGATTTATTTGTTAACATCATTACTGTGATTGGATGTAAAACTTCCTTCTTCAAATGAAACCAATAAGGAGTGTTGAATAAAGTTAGTTAAGGTGATTTCAGCTTTTAGAGTCTGTTTGTATGTAGCTGTTTTTATGTGAATGTGAATCTTTTAGATCAGTTTGAGACATGCCTATGGTTTGATTGTTCCACATTTTATTGTGAGTTTGTCATGTAGTGTGGGACTCGCACTAGTCTGGTCTGGTCTTGACTCAGACTTGCCCTGTATTGGACTTGTTCTCAACCTCTCAATGTCTTAGTCTTGGACTCTGGTCTTGGTCATGACTGAGTTTAGGTGGTCTTGACTGCAACACTGGCTGTAACTAATAAGCCAAGATTTGAGATTATTAGGTCATAGTACTGTTACAATGCGCCAGTTTAATACCTCTCCTCTAACTCCGTAAATAAGACATTTTTACCCATTGAGCTGGCACATATTGGATGTTTTTTCAACATTTCTCTGTCTGTGGAGATGTTTCTCATGTTCTTCCCATGTCTGCCTAGGTTTCCTCCAGGTTCTCCAGTTCCCAGTAGCATGCCAGTAAGTGAAAAGCCAGAATTAAATTGCCCCAGGTTTAAATGACTGTGTGAACATGGGTGTTCATGGTGCCCTGAGATGGACTGGCATTCCATCCAGGGTGTATTCCCAGTGCATGCCCAGTCTTCCCAAAACAGGCACTAGATCCACTGTGATCCTGACCAGGATGAAGTGGTTACTGAAGATGAAAGAATAAGTGAATCTATTACTCTCTGTAAACTCTGCAAACACAGTTGTGCATGATAATGCCAGTGGGTCTGTAGTTTCTGAAATATGCAAACCATGCTGCTTGACACCAACAATTAATTCAAAGTTCAATATTTTCCACATTATGAATTGGTTGTACTGAACAACAGCAGTACCTACCAAAGTGCATATTTAAGTCTCTAGCTTTAGCTGTTATGAGTCAAAGCTTTTATTTGAGGGCATGTACATGCATGTCTCATAAATTATTTTGTAACCTATCCTTTCACTTTTTTATAGTTTGCCATTTTAAATGACTAATCAGGCAATAGGTTGCACTGGAATTTTTTTTTTTTTGGCCAGCTGTGATACATCAACTAGATTCTCACACAAATTTGTGTTAGATGTGGCTTTTGGATAAGGATGCTTTTGATGTTTATACTCAGCATGAGGACCAAATAATTGCCAATGCCAGTAAAGCAGACCACCATGGAACTCAAACATGAGAGACAATACACTTATTGTTTGCTAAATTGTTAAGAAGTGTGGTGTTCCTTATGAGATTAGCAAAAGAAAATGACCTGCTCTACTGTGACTGAACAGAATCATAAATGAATGAAGAAGACTGAAATGAAGGCTCCAGTGGACACCAGTCCATCACACCCATATGTTTTTGAACAATTTTTGAACATCCCTTTCCAGATTTAGTCCCCCCTCCCCTTTGCTCTTATGTTTATAAAATAATCTCCAGTCTTCTGGGAAGGCTTTCCACTAGATTTTGAAGCATGGCTGTGGGGATTTGTGCCCATTCACCCACAAGAGCATTAGTGAGGTCAGGCACTGCTCAGTCATAGTTCTAATTCATCCCTTCATTGTGTTCAATTGGGTTGAGGTCAGGGCTCTGTGCAGGTCACTCGAGTTCTTCCACACCAACATCAGCAAACCACGTGTTCGTGGGCCTCGTTTTGTGCACAGGGTCATGCTGGAACAGATTTGGACCTCTTAGTTCAAGTGGAGACAATTATGTGCCTCCAAATTTGTGGTAACAGTTTGGGGAAGACGTCACATATGGGCATGATGGGCAGGTGTCCACAAAACCTTTGGCCATTTAGTGTAAGTGTGTGGAAGACAAATATTAGGAGAAAATTACACATATATGTCCTCAGAGGGTTCACTACTAGAACTCTTCAAGAACAAAGACCATGTCACAGTTTCTTTAAATTATATTAATGGGAAGAAACAAAGGACCTTAATTTATAAAACATGGTGGACATTATATGATATGAAGTTGTATAGCCTCTTTCACATATGAAACCCATTAATGTATGAGGTAAAAACAACTCAGGATAGATAACAAATATTCATTTCCACTTAATGTTCAATAATGGTAAAGTAACCATATACCGGTGTAATATATTCCCACCTGACTGTATTTAACAGGATGCTATGGAGTGCAAACCTCTGCGAGACATGTTATACATACGAGACCAGATATAACGTGTAATTCACAAGGCAGCAAGTCTATCTTGTTGTGATAAGCCCAAGCTCAGACATTAGATAGTTGGTTATCAACATGGCACCAGTCGAGCTGCATGAAGTCCCTGTTGATAGAGGTCTCTTCCTACTTCTGAACATTCTTCAGATGTTTTCTTTTGTTGTTGTTTTGAATTTGCCACCGGTCGCTTTACAGTTAGGCAGTATGAGTATTTAGATCATGTAGGTGTCTGTAATTCTGTCACAGTATCACTGTATCATCATCTATTTCACTGCCAGCAAAGTCATGACCACTCACAACGCATTAATCCAATGGTTCTGATTCGCACTGGAGTCGTGGCAAAAGATTATCATTAATGGTACCAGGTCACCAGGGGAAGATTAATGTTTTGAATTACCGTTTTGCTCTCATTCCCAGACGACATCATTACAGCATAATAGCGATAAGTAAATGGTTTCAGTGTAAGTGTGAATGAGGCTTGCGGTTCCCAGTGAAATTGCTCATTTATCTTTATTGGCAGTGGGACTGCTGATGGCAGTAGGATGATGAATTTAATGTGAACAGTGGCATATTGCAGAAATGTATTGGCCAAGCGAAATTTAATTGTTCCTGACAGTCCAAGCCATTCGACTTCCTAGGCATGCATTTCACATGCCTTCAAACCCAACAGGAACTAAAATGGCTGAATTACAGGTCTGGCACTGAATCATTAGGAAAAATACAGTGTATTTACTATAGTCAACAGATTATGCACTTTAATCACAGGTTGCAATGGACTTACAGTAAAGTCTTAATCTTGGTCTATTTACGATAATGTTGAATTGTGTACTTACTTATGTAATCTTGATATTACTCTCTCTGTGCTAGAATTCAAATATAGATATGTCACCTCAAATTAAAGCTGACATTCTGCACTTTTCAATAGTTAGCGTCTGTATTATATACACAACAGGCATCTGCACAAGAATTTCTTGTAGCCTACTCATGCATATTCGACAAACACACACACACACACTCCTCCTCATTCCAGACATCTCCCTGGAAAAAAGGTGGGTGTATCCATCAACCATGAGGATGTCTGTCTGGAGGAGGAGAGAGGGATTAGCAAAAGACAGAAAAACAGAAGAGGAGAGAGGATTAGCAAAGAAAGGATGATGAATAAACAGAGGAATATAATTAAACTATTCACAATGATAAATGAGATCTGTCAGTTACTAAGCACTCAGTACCATCACACTTCATTGCTCCATATACACTCATGAATAGCATCATTTTAAAAAATAATCACCTGTCCTTACATGCCTGAATAAATTTTGCAGTGATAAACCTCTAAAAATATGCAAATAAATGGATTCCGTGCCTAAAGCACACACGTCTCTCTCTTGTGTACACATCTTGCAAAAACAAATTCAGCAGCCCATGAAACATAAAAATCACAGTATCAACATGTTCACGATCTAAATCTCTTATCTTCTCTCCACTTCTTATTTCCACTTATCTGGACCTCTTAAAATCTAAGCTGTAGTGCTAAGCTTCTGAAAATATATGGTGTGATTTAGAAATTGATTTATGCCATGGTCATGTTTTCTTTCTCTCACCCTTGGTGCTGAAGAAGACTTTTATCTCTTACTATTTTTGCACATTAAGTTTGAAGTTCTGATTCTGAGAGCAGTTCATTTGTCTGTACTAAAATCTCAGCTGAGGTCTCGCTCTGGAAAACCATATGCTTCATAAACTATTGACCTGAAGTGAGCAGAAAACTGCCTTTTAGACCAAAAAAAAAGCTAGGCATAACATAAAGTTGGTAGCATTGTCGTCTCTAGATAAAAAAAGTCTTTCTATTTATGAGTGCTCTGGTTGGTATCTTCTCTGTAAGGAAAACCCTCTGATGTGTGGTTCTATAAATAACCTTTAAGAGTTCATCGAAAGGACAAATTAAAGAACTTTGGACTGCACCCAGACACCAGTAACTGGAAGAGAAGATAAACTAGAAATAAAGCCCCTTGTTCATACACACCCAGCTCACGGCTGTGACCTCGATAACGCAGATGGTAGAGAGATTACCCTGTTTACAATGACGATCGGAATACTGAGGAAATGATCCCAACAAACACACAATACCAATTATTTATAGTTCTATTGTCCTGTCCTTCCCTCCCTGCTATCAGCAACCTAAGTACACTAAGATTAAGTAAGGGGAGACTTGTGCTCAAATGAAACACTGAATAACATTATGGATATTTATAATCACACTGTAATTTTGGATCAGTTTGTGTTTCCAGAATGTGAAAGAAGGTGAGAAAGAGACAGTGGGACAGATAGAGGGGTCATTTGGGCCTTCTCATTGGGTGTGTCAGTTTTTTCTGGCTAGTTCTTCCACTTTGTGTGTGTGTGTGTGTGTGTGTGTGTGTGTGTGTGTGTGTGCGTGTGTGTGTTCTGGTTCTGCTCCAGGTTCTTCCACTGTCCATTGTTCACTTGTGGATCTGTTTGTAATCAAGACTCTTGGCCTTACTGTTTACCACAAACCACACACACACACACACACACACACCCACACACACACACACACACACACACCATTGACATATTTATATTGCAGCTAATTAATGCAATGTATACATTTTAAACTCAGTAACCAAATGGAAACTTTTTTTATTAAAGGAAAAAAATTTTTTTAATGTATCTATGGGAAGGAAAATGTCACCACAAGCTTTAAAACAAAAAAGATGAATTCCCATAAATGACAAAACCAACCAAAACTATATGCACTTATAACTTATACACCTTCCAAACTGCCCCTGTATGACCTTCTGGAAATAACTTTTCATTATTAACTGAAAAAAATCATTAAGCCATGTATTCAATATAGTCATTTGAGGTCCATGACATTTTCAGTTTCCTCTCAGGCTGTATTAAATCTAAGTTATTATGTGAAACAGGCCAAAATTCATCCGAGCCTGATCCCTGTCTCCTGCTCCTTTTAATGCGGATGAGCTGTAGCAGAATGCGGTGGGGCCATGGCGACAGAGCCAACCGGGTTGGTTTGGGTGTGTTGATGGACTTGGTGTTTCAACATATTTGACTTGGCTGTTTTACTGCACCTCAGAACTGACAGTAATTTTCCTAAAGAGGAGAAACAGGTCTTTCAAATGCAGGGTTATTATTTCTAGAATACTGTACAGACAAAAAGTTAGAGGCTACATTTATAAGAAATTATTTTTGTCAGTATGTATGAATACATTATGTTGCAGATTCTGAATTGCATTTACTCTGAAGGGCACTTCATCATTTTTCTTTGCATGTAGGGGACCGTTTTAGGGCATCACATCTTTTTCTGCTGGGAACGGCACACATTACAGCATTGCATCATGTTTCTTTGCATGCAAGAGAACCCTATAACCTTTTTTTCCACTGGACGTGCACCCTAAAGGGAAGATGTAAGGGCACCTTAGTTGGCACCTTATCATGTTTTTTTTTTTTAAAATAGAAGCATTCTAGAGGGCATTTCATCATGTTGTTTCCATTTGAAGGGTAACCATAGCCTCTTCAAACCCAAACTCTAATGTTGTGTTCCTTGTAATTTTTCCTCATTGTTTCATTCTCCTCATTGCATTCAAACAGAAAGAAGTTTGGAAAAAAAGTAATATCCAATGGTCCTCATATGAGGATCTTACAAGGATATACACACAATGTAGTCGGGAGAAAATGTGATGTCCTCACATGATGATAGTGGGTATAAGAGGTATAGATAATAAATACAATTTCACACTGGGGTTGGGGGTTACCAGGCAACTGCACCAATCCACCAGTGGCAAGAGAGAGAGGTAGTATTCAAGCATAGAGTTTATTTCACAATGTATGCAGGACGCAATCATTGTCATAAAAGCAGGCAAAGGGTACCAAAAAGTAATCAGGACAAAAAGAACAGGTAAGTGGTGCTGAACGGTGAACAATCCAGAAGCATCAGGAATGAGGAAGTAATAAGGATCGGGTGACAGTTCAGTAGACCCAGACGTGGACAAATGTTCTGGAGATGAAGATAGAGGACAACAAAATAAAATGACAATAAAGACCCACTTGATTTGACTCTGGTGGTTTGGGGTGTAATTGTCATTTGTGACTGTCAAAGACCTGTGACGGGGTTTTTTTTTTTTAAACAAGGATTAAATATTGTAATTCTCAGCAAAATGTAATTTAAATGTAAGCTATATGCCTCTTAACCCTTGCACTTAGGACCATGATGTGTTTTTTTTAAGGTCTGTGTGCACTGGGAGCATGTGCAGAATGTATCCAAACTTAACACAGCTATGATTTTTCAATTTAATTAAACACATTATTTATGTTGATTATATAGAAACAACCTTCAGATTGTAAGGTAATTCTATTCTGATTAAAGTATAAACATAATGATTATAGATTCTGATTGTGCTATTAGTTATTAGGCTGGATGTTAACACCGGTGTGGTGTGTGTTGCTGGGCATATTGCACATCATTCAACCCTGCATGTGGAGAGGTTGTGATTGAGGACTGGCCTTTCCTTGGCCTCTCAAAGGGGAAGATGAAGTGGTCTCTCCATGATTTGAAGTAGCTGACCTTTCCCAGGCCCTGCACACTCACTGCTGTAGGCCATGTAAAAGCCTGGGGTGTGGAGTAGCAACTGCCCCAGAGAAAAAGGCCACTCAGAACCCAGGCTACAATCTACATTGGGGCATTTTTGTCTCAGGCGTATCAAGCTGGCAATAATCTTTGCAATTCACTTTTCTTACTTACACTTTAGTCCTGCATCTTATAATCTTTCCATAATAATTCTCTCATTCCCTACCGGGCATCTATTATTTTGAAGAACAACTCTTAAACTAATGACACATTTCCCTGAGAAATAAAACACACACAAAAAAAAACTGTTTACTGAAAGTTATAATGCAGTTGTTGAGGCAGCTCAATAACACTTATGTGAAATATGTATTATTATAGAAGTCTCGGATGAATTCTTCAGTCAAAGTTGTAAATGTAAGTAATAAGCCAGTATAATTAGTCCCATCAGGACTTTTTCAACATAGTTGTATGATACCACAAAACCTCCGGGAAAGATTAAGTAAACTGTAATGGCTTTATACTGTATTGTTCCAGTGTTTGACTGTTGGTAAAGTGAAGAATAAAACAGGATGGAGCATGTTGATATAGGAAATGAATCAATGATGGCGTGATGTGAAATTTCCCAACACGGCGCAGTCAATAACAGCATGTCCCACGGTGATTTATTCCTTTTATCTCACAGCAATTTGTTAACACTAACAATTTTTATGTCTTAAAGAAAAACTCATATATCTTGTCTACTGAAAGATACATATAATGTTGTGAATGTCAGTGTCTGTGAAATATATTCCTGTTATCCCTTTATCTTAACAACTATAAATAGTTATTTCATCACCAATCTCTAATAAAGTCAGATAAAAAATTGCACCTTGCCATGTAGCTCTCCTTCCTAAAGACTTTCTAAAAGTTACAGCTTTAATGCTGGCTATTACAAAGTACTGACACTGGAGACTCTTTCCAAAAGTGGCAAATATAACATCTCCTCAGCGAAAGACACAACATACTATAAGACTGACCACCATACAACTCATTGTGTCAGTTGTTACTATGCAATAATATATCAGAACAAATACATTAATGTAAACCTTTCAGCTGTCCAAGTCATGTTGTTATAGAAAATTAAAATCAACATCTTCTGACCAGTCAGAATTGAGATCAGTCATGTCTCATTCTAAGCCATTAGTTATTTTATGGTTGTTTTCCCCCCCAATATGTGCCATTAGATACCTTATTGTATCTGAATTTCATTTATTTCCTTCTGATCTTGATACAGAAACACATGTTGAAATTCTTCAAAAGAAACAGGTCTTTTCACAGGATTGTAGGTCAGCTGTTTATGGAAGAGTGTTGATCAGAAAGCCAATACTGAAAAAAAATAAAATGGCATGTAAAATCCCATTTCAAGTTTGCCTAAAGAGATGTTAAACTTGGTTGGCCTTGGCACAAAGGATGGCATTTGGCAGAAATCCAATACTCCTCATCTCCCAGAGTGAAGCATGGTGATGGTAGCATCAGAGACACATGTTGAAATTCTTCTGTGAGGTAATCACACATATGTTAGAGATGCTACAGATAATGTGGATACATTCTGCAGTATTCCTTTAATAATGAGTAAAAGACCACTAATCTCTATCCTTCTACAATATAGCCTCCATGTTATTTCCTTCTTCCATTCAGCATTTTTCTTAAACATTCCATCTATTCTTTTGGTACACACTTCCTGGTTTGCCTTGTGCTTTCTTCCTGCTCAGTCCATCCATCTGTTCAACCATGTGTAACATCCAGCTGCTGCTAATGTTCACTCTTTCTAGTGCGTAACGATTACCATGGTGACAAACCTCTACTTCTCTTCCGATTTCTTTATTCTTTCTCTTAGATATGGGTAACCTCCATCCTACCACCCATTTCTTCCATCCTGTTCATTCAGGCTTAGCCAAAGCAATTCAGCCATGAAGAGCAAATATCTCTGTTGCATAAACCCCTACCACCCCTCCAACCCAATCACACACACACACACACACACACAAAACACCTACATGTCTTACTTCACATGCAAGAAAAAATATCATAAAGGATGCAGGATGAAGCGAGTATCTTACACAATGCCAAAATGTTAAAAAAAAAAAAAAAAAGTACACACACACACCCATGAACACACACACACACACACACATACATAGCAAGCCAAACATCAGAAAAGAAGGTCAAGTAACTCAACTAATGTATATCCAAATTACACAGTATACACAGATGATACAATAACCACTGACTGTGTGCTTTAATCTGCATCCAAAGCGCTGAACACAGCATGATGTTAGTTTGGTTTGGGTTATGTGAGCGTAGCACTGTGTGACCACAGTCTCCTTCCACAGAGTGTGGAATCCAGCAAAGCTCCTGTGCCAGTATGTGTTGGGGGAAAATAAAAAGCTCTATACAAATCAAATGAAACATCGAATTAACCTGGACCACACACATGCATACACAGATGGATTCAGAATGAAAAGCACTTTTATCTCATACATTCTCTGTGCTACTGCACATTTCATCTGCATGCATTATACACTATTAAACCCCTGCCTGATTGTCTGAGCTGAGAAGTTATAAATAACAATAAATAAATAAAGGCCAGCATTAAATGTATTTTTGTATAGCTGCACCAACAAACTTGGTGTGTGTGTAGAGAATGGATAATTGTACTGCTTCTTTACATTTCCATGCATATTCCAACAAGGTACTAAAACTCTACATTGATTTAGAGGGCACACACACACACCCACACCCACACACACACTTCTTTCCCATTGTCATTGTAAGTGCCCTGAGGTTTGTGGTTTGTGTGAGATTTATGTTGGTCTGACTTGGCAGCATAGTTTAACCACATAGTTAAACAAACTTTGGGCTCCCTTTTGTGTGTGGGTGTGTGTGTGTGAAAGGGAGCGTGCACACACACACATTAGATTTTCTGCCTGCAGCCTGTCCTCTCTATGCCGATGAATCAGAGACTAAGAGGAAGAACACTTTATTAAAGAGTGGCAGTGACTGCATGCTTCCATGAT
>JAQQZU010000039.1:7997104-8024677 GCA_030068025.1 Parauchenoglanis punctatus
TCTCTCTCTCTCTCTCTCTCTCTCTCACTCACACACACACACACACACACACACACACACACACACACACACACACAGCTTAAAGGCCATAAAGGCAGGCTTTACAACATCCTTACACTGTGTGAAAAGCACATATAATAGTAAACTTAATTAGTACTATGGAGTCTTGTATTTTTATGTAATTTTAATTTTTATTCTTTCATCCAAGGTTAACACTGGAGCAGGACAGATCCATAGTTCAAAAGAGGAGGGTATGTTCACAGGACTATAAGTCAGTTGTTTATGGAAGAGTGTTGATAAGAAAGTCATTATTTTAAAAATGTCATATAAAATCCCTTTTGCCAAAAGACACACTGGAAACTCAGCAAACATGGAAAAAGGTTTTCTGGGCTTATGAGAACAAATTTAAACATACTGGCCTTGGCACAAAGCACTGCATTTGGCTGAGATCTAACAGTGCTCATCACCCTAAGAACCCCATCACCACAGTGAAGCATGGTGGTGGTAGCATCATGCTGTCGGCAAGCTTTTCAAGCTGCATGGAGCTAAATATAGGACAATCCTTGGAGAAAACCTGTTCCAGCCTGTAAGAGATTTGCAAGGTTAAACTTGTACAAAGGACAAAGACCATAAGCCTAAAGCCAAAGCTAGACTTGTGTGGATCAAAATCAAGGACCTGAATGTGTTTGAATTGTCCAGTGAAAGCAAGCCCACACCTCTATCTAATTAAGAATCTGTGACAAGACTTAAAAATTACTTTTTGACCAACAGTCTCCATCCAAATATACAGAGCTTGAACAATTTTGCTAAGAACAATGGGCAACACTATCAGGATGCAGATATGCCAAGCTGACCAAGACGTATCCCAAAGGACTTGCAGCTGTAATTGCAGCCAAAGGAGTTTCTTCCAAGTATGGATGTGTATCTCCATCTCTGAGGCCAACAAGAGATGCATCTTGATGCATCGCCATCAATCTGATACATTAAAGATACATATAAAACAGCTATAAATGCAGTACAATATGATTTACCCCTATTTCGATGCAGTGTGATTCAACATGATTTGATTTATTACATTGCAGTTCAACATGATATGATGTAATGCAAAAAATATGATGCTATGCAATTCAGTATAGTAGCACTTCTTCCTCCATGATAATCCTCCATGTGACTTGAAGAGGGACTTTTATTTTGAAATCCCATTGGAGCCATGTCTGTAACTCACACGAGACTTAGCTGAGAGACTTGACGAGAATCGGCCACTGATAGCAATGGCGTTGAGAGAACAGTCTAGAGAGGAGGAATCAATCTAAATATAAAATTATTGGTCAAAAATCATTGATCACATTTCTGTACAATAAATTCATAGGGCCTCTACTGATAATTGTATACTAATAAATCAGATTTTAATAATGCAAAGATGTTAGAAAAAATGCATCCCGATTTCATCACTATTTGTGTCCAGTGCACATTTTTTAAATCAGGTTGTGAACTTTAAAATCGGTGCACTGATGCAAATCGGTGAATCTTATCATCCCTCCTTCCAAGTATTGACCCGGGGGGTGTGAATACTTATGCCAGGTACTGTACAAATTACTATTTAAACAAATAAAATGAACAGCATCACGTGAATAAACACACAGTGTAACAACAGTAATACAATGTGGTACTTTAAGACTATAAATTCAAAACAAAAGCCAAACCATGAAGCCAGCAGGTTCTAGTTCATTTTCTTTTCAGGCATGACTGGAACGGACATACTGACAACAGAAAAAAGGCTGCATCAGCATTTCCATGTGCAACACCGTCAATGTTAATTTAGTTAGAAATTGAGTTGTCGCCTAACTAAACTGGTCATACTTTCTGAACTGAGAGCACATTTCGACAGAAAAAAATTCATTCTTTGGGCTGTGTTCATGCTGTAAAGATAATTGTTTGTACTGGTTTGGTTTCTTAAAAACAAAATATTTATTCAGGTTAAGCAAAATGCTGTTTCAGACAGCACTAACAGCACCATAGAAGCCCATGTTTTCTTTTTGGGTGTTTGTGCAAGACTGTAACCAATTGCCAATGAAAAGGGCTGCTGGCTCCACCAGAGTACTTTGTGTTGGTGCCACTTTTACACTGGTACCAAAAAACATCCAACAAGAATTTTGAGCAGTTCCTTACCTGTTCAAATAAACAGTCCTATATTCTGGGTATGTACACGACCGTCTGCTACTCTCATATACACACATCCATCAACACACACATGGCAAACACATGTGTGACCCTGAGCATCTCCCCTTTTCCTTCTGTCCCACACATCCCTCTGCTTTCTCTCTTTCTAAATTAATAACACTTCCCTCACACATCGATCACTTTTTCTGCCACGAGACATCAGGCAGACTTCACCTGCTCGATGACCTTTCAGTCTGACCCCATAGCCCCCTAAATGACCCCAATACACCAATCAGAGGAAGCACTGAATGGAGAGTCAGGATCCAACCTCCATATCTCTCCATCCTCAAGGGTTCATCTGCACAACTGTCCTGTTTTTGACACGTTGAACTGGAGTGTAGTGACCCCTGCTGCCTGAGATTTATTGCAGATTAGTGTTCAAACTACGGCAACACACACATTTGACACTAAACCGAAAAGGCATTTAAATGAATCTCCATCTGATATAACTGAAATATTGAATTTGCTTTCAAAAAACCTTCAAAAAATTTGCACATCACAAAACCTCCAGTAAAAATAAAACCAAGACATACAAAAAAATCCAAACAACAATCATAACTAAAGGCAAAAGTAGCTGGAGAAGTTGGTTACATGTAATCCAGAGAGTGGTACGCACCACACTGATACACATCTGACACTCTTTGGGAATGGTAAATAATACCTTGATCCTCCACCACTATCTTATACAAAGGATATTTTAACAAACTTTTAAGACGTGGAACTAAATAAGAACTTTTTCTTTACCATTTAAAACACACTCATGCACACTCCTCACTTCTGTCACAGAACGTTTATGAGGCACAGAAGGCACATTTCTTAGAGGACAGTTTTTGGCTTAACCAAGGATCTTAAGTAGAAGCAGCTGTTTGTAGTTTGTGTGCACATCTGGGTGATGTAGAAAAAGATATAGACTTTTTTTGTGCATATTTGCATTAATGTATAAATAAACAAAATCTGCAATGGCAAATGTATATTATGACTGTCTGAATGAATTTCATGGGTCAAATACTTCTGAAAAGAAATTCGCATTTTGTTAATTTAAAGTCCCATGTTCTACTTTCCATAGCCTAATATAAGCTAACGGAATAATTTCCCAAGCCTTTTTAGCAAAAAAAAAACCAAAACATCAAAGCATCATTTATTCCATAACTAATTTTTTTTTTTTTACTTCTTTAAAAGAATTTTCTGCCGCTGTATTACATGTAATTGGACAATAAATTCCAGGAGGCTTTTCCTGAAGTCACTACTGGCTGAATCTCAAAATATGTTCTGTATTTCACCAAGTAGACTCTATAGAACTACTGCATTGTTCCCTATTTAGTAAGCATATATAGTGAATAAAAAGTTACATGTAATTTCTTTAAGTGTATTAAAAATAAAAGTGTGTAAAGACAAATTAAATGTCACCAGAGAAAAGTAACAAAAAGGCATTACAATTAAATTAAAAATGAAATGGTTATTGCTTAATACAATTATTATTTAATAAAAAAAATATTTGTAATTATAAAATTATATAATAATTGGTAGAATCAAAATAATCTTTAAAAAATTAAATAAAATGCCAGTAAGACAAATAATAAAATCTATTTTTTTGGATTTATAAATGATTGATAGATGGATAAATTGTTAATGGTAATATGTTCCAGATGTTTTTATGCTTCATACATGGAATATGGAGAAAGATAGTAATGAATGTCATTAAAAAGAGATTCTATACAATCCAAGATACAACCAATGAAATGGAACAATATACTGTAATTACACGATTAGTTCAGTGTTCAAGTAGGTCAGTTCACCAAAACATGTGTTCAGCCACAAAAATCTCAGCTCCTCTTGACCTTCTGCTCATACACACCTCCCTAAACCACCCAAGCATATACAAAATCCCCAGATCCCAAACGTCATTACACAACACAAGCCACAGACCTCCATGAAGGAAGCCTGATGTCCCCAACCAACAGCACAACACACACCTGAAAGAGCAGGTCTGAGAGAGAAGGAAAGGAAAATATGAGTCCCTTAAGACAGGGTACAAAACAGTAGAGAAGAAAACAAGACCTGAGAGCGGATGACGGACGAAGTGATGAAAGAGAGAGGGCAAGAATGGTGAGTGAGGTTGGATGGTATGACAGAGAAAGGGAGAGAGAAAAAAAAAAGAGAGAGAGATGCATGATGAGCGAAAGGAAATATGGACGAGAGATATATCACAGTAACAGGATTGAGATGTTCTCCTCATCATCTTGTCTTTCTCTGTTATCCCTTTTAATAATCTCATTCTTTCATACATTTCACTTCTCCTCCTTACTTTCACTTTTCCTCAGCAATCACTCTCTACAGAAGTTGTGCTTATAATTATAATAATTATCTCACTCTCTCCACTAGCTTCTGCCACTGGTGGAAATTGGCATGAAGTTCAAAGCCTGCAGGCCGGTTGCCGTAGAGTGCTGCCTGGCGCTGAGGGTCATTGCCGGCCCCTGTGATGTGGTCAGAGGCATCAGGGGTCAAGCACCACTGAGTCACGGATCGTCACGCAATCCAGCACTTACTGCACAGTTCAGTGAGCAAAGGCTGTGGAAACCAGTAAAACCCAGGAATGACTAATACCAATGTTCAAAAGGAGTTTTGAAGTGAGAGGAAATGAGAGGAAAGAGGGGTAACAGATGATAAAGCAAACACTAACATCATGCACTGATATCTTGCTCAATGCTGACAAGTCTACACTAGAAGTATTCAGATATAAAATTGCTTGTGATTTAAAGTATCACTGTCAGGTTTCTGCATAAGACAGGAAGATTAAAATAACATTTTAGCCCAAAAAGCAATGCTTGAACGGAGTGAAAAATGTCTTCAAACATTGGAAAGGATTTACTAAACCAATGTTTGCATAGTTAGTGCCAAATCCATAATCACAGACTGCCAGTAATTCATTTTGGAGGTGAAACAGATCACTGATTTTGATATTGCTTTAATTTAGTATTGTTTGATTCAGTCTCGTTTAGTCCTGTTTCCCATTCCCAGTCCTGGAATAGATCTGCACTGAACAAATTTATGCTGCAATCCATTTGAACAGAACATCACTCCAAAGGCTGTGCTTCAACAGTGAAAATTCTGTAGAGTCCCTATATATAGTAAATAAATTAAATAAATGTTTTATTGCTGCACAATCATATACCTGAAAACAACAACAACAACAACAACAACAAAAAAAACATTTTTAATCACAACCTGACAGTTTTATGCCAGCACCAGGTTCATTTACCAGTTACAGGTCACAGGTGGTGGTTTGATCCCGAGCTCAGGTTAGTGTTAATATGAAATTAATAAATTACTCCAAACTAGGCTGGTAAGTAAAGTGGCTATGCCCCTAGTTCTGAATGAATGTGTGCATTCCCACTGCGATAGGCTCCAGGTTCCAACAACAACGACAACATAGACAGTGTGGTGTACATCCTGAACCTTTACTTTAGGCTGATTTGTCCTTTTAGTTACAGTTTACTGTGCAAAGACTCTCTGAAGCACCTACCTGTTGTTCCCTTTAAAAAAAAAAAGCCCCTATGAATGGTGAACACTGCTCTTTGCATTCCTCCTTTTAAAATATCCTGCATAAGCTTCATTGTTTCAGAATGGACTGTACCATTATTGTTCCCTCTGGTGTAAGACATCTGCTTCCACTTTTGGCTAATTATCCAGTTTTTCACCACTTTTCTTGAACAGGTACAAACCAGGACTGGGTTAGGGGATTAGGGTTTCTAATGATTTAGACTTTGGGATTGTAATTATCTTTACTCTCTTAAGCTAGACTTACATTACATGACTTTAAATATGATTATACTCATGATTCATAATAATCCAGTCTCTGCTGATCAGGCCTAGATCTACAGAGTTCGGAGGATGTCAGTGTTGGCAGTTCAGGCATGTCAGAGCTAACCAGAGTGTATGAGATGTTTAATTTTTTTAACCTGAATCTGGATGCAGTCTGAAAGTTCATGCTGGCCGATGACTTAAATCCGAATGGATCCCATCAACAGCCAATTACAAGTGTGCGCAATAAAAAAGTAATTACAGGAAATCAGGCAGGCTTTCACAGCTAGAATGGAGTTCACAATGAAGATCAAACTGTTGTGGCAGGAATACAAGTGTGTCTACAGAGGAACAACCACAAACCACAGACGAGGCAAAAAAAAAAACAAAAAAAAAACCTTGATTACAATACCCAAAGTTTTGAACCAGTTAGCTAAGAGCGCAATATTTGTGTTGCTTTTTTTGTTCAGCAAAAAAATGCTTTGTGTGATCCCAGTCACTGGGTTAGTATGTTCTCCAATTATTCAATTATAAAAATCCACAAAAGTCAGTCATATTGTATGCAATCCCAAGTCCCAACTTTTTATATGCTGCTATTTTAATAGTGTATTTCAAGGTGTTTTCAGTTTGTAAGTACTACACCGCTTACTTAGTCCACGGACAAGGCTAGTTAGGTTTCCACTTCTGTTTGTATAAGGAGGAGACGACAAGTGTGATAGCCCCTAGGTCACAGGTCATGAACTTTTCAATAGTCAGTCCATAAACCATACAAGAAACTCTCTGTCTTTTCTGTTGCAACCTGAAATAAAGCTCGTTCTTTCTCACCCACTTACATTATCCAGAAAAACTTCCTTAGACATTTGGACCGAATTAAGTTGAGGAAAGATAACTCTTCACTTACCCTCACAACACTCACAAGTACACACACAACTAAACACATGCTCTCTTAGACACAGAGCCACGGACACACATTTAACATGCTGACAGGAAGACAAATGAGAGATGCACTAAATTAGACGGATGTCAGAGCTAATGGCGCATGGTTATGTGTGGCTGGAGTGCGTTTAATGTGGCTTTTAATGTGTCAGGAGAGACCGGCTATGCCAGGAAACATGACGGCATATTTAAAAACAAGAGAAGTGACTGTGTAAGTTAATTTTCCTGGAATGAGAAAGTAAAGTGCATAGACATAACAGAAAAAAGGATTTTATTGCTAAATTCGATGCTCTTGTAGGGCACAAATTTTAGAAGTTATGTTTTCTTCCATTTAAAACTAGCACTCAATATTTCTACAAAGAAACGGATTCACAACATATGAGCTCAGTTTGTAATCTAACAAAATTAAGCTCAGCCGCTTGAACCTAGTATGACCAAGACACAAATTATTACAGGATGGTTTAGTACATGGTAACTTTTCCCACAGAACCTGTATGCTAAGCTACTTAGCTAACTAAATTAAAGATAAACAAATCATCATTGTGATAGTTATGGTATATTTGGTCAGATTTCACTACTATCATATGAATCGCTATGAATGCTACTCATGCTAATGTACTCAAATCCCACTCATGATGACCTAGCTAGTTTATTAGCAGCTAACGAACCAGATAGAAGACACAGCTAATATTAAAGAGGAACAAAATATATATTGTTATACTGTTATCTTACAAAAACTATGACTCATTCTGCATACATTTTTTGATAATATGAAGATTTTAATAAAAACTCATACAGAAGTTCCAGCCTTGTCCACGACAAATGTGCGCTAGTTTTCGGTAGTTAGCCAGCTAAGGGTGTGTTTCCAAATTGCATATCCATGTTCATATGATTCATTTTAAAAGTTGTAGAAATGTTCCCAGAACATGTTAATAGTTTCAATAACTAAAACTTGAAAATAATGTAACTACATGTCATAAATTTCCACTGCTGATAGTTTATATTATTTACTAATGTAAAAGCTGACTTAATAGTATGTGCACAGAGCCTTCAACCAACTGTCTTCTGTTCATTTCCTCCATCTGGATGAAGTTTACTTTTAGCTAGCAGAAAGGAAGTTGTCTTTGTCCTGTGCTCTCATTTGGATGAATAAAACAGTTCACACATACAGGAACTGGTCAAATACGGAGTGTTTCACTAAACAACCTGAATGGAGATGTGATCCGTGAAGCTTGACTTTGACAATCAACCCTCCATGTGTGTGTGTGTGTGTGTGTGTGTGAGTGTGAGTGTGAGTGTGAGTGAGAGTGAGAGAGAGAGAGTGCATGCCATGGGGTCTACAATGCACGGTGTGTGTGATACTGAGGCAAAGCAACATGTGAGCAGGTTTCAAAGAGGGAGCAAATGATGGATGAATTTGAATGAAAAGATGGAGAATGAGTGAAAAAGAAAGAAACAGCAGGTGAGAGAAGAGAATTGAATAAATACAGCCCTCTCCACGGTTCCTGTTCTTAACAGCCACATCAGCATGTGTGGGAATGTGAGTGAGTTACAGAGGAAAAATAAGCTATGTACTTTTTGCACCGGTGCCAAAAAGTAGCCACTTTCACCATTAAAGGAATAATTCAGCATTTCTTAACCACATCTGCTGGGTATTTACACTTACCATAAGTGACTTTTTCCATCTACAGAGAAAAAGGATGGAAAAAGTCCATGCTTAATGGACATCTAAAGGCAGATTTAACAATAGGTACTAAGATAAGAGAGACGTGAAAGAAGGTCTTACCGAAGTGGAAAAGTGCTTTCGCATGTAGTAGTCCTATTAGTAACCAGCTTGAAATTGATACTTTTACTTTGTTTGCTATTTGACCGAGTTTGGTTTCATAATGTACATAATTAAACAATCCTAAAATGGAAAAAAAAAAGAAAAAGAAAATGCTGAAATGCGGTAACCGGAAAGGTAAACAAACCTTTGTAAAGTTCATGTAGAAATCACAAAAATTACCTGAGCATGGAGAACATATAGAAAACATCAATAATTAGATAATTATATAAAATAATTTTGGGTATCGTGTCAAGCTTTAATTTTTTTTGTTGGTCTGAATATCAAGCACCACAGCTGTGTTGGCTCAGTTTGTGCCTCATGAGTCTGTTAAGCAGCTCAATGCAAAAAATAAATAAATTTGCCCACAATCAAGAATACATGACATGTTTGGTTGGTTTCAGGTCCTTACTATGGTGGCCCAGAAGGCCAAGGTAATTAAAAAAAAATTCAACTTGAAATTTAAAAAGTCTTAAATAAAAAGTTAATGTCATAATTTTTAGAGTTCACTATTTTATTTAAAGTGGTCTTCTTTTATATAAAATTGACATTTTTTATTTAAAGTTCACATCATTATTTTCAAAGTTGACTTATAAAGTCAATATAAATATAAAGTCTATATAAAATTGATGTTGTTATTTTTAATATTGACTCTTTTTATTTAGAATTGACTTTGTTATTTTTAAATCCGACTTGTTTATTTAAAGCCGACTTCTGTTAATTTTAAAGTTGACCCTTTTTATTTAAAATTGACTTTATTTTCAAAGTTGACTTCTTTTATTTAAAGTTGACTATTTAAGTTTTAATGTTGACTTTTTTAATTAAAAATAGACTTTTTTTTTAGGTACCTTACCATTCTGGGTTAACATGCCTTGCGCAAGTGTGATTTCTGTATCTACACCAAACCATTCTAAAGGGTAAAACACCTTAGAAAGCACCCTAAGACACATCTGTGTTCACTATGTTCGCATTGCATAACCACAATTATACCTCTGAAAAAAAAAAAAACAAATGGTACAGATTATACCTTCATTATCTCATCTAACAAAATATGTGTATGTTTACTTACAAGACTATCATTAGGATATATTCTAAGTGACTTTCTAATAAACAGATTTTTCTCTTTTTTTCCCCTACGTTCAGGGAAATGTTTTGAATTCTAGTCCATGGTAATCATACATAGACTACAGATGGCGTGGATAGAAATTTGGTGGAGTATTTCTTTAGAGTAGCCAAAGCAGCAGATCGCCATATACCATCACTTCACACGTTTTTTAAACCCTTCCTCACCCTGTTAGCCTCTGAATCCTGTCTCACTTGTACACTTGAAGCTAAATGAAAACACACAGGCTCCTATTGTATTTCCCAGACTGCTATTCTTCTTCTTCCTGATGTTGATGAACTCTGCGTTTTGCATTACTGGGTATTTTTCCAATTACTTTCTGATTAGAGAGAAAAAATGAGGATGGGGAGAAATAACAGAAGTGTTCATTATATTATATGTGCTTCAGATGAGTGCCTTTTCTTACCACCGTTACCCTTCTTTCTTTTCTTTGCAAATTACTTTCTTTTCTAATCTATCTAACCAACTAGCTGCCGTTATTTCTCTTTACCAATACTGCCTGTTTTTTTCTTTCCATTCTTCCATCTTTAAGCATTTTGTTCAGGCTTCTTCCCAACTCTTTCTTCCCTCTTATGAAATCTCCATCCTATTCTCTGTCTTGTTCATTTGTGTAATTATTAGAAACATTTGAGAACATGGAGATATTGCTATAGTCCAGCATATACTCCAGCCTCATGTGTCTCTGGGAGCTTTCAAACGGAGTATATAATTCCATGTCCCAGCACTGTCCACTTGCACAACCCCTGTGTCTGCAGAAATGCTCAGGGAACATTTAGTCATTGCTAACATTACATTTAACTTGCGGAGTTTAAGCCCCCCCTAGACATGCATAACTGCAAATGATAACTAATGTAACAGCAAATCCGTGACTTGTTCAAAGCACTCCAAGGATTGGAGTCATTCAGCATTGCTTCACAACTTCCTAGCCATGTTTTCTTTTGCAGACCTTGCAATAATGCTAGGGACAAAAGTACTAACTTTATAAAAGAATTATAGAATTAAAATTAACAAAACAGACACACATCAGTGCCAAAGGACACACATCTGCAAGATGCCCCAATTCTTAATTTGGGGGCCAAATGATACTCATGAGTTTCAGTTATCTACCCTTATTGAACCTTTTAATGAAGAAGCCTGCATCAATACAAACTCAGCACTAGTTTCTGTACAAAACCCTTTGTGATTATTAGCTACATCCAGTCATAGTGGTTTTGGATGTTAACAGCGGACCATAATTTATTAAATGCTATGGCATTAAGCCATCCATCCATTATCCATACCATTTTATCCAAGGGTCACAAGGAAGCTGGAACCAATTCCAGTTGACTTTGGGTGAGAGGTGGGGTACACACTGGACAGGTCGCCAATATAACGCAGGGGAAACACTGACATGAACAACCAGGTCACTCTCACATTCACACCCATGGGCAATTCCGAGTAGCCAGTTGACCTCACCTGAATGTCTTTGGGCTGTAGGAGGAAACCAGAGCACCTGGAGGAAACCCATGCAGCCACAAGCCATATGCAAATTCCACACAGAAAGGCTCCAGTCAGCCGGCAGGTTCAAACCAAAAGCCTTTTTGTTGCGAGGCGACAGTGCTAACCACTGCACCACTATGCTGCCCTCATAAAAGCCAATGATGAAGAAACATTCCCATAGTGTTGAAGCGTATTTTGTCAATAATTTCACTTGTAACTACCTGATTCTATCATGTATATCATTTGACATTGGGATCTCTTAACAACAGATGCACTACTCATGGCCTATGGAGCTACTTATATTTTATTCACTGCATCACTTGGTATAAATGTATCTTTAAAAGTGTTTCCAACATTTTGATTGGCATCTGAGTGGTGGCCTGGGAAAACCTTTCACACTGTGAAAATTTCAACACTTAATTTTTTGAGGACATTTCATGACATTCACTCTGTGAGGAAATCAGTCAGCTAGCAAGACTGTAGACATCTTTAGAAAGACTCACTACCACCACATTCATTAAACTGACATCTTACACATGGTCTTCACAGAAAGATAGCTTAGGCTAAAGATTTTTAAAATGAAGTATATTTATATTCTTTCAAAGATGTCTGAATGTCTTGCCTTTTTTTTGGTGCTTCAGAGTATTCAGCTGCAGCAACATCTAATAGGTTTTCCCAGAACACTTTACATCTGTTAGCGCTGAGTAAACATGGTTGGCCGTTTGCAGTGTCAGTCAAATGACCTCTTCCTGTGAATGTAGGCCACTATTAGTGATGAAAAGCACTGGACTCCCAAGAGAAACCTACATACGACACGACAGTACTTCATTCTTATGTCGTGGTGTGATCTTGTGCAATTTCTGCTGTGGTGAAGTAATGCCTCTGAATTTCATAAGTATCTAAATGGGATCTGATAAGTGTTTCACTGATCATCAAGTTGCGAGCATTTGAGTGAGGAATGACCGAGAACTTGAGACTTTCAAGTAACACTGAATGGCAAGGTATCATGAAAGTATTTTAGGTGAACACAAGATGAACAGGCAACATACAGGAATGTGAGGAAATCTTCAGGATTTCAACATCGTTTGCACCCCAGGTTTATTTGGGACAGGGCCATGGTTTATAGAACCAAAGGGACATATGTTGGAATAGCAAAGATGGCTGATATACAATCATTACAAAACTGATGATCATTTCTAAACGTGCTGAATATACTGTGAATAAATGATTCACTTGAGACAACAGATTTAAACATTTAGTAACTTTAGATGCTGCACCTGCATACCAAAGAGATCAGATTTCACTTATCCCTTTAAAAAAAATTCATTTCAAAGAGTCATATTGGAAGGAATCTCGTGCCTTCATGCTGATTGGAGAAAAGCAACTCTCAGCAGAGAGCAAGAAAATGGGACATATTGTTAAAATGGACAGAGAAAAGCGAGCCTCTGTGGTGACCTACGAAAAGTACCTCTTAAAAGAGTAGGACCAAGGGTTAAGAAGAAAGAGGGAAAGAAAAGAAAGAAAGAAAAGAAAGAAAGAGCAATGTTGAAAGAGGGGGTGTACAGAGAAAATCAAATAATTCAAAAGAAAGGAAGAGTGGGAGATACCACAATTATGAACATTATAGAACAAGCATAATCTCAAACTAATCTGCAAAATAATTCCTCTTTAGAGGACATGGTGTGCACATATGAATATGTGAAGCACAGCTACATGAATGTGTGCATGCCAACACTCTCACCTTGTTTATACATGTTTAAACATTCCTGGACAATCATTCCCACTCCCCCTAAAATAATAATCAGTTCAGCTACTGCTAAGTCATTTAAACGTTTAAACACTCATTTACCAACCTCTCGTCTTTCCTCTCCTTTTTATCAGTCCTCTGTCAGGCTGTGAGAGTGATGGAGAGAGCAGTGTGTGGTGCTGTGCAGGGTCTGGATACTTTTAACAGAGTTGTTGCATCACCTAAAATGGCATCAGTGTTTCTATTCTTACAAGCTTTAAACACAAAGCTTTATTTTCATATAGTGAAAAAGGGTCCAATTTATAAAAGTTATCCAATTAGCCTTAATAATCAGCATACAATTATGCAGATAAAAGGTCAAGAGCTTCAGTCAAACATCAAACATGAGAATGGAGAAAAAGTGTGATCTTTGTGATTTTAACCATGTTAAAGATGGTTCTTGGTACCAGATGGGCTGGTTTAAGAATTTCCTGGGAATTACACACACAGCAGTCTCTAGAGTTTACAAAAGCAAAAACATTGAGTGAGTGACAGTTCTGTGGGTGGAAGCACCTTCTTGATAAGACAGGTCAGAGGAAAATGGCCAGATTGGTTCAAGCTGCCAGAAAAGATAACTCAAAACAATCACTGTTTACAACCGCGGTGAGCATAAAAGCATCTCTGCATGCACAAAACATCAAACCTTGAGGTGTATGGGATACAACAGCAGACGGCCACATCAGGTTCCACTTCTGTTAGTCAAGAACAGGAATCTGAGGCTGTATTGGGCACATGTTCACCCAACCTGGTCAATTGAAGATTTATTTAAAAAAAAAAAAAAAAAAAAAAACACCTGTTTTTTTTTCGTCAGTCTTTAGCTGTCCAGTTTCTGAGTCTGTGCCCATGATAGCCTCAGATTCTTGTTCTCTTCATAGAGCTAGTGTTGTAAATGGCCTTGAGGAACCCTATCTAGCGAAGTGCTTCGCTAAATACTAGAATAGTATCCCCTTTCAATTGAGAGGTACTGTAAATAAAAACATCTGGAAAATGAATGCATTTCATTCATCCATGTTCATCCATTCATCTTCACTTAATCATAGTCAGGGTTAAAATGGATCCAAATTCATCCTGGGAACACTGGATGGGATTCAGACGCTGCGCATACACAATCACTCATAGTACACCTACTGGCATGTTTTTGGGAGGTGTAAGGAAACCAGAGTACCCAAGAAAATCCACACAGCCACAGGGAGAATATGTGAAACTCCACACAGACAGTAATCTAATCTTAGGGTTCAACCCTGAACCCTGGAGCTGTAAGGCACCAACGCTACCAAACACAGGGGAGTCTTGTAAAGCTATTGAGCTTGTAAATGAATGAAAACCTCTTACTACTCCTTTTTTCCACCACTATGGACAATCTGCATTAAACTTGTTTTCCACATTTAATTATTTATAGATTTAAGTTCATTGATACTTTCAGATGAATCCAAAGTTAGGCTAAAATCCATACTTCTAATGCGATATTTTCCAAATTTGTACCACATTTTTATGGCATTTTTCTACACCAACTTGGATCACATCTGGCAATTTTTCAATACTCAGCATTTTTCTCCTGCAAATTATGACAGACAGAAGCACAGCAATCGACAAATTAAATTTAGCCTTTGCTATGGAATGCCTGTAACTAGGCTTAATCTCTGTCTGTAAAACTGCTTTATACTGTGCAGACAGCAGGTGGTAAATATTATGTACAAAAGAGCTGCGCGTGTCCGAATGTGTTTATTTTACATTTATTTTAACAGCTTAAGACTATTTGGAAAAGAAAATGCTCATGAACATGAGTGTACAGATTTTAAAGTTTGACAAATGTTTTTACATGTGGGCATGAGTGTAAGTGCTGCATACATAAGGGGTTCAGGGGGTTGTAGCTGAACAAAAACAATGAAGAATGACTTAATGTTGACAATAATGAGTAGGCCCACCCTTTTGTATTATTCTTTGGATTATATGATTGGAGGGAAAAATGTCAACATTTTCTTTGTAGTACATTTTCTGAAACTATAATGGTCAGTCAAGGCTAGACCTGCTGACTGTGAAGGTTGCAGAAGGCATTTGGCTACATCTTTGTGTTTGTGCAATTTAAAATGCAGTTTCTTTAACAGTGCATACAGTACAAGTACATTATTATAACAACATCAGATATAAAGGGTAAACATGTTACATTTTAGGTAATGCCTGCTATAAGTCCATGTTATTGAGCATAATTAAATTCTGTGACTGTTTCTGAGGCATCACTTTGCAGATTGTAACCTGTACATGGCTATGTATTTATCCATGAAGAAGAGTTTCTTAACCAGGAAAGGGATTTGAGGTCTAGTCCCAAATTGTCAAATCCATCGGAATGATATGCCTCCAAGTTTACTGATTCCTTTTATCTGTGTATTTCTGATAATTGCGCATTTTAAAAACTCATGTGTCATGAAATCTGCATCAGAAAGTAAAACTCTGCATCTACACTGCAACAAGAAAGAGTCATGGTGGAGAGGAGACCGAGGTTAAGCCAGCCACTCTTCCTGAAACCATGGTTAATCAAGTCGCACATAAATTTTAGGGGGGCAGCTTTTAGACACTTAGCGGAAATAGTTTCCGTGAGCTCCTATTTTAACATGTTCAAATGTTATTAGGCAGACATTATACTATCTGTTAATAAAACAGCTGTTCTTCATCAATAAAGAATTGGAGCAATAATCAGTATAGAGAATGGCTTTGGTATCAAAAAATCTTAGCACTTCTCATCCATATTCCAATCAAGAAATCTTATAACTGAGTATTCATTGCTATTTATACTCCATTTGTTAAGGCTGCATAATTGTATGCATTTCATTCATTCATATTTTGCTTTAAAAAATTAATGGAAACTTCTTAGTGCCTAAAATATGCAACATGGTGTCCCACAAGGCTATGTTTTAGGTCCTCTTGTTTCACTTTAGATATAGATCCTTATACATGTAATTTACAAAAATGGCATCTTTCACTACTCTAATGATAAACGTGCTGCTACTTGTACTTCTCAGTGACCCCAGATTCAGCTACTTATAATAGAAGTGCATGATATAGCTTGTGTCACTATAAATGGATTTCTGTAAAGCTGCTTTTTACAAAGTCCATTGTCAAAGGCACTGTATAAATATAATGTAATCAAAATAGAATAAATCTTTAACCTCCTGTGTTAAGCACTAAAATGCTTGTGAATGCGTGTGTGCATGGTATCCTAGCCATGGTCCTATCCAGGGTGTATTCCCACTTTTTGGCTACCTCTGCTAGTTTTCCATTTTATATAAAACACAATAGGACAAGTTGAGGCTCATCCTGTTAAGCTAGATATATCTGAAACACGTCAGTCTCTAGTCAGCATTCCCTGTGCTTTAAACTGCAGAAAGGGTGCACCAACACAAATCGCTTTCCTTCATCGACTCAGTGGGTTCCGTTTATGGTTCTGGCTATAAACCAGCAGACGATAACATTACACGGTTTGTTATTCCTCGTGGAACACATCCACATACCCACACAGCATTTCAGCACCCAGTTTCATCCTAGAGGTATTCAACCCACAAATCCTGAAAGAGATCTGTATAATTCTATAAAAAGTGAGTGAATAACTGAATTACACCAAAGAACAAAGAAAGCAGAAAGGCAAAGACAGAGTGTTAAAAAATGAATGCTAAGGAAGTTACCAGGAGAAGAGGCGAGGAAAACTTTAGTTAAAGTTGTGAAATGAGAGATTAGCACTTTTTTCACAGGTCAGACACTGAGTAATGACCTTTCCCTCCAAAGGCATCAAATGGACTCATCCATTACAGTTACTCTTGGGTTGAGGCTTGCGGATCAACCCGCATGTGACAGAACAGCCGAGACAGAGGTGAGATGAATGAACAGTTTTCAGCAGCTGCTTCCTTTCCTAATTACCCACAACACAAGTCTGTTACACGTAATGACCTCTGAAAAGCCACACATTCATTATAAAACACCAACGATGATTGTGCTTTATTATTCTATGCACCTTCTACTCCAAAAGTACTGCTTTTTTTTCTAGTCAACAAACTGTGCCTTGCATAAGTATTTCCACCCCTCCGCCCAAAATGTTCCACGTTTTCAGTATTACAACTTGTAATTGAAATTGGCTTAATCAAACAAAAAAAAGCAAGCATTGTTTGGTTGCATAAGTATGCACCCCCCTAGGACCACCTTCGGCTTCGGTTACAGCGTCTGTCTTATGGGATTTGTCTCCATCAGCGTCGCACATCTGGCTGCCTGAGATTTTTCTCCATTCTTCTTGGCAAAATTGCTAAAGTTCAGTGAGATTGGATAGAGATAGATAGTGAACAGCAGGTTTTTAAATCTAGTCATATATTCTCAATTGAATAGAGGTTAGAGGTTTTGACTTGGCCACTCGAACACATTCGGGCTTTGGTTATGAACCACTCCAGTGTAGTTTTGGCACTGTGCTTAGGGTCATTGTCCTCATGGAAGGTGAACCTCCACGCCAGTCTCAAGTCTCTTGCAGACTGGAAACAGGATTTTGTTTTCTAGGATTGCTCTACATACGACACCATCCATCTCACCCTGAACCCTGATCAGCTTTCCAGCCCTTGCTGATGAAAAACATATTTATAATCAGATCCTGATTTATACTTTTCCAGCTGCTTGGTCTTCTTATACTGTGTTTGTGTTTGTTCTCTAACAAATTCTGCCAGGAACAGGTGTATTTATGCTGAGATCATGTGACACATTAATGACAAACAGGTGAACTCTATTCAACTAATTAAGTGATTGCTGATGGCAACTGATGCATCCAATTTCCAATTGGTCCATTTCAGCTCCAGGTTGTAACACTACAAAATGTGGAAATGTTCAAGATGTGTGAATACGTGTGCAAGGATCAGCTTTATCTCTTCCAATTCTCTCCAACACGGACACACACTTTCAAGAATTACACTCCTCCATCTCCCTCTCTTCGCCTCTCTCAGCGTATCATTCTTCACTTCTCACTACCCATGTTCATAAGTCCTTACATTATTTCTCTCTCAGCACCTCTTTTGCTCCATCCTCTATCTCTCTCTATTCCTTCAACATCTTTCTGCAATTTCTCAACATTACGTCCCATTACTCTGTGTGCACACCCAGTGGAATTATAAGAGGGAGAAAGTGAGAATGTGTTGGTGCTTATAAGGTGATGACTCTGGGGAAGTGTTAGGGTCTGCTCTGAGGTTCTCCTGCAGGTGAGGCAGATTTATGGGTTCCTGTGCAGAACGTCTGATAAAAATTAGCAACCAGACACTCGGGGGTGGGGGTCCCTAGACATCTAAAAGAACCTTTTCAGGTTCTGAAGAACTACCACTAGAGGTAGGACTGCTGAGGAAGCTTCCAGGCCATAGATATAGGAGCCGTTTTAGTTTCTACTCTAGAACAGTAACAATACTGAGAGTCGAGCACAAGGAACTAATAGGGTTGAGATTGATGTAATGAATAGCCCTGCCATCATGGAAATATAGATGCTGCAAAGACATGTGGAAATGGGCGGTTTGTATAAACGAAACGGAAAACTAAGACAAAGAATGTTTCCCATGACACAAAAAATTAAATAAAATTAAAAAAAAAAAAAAACACTTTCCTCAATGAATCAAAACAAGGTGAAATTTTTTCTCTCATCTTTGTGCACTCAATATGCAAAGGACATTACACAGGAATTAGTTATAATATTGGACATGTTCAATGCTAGGAAGACTCTGGATCTTTCTCCTCTTAGCTGCTAGGGTGTATTTCTGCCTTGGGAGTTTTTAGCTAACATAATTCTAACAGTTAATTTGGATTTCATGGATTTTTTTGTAAAAAAAAAAAAAAACTACAGCAATTTTAGTCACCAAAAATCAACATTGATGTTTAGCCTTGTGCCTTTTACACAATGAATCTCTGATTGGTGAAAAGAATTTCCACAATTATTTTTGTATTTTTGTGTAACAAGTAATTACTGAAGTTTGTTTTATATTAAAGGTGATGTAGAAAGAGAGGCAAAGTAGAACATTTGCGCAACGCAGTTGTTTTTACCCAAGCGGTAGGTTAACTATATTGTGAGAACACAATTTCTTCTAGTGGAAGACATGTCCTACGTCGCTCTCATGAGAGGAGGAAAAAAACAAAAAACAAAAAAAAAAAAAACAGTTTGAAGTATGAAACTGAACTTTATGCACCAGCAGTTGGTCTAAAAATCTAAATTAAACTTAATTTGCAACAAAGCAAAGCAACAAAGAACATCAATCTTCATGTTCACATTCATGTCCACTACGTTGATGTCATTTTGACATGTACCAAAATGTATCAAGATATTACATCTGTAGCAAGCTTTACATCTTTCCTGTTAATGGTCACATGCGCAGTAGTGTATAAAAACACAGACCAGGAACTGATGTCCTGATGAGGGCGAGCAACATGAAGTCATTTTTGAGTCATTTGACACACCAGTGAGACCTATATAATTTATAGATTTTCTTTTTTTTCTACCATCTTTCTGTCAGACATGCACACTCTGTTAACCAATGGTGAGGTTAAAGCAAACCTCAAGCATATACAAATCCTGATTTCAAGACTGGAATGAATAAACACAGCGAGAAACATATGAACAGACAATCACATAAACTGCACACCAAACAGCAGTCTGCAATCTGGTTTCCTTCCTACTATATATATATATATATGATATATACACCATAGAATATTACATTATATATTTAGGCCATAAATCAATACCACATTCATATTCAAGTTTCTGGCAGAATAAAGCCTCACCATCATCCATTTTGTGCTCTCCGAATCGACTAAACCTCTGTTCCCTGACTGTCTATGACATTAGAAACATTTGTCTTTCCTCTAACGTACGGTCTCATCTGACACTGGAAGCGAACAATCCACTGGCAACTGTTAAAGCTAGTGCAAAAGAGCCAACTTTGTCATCGTTATTATAAATAGTTCTCCATGTACTGACACCATGCAGCTATTCATCCATAATGTTGCGTTGATTTACCAGCAGTGATGTGTTCATGCCAAAAAGAATCATCGTCTGCTGACCAGAAACATCAGCGTCATGCTCTGTAATGAAACAGATCTACAAAGCCCAAAACACGGCGCTAACCAAAACCACATGCTATGAGCCCTCTTATAAATACCTCTTATCATGCAAACATTTTTAGAAAAGAGCAACTCCTGACACCATATTGGTGTGGTAGATACCAGGGATGCCAGGGTAGGAGGTTTTAGAAGAAGGAGGCTTTGTTTGTCACACATACATTACAGCATAGTGAAATTGTTTCCTTCGCATATCTCAGCTTGTTAGGAAGTCGGGGTCAGAGTGCAGAATCAGCCATAATTCAGCACCCCTGGAGTGGAAAGGGTTAAGAGCCAATCAGTGGCAGCTTGGCAGTGTTGGAGCTTGAACTTCCAACCACATGAATAGTAATTCAGGGCATTAACCACAGATGGGCTAGTTAGAACGAGGTTGTGGGTGGGAAGGGAAGTCTGCAGGTGGCATTGTTTGGACTGGTTTAAAGATTGTGTGCAATCGCCAAGCCTTTGGTTTAAAGCAAAGTAATTGCATTTAAATCCAATACATTTCTGCATACACAGGCTATGGCAAACAAAGGGAAAATGTAAGTGCAGGCAGTGTTTCTATGACTAAGGATGTCATACAACAACAATATATCAATTGTTGATCAGCATGTTATTTTCTCGAAGCGTCTTTGAGACATTGATGGGTTAAAATTATATTGAAATGGGACATCTGCACTTGCTAGCTGTTTCATGTTGTTGTCTACTAGATTACAGTTCAATACCCTTGATCTGCATCCCTCCTCTGACACAATACGGCTTCATCTAGTGGGTCTTCCTGATAAGACATGGGCTGTGTAGTTTTAAAAGTACACACGTACGCTTATACCACAGATTTAAGGACATGCCACAGCAGATAGTATTAATATTTGAAAATTACAGATAAAAATGATTTAATTTAATGAGAATCATCATTAAAATTTCTTGGTTATTTATAAAGTGAAAAAAAGACATTGATCCCAAGCCTGTGTGTGTGTGTGTGTGTGTGTGTGCGCGCACATTGATGAACTTCTTTTCCTTGCAAAGACTGAGAACAAGATGATGACTGTGTTTCCCTTTCGAAAACATTTTGGGATATTTGTGCAGTTCTGGAGAAGTAGCTGGGCTGGAAATTGCACTGAGACATGGCAACCTTTGCCCAGATGAGAATGCGGTGCTCTAAAACCAGATGAGACTTCGAAAACGCTATTAATGCCTTGGGGAAATGCAGTAAGGAAGCAATTTAACACTATACCCAGTCATTTATTAAAAATATGGAGTTCAGTACTAAAGCTCAGGCATGTGGCAGCCTGTGAAACTGACTTACTCTTTTTTTTATTATTATTGATAATGCAGCCACTCATAGAAGAAGCAACTTCCTAGAGAGAAAAAGCTGCTGTCTAGACTCGGATGATTACAACACAACATTCCTCAAAACATACCGTCATGGCAACTTAGGTTAGCTTAAATTCAATCAGGCACTTTTGGGGGGAGGAGTCCAAATGCCTTAAACACGATCAAGAAAATCTTGGGAAGACATCTAGAAAGATAATCATGGGAAAGACAGCAATGCTCACATGCTGCGAAATGGAGCTCACAGAGTTATGCTCTTTGAAAGGGCAAAAGCACAACTGTTAAAAAATGCATAGTGCCAATACTGATTAATATCTCACGCCGCTCTATAAGCTCACTGCTCGTCCTGTTGCACTGAAGGCAGGCGCATGTGATTTTTCAAACTGATCACATTTTCAGGGTTTGACTGATGAGGAATTTTCAAGTTGGCTGCAAATGCTCACAGCCCTGACTCAGCGTATCTGGAGTTAATTTAACTAAATATAATCTGGGTTCTGGGAACTGATAAATCAGCAGGCACACGCCTCACCTCTGGCTTTGAAACCATTTTTTTCCCCTTTCTGAGTAGTCTTTTGTGAACAGACCACTGAGGTGGACTCTGAAAGATGGTAGATAAAATGCTTTTACACTTTATTTCCCAATTAAAACTATTTTATTGGTGCAATAACCTCTGAAGATGAAAGTACACAGTACCAGTCAGTGTTCATTTGATAACTGATTTGTGAAATAGTTTCAGCATTTTGACAAAAATTCTTAGACGCTTTGGTCATAGATAGTTGTAATCTAGATTTACTTTAATCAACAGTAATATTAATCAGCTACAGCTGAGCAATTTTAGTCAACGAAAATAAGTTTTTGTTTTTATTTCTCAGACTTTTGCAGTAAATTTATAATTTTTTTAAAATAATGTTTCCATAGCTTAAATGCAATAATTTCAAATTGAAAATCCTTCTTGAGGAAAGGAAAAGGAAAGGCTTTACCAATGCACTAGGCCATTACGAGCTTACTAAACCCTTTGCGTTCTTTCCTTCATGTGCATGTATCAGCTTGAGGATTCAAAATTAACCTAACAAGACAGACATCATTGAATGATTTTTGCACAAAACTTCAGGGTTTTTTTTTTAAATCATTTTTTATCATGGGAAAAGGTTGTTCACAATCATTTTCCGTCGTAGTCATCATGAACAAAACGAACACGGACATGATCACGAAGTTTCACCCCTGTGGACCTTTTCCTATTCCACACTGATTGCGCATCAAATATTTTTCTGCCTGAATGAAGAAAAACTTGATTAAATCTTGTTAGGGTTGTCTAATACAAATCTAAAAGGGCAACCTCAGCTTTTCTGACTTTTCCTCCCCCTTTTTCCCCATTCAAAATGTTCTTGCTGTAAATGGAATATCAGGTCTGCCACCTAGTGGTTAGCATTAGTAGTAACTGACGGGGACTGATCAGGGAAAGGTTACACCTGAAGCCGATCGATAACCTACCATTTAAGTTCAAGTTCCATTTAATCTAAAGAATCAGGGACTGTAAATGATGTTCCTGATGTTCCATGGGTCACCCTGACAATCATGTAATAGTAACATAAAGGGGCGGGGTCAAATTTGGCAGGGAAATTGTTATAGAACAGCTCAGATGTGTCAAAATATTATTCCAACTTGGAATCAACCTGGTCAAGTCAATTGTCACTTCTGTTTACTCTTGGTGTGTGTACTTTTGATAGATTTGTGCCTATTTATTCATCTGTACCGTTTCACCTAACCACATTCTACTCTACTAACCAGTATGCTAGTACACCAATGGTGTCATTGCTATTTAGGCATCCTGTTTATTACATAGACTGTGGCTTGAGATGCAGCCATGAATTCTTACTGAACGTGTACCTTCCATCTATTGTTTATAGTCTCTGTAGTCTATTTATTGTTTTGTTACATGCAGCATTCAGAGTTGCCGCATCTCATGTCACTGCACATTTGTACCAGCTACGACTGAGCATGTGATAAAGCTTCAAATCTTGAATCTATTATTTAGGAGACATCAGCTTATTCGGCACAGTAGAGAAGGAATACGTTACAAAATGTTATTAGGCAAGTAGCTTGCAAAAGGCTTATTTTAGCAACTGCAACCATGTTGATGTCTTAATACAATCAGGATGAAGTTCAGTTCATGTTTAAATGCTTTCTGAACCATAGTGCAACATTGAGGAAGCAGTCGGACTGGGTTTCCACTTTAGACAGGGAATGACCATCACCGTCGTACCACAACAACCTGAGAGAGAGAGAGAGAGAGAGAGAGAATGAGTTAATGATAGCAAACATACAAGTTTGTCTAAATAGCAAAACTCTGTTCATTATGTTTGTCTGTGTCTCTGTACCTGACAGGCGAGTCCCTGCTCTTGAGGGCTTTGTAAAACTCCAAACCTTGATAAGGCAACACTCTCTTATCCTTCCCACCTAACATAAGCAACAATGGAGTGTGGATCTACCACACACACACACACACACACACTTGTCATTTTGGCAGACACCCTTATCCAAGAGCGACTTACATACATCTTATTTTTTTATACAAGTGAGCAGTGAAGGTTAAGAGCCTTGCTCAAGGGCCCAGCCGTGGGATTTGAACTAATGACCTTCCAATCACTAGTCCAATGTCTTAACCACTGAGCTACCACAGACCACACACACAGAGAGAGAAGAGTTAATCAATATGCTTCATGCAACAGATGCTTTCAGTAATGTGGTAGTAAAAACCTGTGTGTGTGTGTGTGTGTGTGTGTGTGTGTGTGTGTGTGTACCTGTGCTGCATGCACTATAGGTGATTTCTCCAACATGGTGGTCAGGGCTTGTGGAGTGGGCAGCTGGTCAAAGGTGTATTCCAGACCAACAGAGGAATATCTCCTGTAGGGGGCAGCAGAACACACAGCAGCTCATTTACTACAGTAATTACATCATCTTCTGTCTGTAGCAACGTTGCTATTCATTATATTCATGACTAATGATTGTAAGAGCACAGTTTCAAAGAGAACATATTTGTGTTCCATGAGATTTACCCAGTCTAATCGTTTTAAGAAAATACTTAAATGCAAAAAAAACAAAAAAAACAATATGCAACAAATAAGTATAAAGTGTTAAGCACTTCTACCGAATGCTGATTGACTTATACCTGCGGTTGCCATTATTCATTTTATTTACATCATTTATTCACAGGTTCTAAATTGCTTCTTGTGCTTAAAACATAGAATTCTTGCACGTCATAAACTTTTACCAATCAGTGATGTCACTGGTCCCGAGCAACGTGGCTGCGTTAATGACGGGGTTCCGTGCTGCACATGCTCTATAGAACTCTGGATACTGGCCAATCAGATGACAGGCAAGGAATCCACCATGAGACCCGCCCATTACAGCCACCCTTTCAGGATCAAGGGTCTTGTTACTCTGCAGGACATGCAGCACAGCCCTCTGGGTAAGAGGAACAGATGAGAAAAGTGAAGAGACAAAGAGAGAGAAAAACAAAACTTCATGATACATTTAATTAAAAAAGTAATACCTAAATGTAATTTAATGTATAATAATATTTTGTTATTATTGCTATCATTATTGTTATTATAATTATGAGAAAAGATCAATTTTTTTTATTTACATATTTTATCACTGTTCTCATGCTGCTATTAAAAGATTATTTTGCATAAAAATTTTCTAGTGCATATTTTGGCTAAAAATTTTATTTACTAGATTCAACTGTTTTCATGATGAAAGTGTGGGCGTACACACACCTGCACGTCTTT
Organism: Parauchenoglanis punctatus; assembly: GCA_030068025.1. Lineage (NCBI taxonomy): Eukaryota > Metazoa > Chordata > Actinopteri > Siluriformes > Auchenoglanididae > Parauchenoglanis > Parauchenoglanis punctatus. Next base: position 8,022,496 of record JAQQZU010000039.1, read on the forward strand.
GACGTCCTGACTGCCGATGTTTCCGAGGAGAGAATCGATACAGTCTTGACCAAAACCAGTGGAACCTCGATAGTTAACTTTCGTACATGCAATAATCCAGTCAATCAGTTAAGGTTTTATCAAAGCCAGAGCTATATATTTTGGTAGCAAAGACAACGCACACAGAAACGTAATACTGACCCATGAGCACAGCGAAACCCAGTTTAGTCAGAGCCGCAGCCGTCACATTCCATTCAGCAGCAAAATGAGAATGAGGCCCGCCTGTACACACAAACACAACTATTCACAGAACAATATTTTATTGCAACGGTCTGCGTCTGTGAAATATAGTGGATATAAAAAATTTTTTTAAAAAAGTCTACAGCCCCCTGTTAAAAAGATAAATCATGTCAGAACTTTTTCCATTCTCAATGTGAAACTTCAATGTATTAATATCAATAGAAAACCATTCAAACATTTAAGGGAAGAAAAAAAAAAAGTTACAATAATCTGTGTTCTTCTGTTTTAGTAGTACTGTAAAATATGTGGGCATGTACCATGTATGAAGATGACCAGAGGAAACTTCACAGCCTTGAAAGAGTTTGCTGGTTTCAACAGCATGGCACCAAAACTTATGCCAGCTAATAGAGAGAGAGGGGGGGGCGAGAATAAGGTCATTATATGTTCTAATTCAGCAGGTTATTTTACACATAGACATGCTACTCACAGAATTGATGGTTTTCCTCTTCTGGTGTGGGACTGATCATCATCGACTCCCAATCAAAGCTCTCAAATGTATTCGCTCCGCCCAGGTGAGACCACTGTACAGACTGGGTATGCTTTCCATCAGGGACAAACCCTACTTTCTACACGCACATGCGCACACACACGAAGTCGAGACTTAATGACGGTTGTATCAAAAGCAGTGTCAAATCTTACAAAAGAAAAAAAGAAAAAAGAAAAGAACAATGCTATTTACCAAAAACCCAGTAAGTGAGCCAGTCAATAAATAAAATACACTAAAATATCACATTACGTTTTAGAGAAAGTCTTACCAAAGCTAGTGTTATGTAGTATTACGTGGGAGCAGAACAGTAAAAAGGAATTATGCTCACACCTTTACTAAAGTTTAGTAGTTTTGCATCATGTGTAGTCGAGTGGGTCTGCCTACACTTTCAACACGCAATGCATCTCTGATGTCATGAATAATGCAGATTCATTTACAAATAAAGTCTGACTTTAGACTTAATGAAAGCGTTGTACAGTCTGCAGTTGTGGAAAAATCATTAGCCTGGGTGTGCGAGACAAGCAGATTTCATTCCTAGGCTTTTATCTTTATGCACAGTTGCCTGGCAAATTATTTAATAAAACACTTGATGTGATCCGCCTCGACACTGTAACTTCAGCATGCATGTTCAAATCTCACCGGCTGCTGCATTACGTACATACGTGCAATCTTTTCAGAATCAAGACCATACAGGTTTATGAAAACAGTGACAAAACTGAGCAAATTGTAGAACAGCTTTGTGCGGTGCTTAATTGTCCTGCTAGCACAACATGCACAGTTACACATAATGAGAAGATATTTGTATGAAGATTCGGTGATGAAGAGTGGAAGACTTGGATTCCGAAACGCCATTAATTTCAAAGGGGAAAAATAAAGGACAAGAAAACGAGTGCGTCTTTGCAAAAGCTGTATTCAGGCGCACTATTCGGACACGGGACGGATGAGTTTGAGGTCAATATCTCGAAAACTGAGGGAGAAGAAGCAGGACAAACAAAGCGGTCTGACGGAAAACAATAGTGTAATCGCACCAGGCACAAATATTTTGATTGCAATGCGAGGACAGGATGGAGCTCCTAGCTGAAACGCTCACCAACAACTTTGTCAAGGTCGTAAAAACAATGGCAAAGAACAAAGGTTTATCAGGAGAGAATAAGGACTCGCACTCAAGGCTACACACTCGTCCTTTCTGTGGCAATTCATAAACTCGTTCAAGATTTATTTAGCAAACTAGCTGACAACAGTTTCTTATATTATTCTACTTTCTAACTTAAGCTTCATCAAAATATTACTTTATGGGACAATGAATGGTGGCACGGTGGTGCAGTGGTTAGTGCTGTCGCCTCACAGTAAGAAGGTCCTGGGTTCAATCCCTGGATCACCCAGGGTGCCTTTCTGTGCATGTTCTCCCCGAGCATG
>JAQQZU010000039.1:8044789-8057314 GCA_030068025.1 Parauchenoglanis punctatus
AGACAAACACACAAAAAAAAAAAAAAAAAAAAAAAAAGACCAGCAAGCACAAATTTAGAAATAGGAAGGCATGATTGCGTTGTCCAGAAGACCAATTTCAATACAATTTTAATTTAATTTTAATAATTACAGTAATTTCCCTGTTCTCCACTACACACTGTTCTAGGATACTCAACAAGATAAAGTCGCAAATCTGCAACTGGCGGTGAGAAATTCGAAAAAGCTGGAAACAAGCCAGCTTTAAATTCTTGACTACATTATTTAGCCAGTTGCTAGGCAACTCTTGAGTCTGTTTAGATTCTGGAGGAGGCGCTCCTTCCCTGGCTTTCTGTTGCTAAGGGAAGTACATTAACATATGGAATGAAATCACATGCCATGTCATGAGCACTTCAAACTATACATGCCTCTAAAGAAAAGAGGATCTGTGTTGGGGGGTGGGCATTTAAGCAACTTGAAGACAGCTTGATGTACTAAAAGACCGGAAAGACCTCCATTATGCCATTTACTGCTGTAGAAGATATCCAAAGTACTTAAAATAAAGTGCGGGCAATCTTGGAGGTCGAATGCACGTTCAGCCCTCAGACAAAAGTGTCTGAGAAACTGTGTTGTACAGGGGAAGGACTGTATGAAGATGAGCTTTCAAGCAATGCACATTACCTGCACTGAGACACTTATCCAGTGGGTAGGATGACACACAAAGGATTTTGGGTTTGCTTTTTTTTCTTTTAGAAATGAAAAGGACTGGCAAGAGAGCAAGGGAAAGGAAAGGAGAGAGTTGAGCACAGAAGCTGAAAGCGGGATTACTGTAGGCTGCTGTTTCCTAACTGCACACACATACAAAAGAGCCATTGAGGGAAGCGTGACACCTGATAGTGTTTCCCAGGGCAAAGACCAGGAGAATGGACTCCTTGTGAGGTATGCATTCCTGCACAGCTACACTGCACCCTGACCAACACACACCCGAGTCATATAAACCGGAATTTGCGTGTGCGCGAAGGGATCTTTAATAGCACTGAATAAATCACGTATTCATTTTTTTAAATGGGGCTGCTCCTGCTAATTTCCGTCACTGTCCACAGCTCAGTCCAGATGGTGGGAAAATGCCTGCAAGTGGCCGACTGTGGCTTAGCAGTGCGGAGCCATTAATGGGTTCTGTCAGCTGCTGACCCGAGTGTGCTTTAGAGCATGGTGGCTAAGAGAAAATCACTCAACTGTTTCTTCACCTGGAGGTCTGTTATGCTCAGGTGCCCAGCACAGACCTTGATGTGAAAGTAGGGAGCATCAAAGAGCCCATCTGAAGGCACTTCTCAAACCCTGCTTTGCTCAACATTCCCTTTGAGCTTACAGCACAATGGTGGGACAAACGTCCACTTTCTGTCTGAAATCCTGAGTCACTGGCTGCCTTTAAATAACGTCTGAAGCCCTACTCTGAAAACAGAGACTCCAAAGTTGCTCTGGATTAGGACATCTGCTAAATGCAATCAAATATTTGCCTACCAAACATTTTCAGGCAAGATGTTCAGTGATGTAATAATCCTCAACATTTTCCCCCCAATTAAGTTTAAAAACATTAAAACAGAGTTTGCTGAATTTCAGCCTTAGCAAAGAATTTTCTTTTTAGTGCATCATAATAAGAAGAAGAGACGAAGAAGGAAACAAGTATATACTCACTGGCTTCCGCTTTGACTTTATCCATCTCAGCCAGAAGAGCCACTTCTCGGTCCATAAGACTGCGGCACACAAACAGAAAACAGTGTTGCAATTTGTCATCATTATCCACAAGGGGAAAGAAAGGGTTCAAGGTGGTGATGGTGCTATAATTTCTTACATACTTGAATCTATAAATCTAAGATAGACTATAACTTCAGAGCTTATAAACATAAGATAAATCTGACCAAACCCCTCAACAATCTGTGTGCCATCCAGCAAAGATTACAAAGAAAAGGGATCCAGTAAAGATGTTAAGGTACATGGGCTGCATTTGTGGGAGACGCTCGATGACCTCACTCCAAACATTTCCTAAATGTTTTTTTATTTGCTTGCCGTGCGCTTATAAGAGTTAATATATTCAATAATCATGTACACCTTACAGCTCTGACGCATCTAAAAGGTCAGGCGTTTGGACAGGAACAAGATAAATCAATATTTAACAGTGCCAATATTGTCAATATTAGTCTTCCAGCTCGGGGGAGGCTGAGCGTTCATTACTACATGACCTGCCTGACATACTACATGTAATTTTATCAAGAAACAACCGATTAAGCTCAAAAAGCAAAACGGTGCATAAATATGGCTGGTAAGCTCACTATTAAAACACATGAAATTCTTCTGCAGCATCTCCACCAATAACATTCTGCATTCAAGAAACTAATAGTTCTGAGCTTCCTCTTTACTGGTTAATTAGTTAATAACTGTTCTTGCTTACAAATGCTTGTAATATACATGACCCACAAACAAACAGGTTGTGTATTTTCATTGCACCTTTGACCACAAATTACAGAGCAAGATAGAAACCCTTGTAAACACAGCTTCAGTGCAGTTCTTAAGCAAAGAACAGGACAGAATCTTAACTATGAGTGTAGGGATCTTGTGTGGATATGTTAGGACAGAGATTTACCAGCTCTGTAGCTCAGCAAAGGTCTGTTTCATCCTCTTGATCGAGGAATCCATCTCCTCCTTCACTACCACTCGATATCGCGTAAGAGATGCTGTACACCTCTGGAGATCCTTCACCGAGCGGTCAATGTTCGATGCTGAGAAAGAACACAGGACAAACACATTTACAACTATTCAAGTCATTCATACGAGGTAGGAACATCAACGTTTATGCACAAACACTGATGTGAGAACATGTCAGCTTGAACCAGCTTGGTTGTTCTGCTCTGACCTCTCTCATCATCAAAGTGTTTCTGCCGGCAGAACTGCCCCTCACTGGAGAGGTTCCACCCCAAACCCCCCACCACCATTCTGTGTAAACTTCAGAGACTGAATCTCAGGAGATCAGCAGATTCTGAAGTTTTCAAACCAGCCTGTTTGGCAACACCACCTGTGCCACAAAGTAACAGATTTTTCCTCATTATGATGCTGGACAAACATTAACTGAAGCGCAAGACCTGGAGCTGCATAATTGTAGTCACTGCACTCCTGTCACATGACCGGATGACTTGATAACTGCGTGGATGGGCAGGTGTACAGGCGTTCCAATTAAACTGAATTATTTAAAAAATGGCCGTTAAAAGATCGATTTGACTGAAATTTGTTGTACTGACAGAACTGTAATGTATAGCAACACTAACACATTGCCGATTAAGAGAATGAGTGAAAGGCAGGGAAGGGAACAACATGGCAGGTCCACAAGGATACCCAGGCCCAGACGGCAATCAGGTCTGTTTACTAAATCAGGCATGTACTCAAATCAGCCACATACAAAAGGTTATAATTAAAAGTACACAGATTTATCCAGAGTTAGAGAGACTGAAGTCGTCAGAGACATTCAAGCCCCTGTTGTGATGCACAGATCCCTTGTGCGATGTGCCGGTGGGTCAGTGTGTTGACAAACTGTGTAGCCAATGCTAAACAACCGCTTTCCTTCATCTCTACTCCTCTCTGACTCTTGTTGGAGCTCAATATATATACACTCTCTTTCTCTCCCTCTGATACCCGTGAGAGCACTACGGTCTCTTGGCTGAGGTGTGTGGTGAATAATAGAAGCACACAAACACCTGGTCTCTCAGCATCAAACCGCACCTTTAAACGTGATGCCTGCTACAAACCAGTAAACACACGCATACACACCCCTTAAGTGACCTCACTTCTGTCCAGTGTATTTTAGTAACAGGTACAACTTTTATGTAGTGCCATGTAACAAGTGCAACAACCTGACTTTACATTGCTTTTGTTTGCTTAAAATTGAGTAATAAAGTAAATATCTCGCAATTTACAAGAACAGGGGAAACAGAGTCCAAAAGCAGACATGTACAAGGACACAGAGAGAGAGAGAGAGAGAGCGCGAGAGCGAGAGCGAGAGCGCGAGACACACACACATGTACGTACATGGAGGTGGAGATTAGAAATAAAAACCACAAATTTCATTAAGAGAAAAGTAACAAATATGACAAACTGTACTGTTCCTTATTTGGGCTTTAAACAAATACACTGGTACTGGCATATGTTACAAAATGACGCGCATCACGCGCACCTTTGTGCTCATCTATTTGACATAAACCTGCTAATCTACCAAAGTCTGCCTAGTGAGATCACAGAAAATCAGGCCATGGAAACATACAACTATAGAGGCCAGGTTGCAGTGGGATGTTTACCTGAAGGTCATAAACGAGAAACTGAAGAAATCTGTTCTTTAGAATCAGTTTTTTTTTACCGCAGTAGAAACAAAGCTAAGCAGTGTACTTCTTTCGATACATTAGGCAGTCTTGGCTCCTGAACTATTTTGTTTGCTTCACTTTTGCACTTTTCTCTTTTACTTTCTTTTTCGGAATCATCATGCTTCAGCATTGAGTAAGGAGCAAAACACCTTCAAACACGCTGAACATCAACGGACCTCCAGTGCCAAAACAACAAAAATCAATGCATTTACTGCACAGTTTAGACTTTTCCCATTACCCATTTACGCAGTGGAGCATGAAGCTTCATGTCGGCATTTTCTCACTATGAGTAAGTAAATAGATCATGCAAATTGTCTGTATTGACTGTCAGAGTGTTATAAACACGCTATACCAATGTATAGATAAGGTTTATTAAAGCTTCAGCAAAAAAACTAAGTGGACACTTTCACATGTCAAATTTACAAGGAGCATTTATTTGTTTAAGTGGCACTGGCTTATTCTGCTTCTATGTGATTTTACTTTCACTAGTACACCTCTCCATTGCCTTACGTATAAACACAAGCAGAACAAAAACCTATGCATTAGAAAGACAACACAGTCTGAGCTGCAGAACACCCCAAAACGTGCTGAGGGTGCAAATACAACTGGTTTTAGAAAGTAGTGAACAGCCCCAAGGGATTAAGGGATTCTGTGTGTAGAGAATTCCAGCTATACTGTAGCTCCTACCAGCAAATAAACATCATGGAGCATTTTTCTATAGTTACACCCTCACCGAAGATGCGCTTTAAATACCTTGCCTCTGGACAGAAACTTAGGGGGTGGGGGGGACAGCTTTTAGTTAAATATCTTGCGTGACAACTACACTACAGGAACATGAGGCTTATTGAAGAACAAGAACTTAAATCTGTTTCCTTCCTATAGTAAGCCTTTCCTTACTACTTAACTACCCAAGCCTCACGTTTCAGCCAATCTGATATTTCAGACAGGTTAAATTTAGAGTGGTGGTTTGTGCGCCTGAAAGAGTAACTGAAAAACACAAATTTTCTGGTGGCTCACGGAGTTGAAAGGCATTTTCACCATCTATTAGGGGAAATCAATTTCAAGTTATTAAAAAAACAAAACAAAATCAAAGAATTCAAACGAAATCAAGAATTAAACGGAAAGGACTATGATACAGGTACATCAATCATAAAGGCATAAGCTCTCAGAGGGCTCATGTGTACAATTTGTTATTGGAATGATGGGCAAGTTCAATGTACCACTGAGAGTGCTGCACTGTCCCTGCACTTCAATAATGAAAAAAAAAAATAAAAAAAAAAAAAAAAAGAGACCAGAAGCAGATCAACTTCAAGCAAACGTTTCATCCATTAATAGAACTGAAATTATGCAAGCCCATAAGCTTGCATTATGGTTCTTAGTTTTGGTTGCTCTGCACTGATGCACACATGGTTTCCTTGAAGTGTGAGTTTTTATAGCTGCTGTGCTGATTATATGATGATCTTTCTACTCTGACGCACAAGTTATGAACTGCTTGCTCACTATGCTGACAGGATAAAATTTTAGGCATCTTCCCTTGTGAATACAAGTACATCGAGTACTATTGGCTGAGATATCTCACTCTATGACCGTCTTTAGTATTGCAGCAATCTTACCAATCTTTTTGGCTGCAGATGAACCTTGTTGGCCATCATCGGGTGGAAGAGGAGGAGCCAGAGTTGCATTGTGGGAGCTGGTAGAAGGTCTTGGGCGGGATTTGTTGCCTCGAGAACTTTGTTGATTCTGGCGAGCGCCGTTATTGGTGCTTTGCTGGGGCGCTGGACTTGGGGCTGAGGCTAAGCTTTTTTGAGATTCTGCTTCTCCTCCTGTATGAAAAAGCAAATAAATAAGGAACATACTCAAAGAAGAAACAAATGAAGAAAGGATACACCTGTTTTTAAATAGTGCCCAGACAGGGGATATGCACTCTTTTCTTTTTCAGTTTCAGCCAAGTGCACAAATTTCAGTTTTCATCATGGTGTATGAATATCTGAAACTTTCCCAGCAGCTCCCATTAATTATCCAAGTTACTACTGAGACAAGAAGACATTAAATAAAGAGCCAACGATAAAATCACTGACTTGGGCTTTACCTTTTACATTTGGAAATGACTAACAGTAAGTAGTCAAAACAGCAAGTCCCGAAGTTTTTATTCCTCCCATCTCACAGACAATAAATACAATATTACACTTATTAATGAACAATAAGTCAAGCTTTTTAAAATCTGTTTATACACATAAAGTTGTGGATCATCCATGAGACATGTTAGTTCCTGTTATCACTTGCCTCATAGCAGCTATAAAAAGTAATTTCCTCTCTGCCTGTTTTCTCTTTAAACATAAGACAAAAAAAAGCAGCTTGTCAAGTTACCGAGAAACTGCAAATCTCAAAGTTTTCTGTCCTGAAGACTTGCTGACTCTTACCAAGCGCTGAGACTGGAGACTCCTCCCATGACTTCTACCACACAATTCTGTTTGAATAAGTTATTACTCTATAAACAATATTAGTAGTGTTGGCTATAATTCAAACCACAGACTTGTATTAGTGCACTCATTCTATCACATTTACATTTACATTAATGTCATTTGGCAGACGCCCTTATCCAGAGCGACTTACATGCGTATACTGCACAGCGTGGTAAGAGTGATGAACCTGTTTATTTCAGTTAGAGATTCTACCAGGACAAGCAGGTACAGGACCTGAGCTTTGACACCACTTGTAGGACAAATAAAAGTGCAGATGAATTTACATTTATGTCATTTGGCAGACGCCCTTATCCAGAGCGACTTACATATACCTCATTTATACAACTGAGCAGTTGAGGGTTAAGGGCCTTGCTCAAGGGCCCATCAGCGATAGCTTGACAGTGCTGAGGTTTGAGCGCACACCCTTCCGATCACTAGTCCAATGCCTTAACCACTGCCCTATCAGAGCTGGTGTTACACACACACCTTAATCCACACCTTCTAACCAACTAGATTCAAGCATTCAGCAGAGCTGTGGTATAATACTGGTTATCACAGTGTGTTACAGTTATACTGTACAGCCTACAAACTATGCATCACTTGAGGAGCAGTTTATATTTGTGGACATCATGCCTACTTGGGATTGAGAGCTCAGGAATAGCAGGTTCCAACTCGAGCTCGGCTGCGTCCAACGAGGCGGAGTCCAGCTGTTCGCTCAACGAGTCCAGAGACTCACCATCAGCACCACCTGAACCGTTGGCATGGAAACCATTAACAGCCCCTGCACACTCCGTCTCTGGGGACGAGACAGATTCAGAAGGGGCAGGATCTACCGGAGCTTCTGGCTGGGGTTTGGGCTTCTTTTTCTTCTTAGGCTGTTAAATCACAAAACCAATGAATTAAGCTAGCATACAAATAAAATAAGCATACAAACAAATACAAACTAGTCAGACTTGCAACTGTAATAAATAAATTATTATTTATTGCAATACCAAAAAAAACATTAACATTCATGGACTTCCTCAAGTACTAAATTTAGCTCAAGATTTGTACAGCAAAGCAGTGACGCAGGCATTCACTCTGCGTCATTACATGCACACACCTTCTTTTTACCGGTGACATTCCATTCCTTCAGGATCTCTACTGCACTGCCTGAGGGTAGAAAAAGAAGAAAAACAATGTGTTGATGAGGTCAATTCCAGACAAAACATGCAGCACAACAGCATGCAGTGGTGGCTGAATACATCTCACATTGTTGCCCCACACTAGTGCAGCTCGGAGGTTATTCAGAAAAGTTGTGATCCTGATTTTGACCATCAGTGAATAGAATCAGGACGTGTATCTAACGTTCTAACAATTTTAAGAAGCTGATCTAACTTCCCTTTTCTATCAACTTCCTTTATAAATTTTCTAGCTTCCTACACTCTCAATCCATTTCATCAGCTTTTTATGAGGAATCACGATAGCAGCTTTGGGTGTGTTGGGAGTACAGAAAGGTTAAAACTATGCTGTCTTGCTATAAGCAATACTTTTGCCTTGGAACGTGGAAGCGCATTCCTCCTGCATACGACTTGTGTACTTGGGTCCAAAAAAAGACAAGCATGCACACGCAAGCAAACCGACGCTCATGCCAGTCAACGTCAATCTACGGAGTTTTACTTTTCAAGGCGTCATCGATGCTCATTCACAATGCGTGCAACTAATCCCACATCAGTCCTAACACGAAAGTGGTGTGTCTGTAAGCTGTGATGTGGAATGAGCCGTACCTTCGACAAAGGCCTGCACGGCCCGGTCCACGCTGTTCTCAAAGTGTTGCAGAACCAGGGCGATCTCATTGTTGCTCTTGTTAGGAACCACTGCTCTCACTGCATTGATCTTAGTGGGAGACAGATAAACGAGAAACAGAATGAAGGTGCTCTGCGTGCGCGTCAGTAAAAAACACAGGGGGTAAGAAAACAAACAAAATAAATGCAGTCCTACATTTTGGAAGCCACGTCAGTTCTGGTGTGTACATGCCCACTTGATAAACTTCTAAAGTTATAGTTCTAATTTCACTACTAGGAAATTCTGAATGCCTTTTTACTAAAGGTAATCTCTAGTGTTCATAAAGTGGGAGGGGGAGGAAAAAAAATGTCCGTTTCATTCCAGACACGGTACTCCTCATTGTACTTCCAGTAGATGGGTCACACCTCTAATTATATTACATAATCCAGAATAACATTGCGCATTAAACCTCAAAATACAATGCACCATGGATTGTATGTCTTCTAGTAACAATTCAGACAGCTAATGCCATATGATCAAGACAAAATATTTGGCGCCATTATTCTTTAATCTTTTAATCCTTTTTTTTTTTTAACGTTTAGGCTGATTGCGTCTGTCCTTTTGAATGCGCCATCATTTCTAGAAGGCCACTCCATAGATACAGTCACAGACCTGAAACCTAGTGGGGCACAAGGAGAAAAGCAGCAGACCGACTACACAACAGCAGCGCAAATACACAGAGGGAAAAAACAAAACACTTAAAAGTCAATGACTGTCCTTATTACGGGCATCAGGAATGCCACTTTTCAGGTCTTCCGTTCATTATAATAAAGAGATTGTAAAGAGAAGAGTATTACCTTTTCTTTCATCCTTTCAAATGTTCCTCCTTGGGACATGACCATTTTGGAGTGCGTGTCAAACTCCACCCCTGATGTATCTATAAAAAGGCACAAAACGCAAGGAAAGCATGGAGTTAATAGTTCAGCCTGAGCTGTAGCATTTGCAGCCTGAGAATTCTGCACGACTTGGCAGAAGGAAGCAGGAATAAGGGGGATTTTCCTTTAAATATGTAGGTCAGAAGCACAGCCTAGGGAGACGGAAAAGAAAGAGGGAGCAGAAGAATGGAACAGAGACCATTATAAAAGGTTTTAGCTTTGTTTAAAATAACACACTACATTTTAAACCTTTTATACTAACCTACTACACTCTGATAATGGCTCTGAACTGCTAAATGGTAACGTCTGAACAGTTTCTAAAACGTGGCACTTTTCTAATCTATTGTTTCGACGGCTTTTTATTTTCTTTCACGCAGAAAAGCAAGCAGGCACTCTGAGAAGACAGGAAGAGCCATGCACAGCCCATACTTACCCACAGTCATCCGGGGACAACTTCAAAATCAAAACGCAGAGATCTCAAAACTCAGTCCCATCCCAGCCTAAGCCTCCTGCCACCCCCTTTTTTTTCCCTCCGCCCCAACTCTCCCTCCCTTTAGCTTGCTTTTTCACCGTTTCCCCACATAGAGCCATCTGTATCACATACAGGGGTGGAAGTAGATAGAGCCTGAACACAAACAGCCATAAATCCACTGGGCTTATGGTTAGAAGATATTTAAACAAGCTTTTTTCCAAACAAGCAAATGAGATGAGAACGATTACAACGTCCGGCACTCAAGTGCTTCTCTACTAATGCTAAGATGCAAGATTAGAGCAATTTTCTGCAGGAGTATTAATTTCAGTTTACTGCCGAAGTACTGAAGTGTAGCTAAACTCTCCAAGATCCCTAAAGTAAAATTTCACCCGGAAAAAAAAAAAAAATCTCTTTTTTCCGGGTGAAACGATATGAATGAAAGTTAAAAGTAGGTCAGAAGTGCAGCAGATGAGTAGGCAGTCCTGATGCAAATGACCTGCTGACCTAGTTTGCTCATCAAATGTATTAATATAGACTGACGGAAGTAAACATGTACATGATTGCTATCCTCTTCTTACACAATTTCTAATGCACCGCACTGTATCCGCTCCCTTGTCAAAAGGTCAGCAAGTCATTGGCCGACGTTTTGGCCATGAGCCACGTTCTCTCTTCACAATGCACGTAAATGAAAAGTCTGGCTAGCATCTGCGTGTTCTCCTTGCTATAATCGCCTACGGACTGATTCATACAGCTGTATAAAATTGACGCCACAGGTATTGCGTCCATGTACATATTCTCTAGGAGGCACAGTCACATGAAGCAGAATTTAGAGTTGTTGGGGGGTTTTTTTTGCACATAGATGACACCAAAGAAACAATGCAAGTTCTGTTTTTCGGTGCTGGAATAAACAGAAAATAACATGGACAAAATGTTTAATTTAAAGCAAATTTTACTGCGGTGGAAAGAAACCTCGCATGATTAATTATAACCAAGAAAATTCTAGAGGAAAGCGTTTCAACTCGTCTGTATTCATCGACATGAGCAGCTCAAAGCGCTTCAGTGTAAGTAGTGTTCAAATCCACATTTCTATCAATAAATGATTGACAGACGCCTTATTATTATTTATATAGTGTGTGCAAAATGTGCAATCTGGTTGAATTATGATGAACTACAGGCGCTATAGCGCTTCACAATTTCTATACATTTTTTTTATTTTTTATTAACACAACATTGTAATATAGGATTTCCGGAAAGCTGGAAACCTGTAGAAGTAAATGAGATGCTACCAAGCGGACCAATCCCAGTTCTAACAATCGGTGTTGCTCCGACATGTAGCTACATTTTTGGAGAGGGTTGTGAGGCTACGGCGTGGGGTACAGTGTAGAGTATGCAGCAGAAATATTAACCGGCAAACTTTTTTTTTAATTTAAAAATCACTGCAAAAATAATAGCTTACAACTAATGAAAAGTTTGATCAGGCAGTTCAATCCTACATATTGTATAAGTCTTAAAAATGTTAGCTAGCCACAGACATTAAAATAGATATTTAAGGGTCGCGGGGAAGCTGGAGCCAATCCCAGATGACTTCTGGTAAAAGGTGGGGTCGCCAAAATATCGAAGGCTAACCCAGACGCGAACAACTGTTCACGCTCACATTCACACCTACGGGCATTTTAGAGTAGCCAGTTGACCTGATCCGCATGTATTTAGGCTGTGGGAGGAAACCGGAGCACCTGGAGGAAACCCATGCACACACGGTGAGAACATGCAAACTCTGAGCAAAAAGGCTCCAGTCGGCCAGCAGGTCCGACCCCAGACCACCTTGCATTTGTAAATAAATATTTTAATAGCTTTCAAATCTCCAGGACAGCAGTATTACATGACTTACTATTGCTGTTATCAGAACATTTACTATTACGGTTATTAGAAGAAAAAAAATATATATACCAATAATTGTCAGAGTCGGGAAAAATCTGGAATGCATACTGGGGCAGTTGGATGTCAAGATTCAGCAGCTCCTGCCTCAACACGATCCAGGACAAGATTAAGCAGGAACAGCTTCATATTCGGACCTCATGTCATGCGCTGCGTGGTGAGGCATTTCAGTTAGCAGCCTTTATGAGAATGGTGTACAACCTAGTTAGGATGTATTTGATGCTTCTTAAGATCGGTTTTTAGGTTAACAGGACTAAACGGTTAACAGTACACAGCATCAAAGTCAGAAATCCAGGTATTGCACATGGTTAGCCTCATTAAATCAGCACTATACGGTCACATCCTGCCTGAATGTATAGGCTAAGCATAGAGGTTCGTTAAGAACCGTTAAGAAATCTGAAATTAAAATGATTTGCCATTAATTGTTCCTTGCCTGTCTCTTCTCTTCTCTCTCCCTCTCCGTCTCTCTGTCGAGCTGCACATGCTACTCATGAGAACCCAGTGATCCTGACCCCTTCTGCTTTCCGGGCCTGCCTGACCCATCCCGGTGTCCTACTCCTGGTTGGAGTCATCAC
>JAQQZU010000039.1:8059145-8080811 GCA_030068025.1 Parauchenoglanis punctatus
AGAATTTATATACTTTTGTGAAGCTGCTTTCTGACAATGTCTGTTGTTAAAAGCGCTATACAAATAAAATTGAATTGCACCGACACCAGCTACTTCTGTTCAAATTCTCTCTATTTTAAGCTATATAACGTGGCTATACGATTCTATCCGATTCCTATTTTTAGACTTCACCATATTGGTATTTGCAGTATTTGGCAGCAATATACACATTTAAAGTATTATTTATTTAGTATTTTGGGGTTGTAGTTTTTTATTTTGAAGAATTTGGTTATGCTTCGTTTTTTTTCCTTTGGTAAAACACAGAGCTTCAGTTGTAAAGTTTCTTAATTTAACCCAGCCACGCAAGCAAAGCCAGCTGTAAAAGACCCCTAAAAAGCTGTACAGCTGTTATATACCTGCTAATTTCCATCCTGTTTATGGGGAAAAGGAAACCCAAGGCATTGTAAACCTTTAGAATGCTTACTATGTAAAAGAGAGAGATAAGACGCACGCCTAGTTACAGTCATAACCATCCAGGCTCTTATGCGAACCCACGTCAGCACTCAGCAGGGCAAAGAGCATTCACGAACAGAAACACACAAGTTATTTCGCTACATGAGATTACAGCGTGTGGTCTTTTGACCACTGCTTTCCCTTCCATAAAAAGGAAAGTGGGCTGATTACTGCAATCGTTTAGGAAGTGAGTAGCAAAAGCTAGTGGTGGCTTTGCAGTGCACCCCTAACTCCTGTCTGGAGGCATTTGCAATTGCATTTAAATACGATTTGCTAAACAAAATGAGAAATGGCTACAGCAGTCAGGTGCAATAACCTCAGTCAAGTGCTATAATCTCAGTCAGGTGCTATAACCTCAGATATACGTTACATAGTCACACACAAACAAAACAATAACATGGAATTACAGCTTTACCTACATACCCACCTGTGTTAAAATCCCATCGCGTTCTGCATATTTACCGCTCAAGGGTTCTAGACGCGTTCTAGAAATTGGTCGGAAATTCTTAATGAGCAAATGTATTTAAAACTCGTCACCCGCTCGCTGAAAGGCACGCAATCATTTCCGAATCATGTCTCACAGCTTTAATAAGTAAATTTGTGATCCATCACATCAAATCAGGTATTAAGTCACATTTTGGGTGATGCATTTTTTCGGATTCCTTGTTCAATAAGCTTCATTTTGATACCAAGTTTATTGCTAGAATCAGGTCCATATACCAACATATCAAAAGTGTTTACGAGGAGGACGTCGGAAAAGTCTGTAGGAATCGTATTTTTAGAATATTTAAATTGGGATTTCATGACGTAATACGAAGGCAATCTTCAGACTCATTTTGGCAGTAGGGTTTCCCTGCTTCCCTTAAAAAGAACTTCGCCAGCCCTGCGGCTGTACTGCGAAAACGAAGGCACGTTTTTCCTGTCAAAACAGGAGTAACCAGGTTGGATAGCGTTCATTAAAGTGCTTTAAAACAATGTTTAGGATTAAAAGTTCGCAATTCTGTTGAGGGATCAGAAAGACAAGCTATTTATTAAATTCATCTACAAAATTCACCGACCACATATTATTGGCCATAGCACAAAACTGACCTGTGCGACTTAATACCTGCCTTGACACGACGCGTCACACATGTGGTGATTTAGGAAAACCTTATCAAATGTCAATTCTGGAAAACAGCCAGAGGTGACAAAGGAATCTGCTTTTTTCGGTCTTTGATAGTTTAACTTGTAAGTAACCTCAATATACACATGTAGATTTTCCACCAACTGATGCAGAAATGGTTTAAATGACATTTTAATCTTGCCTAGGTTATCTTTATGCAAAGATCATGTTGTGTAAGGAGCCAGTTTAACAAACACAGCTGTAAAAACAATCAGTCTGCGTCAAGATAAGCTTGCTAGCCAAGTGTGATTTCGTCACACAGAGAATATTTGGCTTTGAAGAAGTTGATTCTTGGATAGCTAATTGTTGCAATCAATTGGATACAAGTCTAATCAGTTTTGTTTGGAATCAGATACTGGCTGTTAAAATATCCCATAGTCAGAATGAATTTTCTTTAAATGACCGATACAAAAATCATGACAAACAGATAAATTAAGCACCAGACCCAGCTTGGTGGTCTTCATGGTGTTCTCGACTGCATACTGTGACTACACGATTGCTAGTTTAGAATTACCTTAACGCTGAAAGTAAACATTGATTTTCTCCTAACTTTGATATAGATTCTATATTACCAGAAAAATCCTGATCTGAGAAACGATAAACATTTTAAACCATTTATTTACATCTGTAACCTTTCTACAGGGAAAAGAAATCTACAGTATACTGAGCACACAGATACGAATGTTCGATTTATGCTCCATTTCATGTGGAAAGTTCCTTCTTGATATTTGACTTCTCATTACAAAAGTATCCCCCGTGCTTGGAGCTCGAATACAAGATGTATAAACAAAGAAAAGCTTGAAAAGCTGTAAAAGTTCTTCCAAAAGCAAAAGAGGTGTTTCCTAACACAGCAAGTAAAACAGGCTCGATGATCACTAACAGTAGCCAGGTTTCCATTGCAGTGCTGCACAAAGTAGAAGCACTTTTTTTTTCTTTTTTTTGTGGACAAAACACAATTGTGAATGATGTGTTTTCATTGATTGATTTTATGAGATTAAAGCTGGGTTTTCTCCTCTCGCGATAATCATTCAGATCGCCGAGACCTGATATTTGACTGGGGATTTTGATGCCATCCACATAAGCCAGGGAAGTGTTTAATCCAATGCGAAAAATGTGTTTCTATTTCAATTTTGCTTTTCCCGATTCAATGTCCCATGGTATTTTTTGAAAAATAATTAAATGAAGAAAGTTTTATTACCAGAAAAAATGCAACATTTATTTTCAATTTCTTAATAACCAACAATAATAAATTATAATAAGTTAAACATTTGTAATGGTTGGAGCACAATACAGTAGACTATTAACTAAAATATTCCTTAAACAAAAGTTAACATATAGGCCTTTTCTTATTAATCATTTATGAACATTTGTGAGGCTTCTTGTCAGGCTTAAACATAAAGCAACTACTTCCGCTTGCTTTTCTTTTCTTTCACTTTTGGCAGCCTGTAAAAAGATGGCTCCGATCTCTTTCTGATTTTCGCACAAAAGCTCTTTCCCATTCTAAATCTGTTTTTTTGTGTGGTTTTTATGGCATTCGCGTTATTTCCACCTACGGCGAGGTGACTCTATAGTTCAATATTGCGCCTTCTGCTGTCTAAACGAAATTCCAGTTACAAAAAAACTTGCGCAGCTTAATAATAATAATGGTTCATTTTTTACTTTGAATCATAAATTTGTACAACAATTAATAGTCACATGATGCATCATTACATACACAAATTCTAAATGGGGACATCATGCTTGCTCCCTCGACAAAAGGTCAGCAAGTTGTTGAACAGTGTTTTGGGTCTCACATCCCACATAAAATATATTATTCGAGTCTGACTAAAGCTTTGATTTCTGATTTTCTCGATTTGTTAAATGCATAGTGACATGCGTCACGAATAGGGCTATATGACAGCTTGGTACTGGACATTATTTTGCTCGGTTCCCTCAGTGTTTCCACGTGCTTGTGCGTTCCTGATGCCGTCATCCTGCACGCAAATTAATCTGGTTAGCAAAAACTGTTCTACCATCAATCAGATTTGGCCAGTGTGTAATAGTGCAGCAGATGGTGGGATTTGGAACAAGTTCCTCATACTATAATTACAGCTTATCACGGTGTGGCTATAAGAAGAGCATTACTTTTAAACAAAGCCTACATACCATGTGCCTGTGAAAGTCAATGAAGGGTTCGTTATGTTCGTTAAACCCACTAGTCTGCCAGGCAGCTATGAGTAGTAAATAGGTTAGTGATTTGTCCACCCATGTAATAATGTAGAGGACACGTTCCCACCCTTGGTTCTGGAGTACGCACTTGTCCTGGACATTTAGCGTTTTCACTGATTCAACTAATCAGCTAATTAACATCCCTTCCTGTGTTAAAGAGGGTGTACTGGAGCAGGAAAAACACTACACAGGGCAGGGAGTACACTCCAGGACAAAGTGTGGTGTGAGGTAGGCCATATTTTAAATTGTGATTCATGTTTCAGTCCTACTACTAAGTACTGGAAGACCAAATGAAAGCTTTAGATCATGGAGAAAGGAATAAAAGAGGACTACTGCCCTTTGAGCATTTGGTTTACAGTCCATATGTGCTGCTCTCCATTTTATTACCGCCATCAATTCACTGCATGCATTTCCAGGTTAACTAGCATGTTTAGTCAGTGCCGTAAAATAGGGTCTCTATGCTGAGAGTGTAGATTTCAGCATTTTCTGCATGGACTGGAAAACAGTTAAGCACATTTGGACTAAATCAGAAAATTGGACATTGTTCATTTGAAACCTTTGAGCTAAATGCATGCAGAATTAACCAAGTAAAGGGCTGATCTTGGTGCAGTGTCTCTACCAACCCACTACCCCTACAGCTGAAGGATTACGAGCAAAATACAGCCACTAATTAAATGGAGGTGAGAGATGAACTTTATCGTCTCTGTGGAGACGACTAGTGGCACACATATCGAGGCAGTCAGGGCCGTATGATAATACAGTGTGCTGACATGTAAAAGCCAACATGTCAAAGTTGTTTGCACAGAGAGAAGAATGTGGATGCCCTTGGACATCACAGACAAAGAGAGAAACATGTCTCGGTTTAATTGGAGTCGAACAACCTAGTTCCCTCCTGCCCCACGCTTATTAATAGCCTAGTGTCTGACCTACAGTATGCATATACTTTACTACAGGAAAAGGACACACTGCCTTCAGAGAAATCGCTTACGTTTTGTGGACAGGGTACACAAACACCAAACACAATGGAAACAGAATGATACTGGTTACACGACTTACCCTTGTGACTGTTCTTCTTCGCCATAATCCACTTCTCCAACAGCTTAAGTGGACTTCAGTCTTTAGACTTATCTGTTATTCTGTTAAACACAAAATGAGGTCAGCATGTTGATTGCAATTTAATACTCAGCACAAAGACGCTGTGAACACATGCGATTTTTCTTTCTGTTCCTTCAGTTGGGTTTTTTCCTTTTTTTGAAACAAAAAAAATAAATAAATAAATCCTTTTTGTTACTCTTGGTGCTTTCTAGCACTGTTGAGCGAGAACTCACAAACACACACTCTCTCTCTCTCTCTCTCTCTCTCTCTCTCTCCAGATTTCCTTTTCTCCCTCTCTTCCTCTCACCCCTTCTGCAAATGCTTGCGTGTCAAAATGAGGCCTCTGTCAGCGCAGGGTCACGTAAGGACACCGACGCCAAACTTCCACATCCACACTTGGACAGGGTAATTTCCTAAACGCTTGCACTCACTCGGTCTTGCTCTTGTCGCTCGCTTCCAAAAACGCTCCTAGAAGAATCTGGAAAGCGAATAAATGGCCTTCCTCCTGTTTCCTTATTCCAAGAGTATTTTATGTCCATGGCATATAAAAGAAGCCATTGAGCCTGCGAGTCTGTGCTTTTTAAATGACTTTTGCAGATAAATATGCAAGTCGGTTGAAGGAAAATCCTACAGCTGGGATTCAGAAACTCTGACATTTCAGCATGGACTTGTGTGTATGGCTAAGTAGTGAAGTATGTCAGCCTTTCTCTTTCCTTTGCTCAAAATGACCATGATGCAAATCTAATTTGGTTGAATTACTGTCCGTCTGGTACGCATATCCGCACACATTTTACAGTATTTTATGGGGCAAACGCTTGCCTCGGCACCTCCTTTGAATCAGGAGCTCCTTTGGTTTCTTTTGGCAAATGGACACGAAGAAAAGAGCAATGAGGTAAAATACTGACAAACTTTTTGAAAGAAAGGAAACAAAACTGTGATTAATAAAGGTTGTTTAATTTTAAAGGATCCATTAAAAAAGAACGCGCTTGACTATACCTCATGACATCAGGAATTGAGGATCACTGTAAAACTGCCAATTCCCTTCTCTTCCGAGCTTCACGGACCTGCCTGTATACAAATCAAAAGCTGTCACTGCGCTCCTTTTAGCTTTACTGCTCTGTGTTTAAAGCCAGACGCTTTCTTAAGCGCATGGTTTTCCCACGTCACGTACTCTCTAAGCAAACCAACACCAACCAGAAACAAGGCATCAGCCTCTTTTATGATCCAAACACGGCTGGGCTTAACTTTCTGTTTCTGCTCTGGCAGCGATGGGAAAAGAAACTTAAAAAAAACACACCCCTCCTGAGTCTCCGTGCCAGTGTGCTCTGTGCAGCACGCCACCAGCATGAAGACTGCACCACACCTATTCGCACGTCACACACCTGAAGCCAGCTGAACGAGTGACGTCAGAGACGGAGCTTATATTTAAACCCAACAGGAAAATGAACCGGCTGTTTAACAAGAAGGAGGAACACGCAAATCAAACCCTTGTTGTATACTCAAAACAGTGAACGCCAAATTAGACATGCACAGACCTACCTTGATAAAATAGAGCTATTCAAATTACATAAGTTCCCTTTGGCCACGTCTATGTAGGTTATGATAATACGAGTGCTGAGATAGTGAGAAACATGAACCGAGCAACAAAAAGGGGAGCAAGGGGGAGAAACTTTGAACAGTAGAAACCACTGCAGTGTAAAGGAAGAGTGGCAAATCTGAGGAATGCAGTCTTGGATAGCTGTGGGGGGAACGAACACACACACACACACACACACACACACACACACACACACACAATGATGTGGCAGATCTGTGAACACCTGGGAGATAAAATGGACCATGTATGAGGGTTACCATCTCCATTTATCTTTGAACAGAGAGAGCATCTAGAAATGGCAACAAGCCTTGTGGATAAATGCAATATTTGAATATCTTTGGGAGTTTATAAAATGATATTTGGTTAACCACGATTAGAGGGAGAAAGAAAATCTGTGTAATACAATTTTCCTCCTGGCAATGGAGATAGAAGTTCTCTATAGCGCAGAGGACAGCGCAGCGTGTCCGCCGAGAAAATCAGCAATATTAATGCTCGATTGAATAACTAGTCACGGCAATGCTCTTCTGCCGATAGCCTCCCATAAGCCACTTGTGCGTGGGAGTCTTGATAAACTCTTGATACGAGGTCATGCATCACTCAGAAGTCATTTTGAAATTCACTCACAGCTTTCTGGCATCGTGTCTCCCTTTTTTTTTATTATTAAATACATTAAAAGGAGTTGCGCTAAACATTGCACGAAATGCATTATCTCGCTGGGAGCTTTATATCTGCCTGAATATCCGTACACAGCCAGTGATAAAATCAAAGACGTCACCAATAGAGATTCCCTTTCAACACCACAATTAAGTTCACAGTTAGCGCTCAAATTCCAGGAAAAACAACATGGCTGGATACAGGGAAAGAAACACTACTGTGGAATCACTTTTCCTTCTCAAAAGATATCCAGCATTTCTTTTTTTTTGCCCCAGCCAAGCAGAGCCACAGCTTCTGAGGAGTGAGGATTCAAACAGGGGCATTCAAACATTCAAAAAGTCTCCACTCGTTGGCCTTATTAATCAAGCTTTTGTCATAGAAATGTACTTTTGGACAAATTAAGATGTTTTGAGCACTGTTGAAGAGCTCACTTTAGAACAGGCTCTTCTATCCAAACCAGCAGCACTGGAGCTAAACATCAGCGCAGTGATGGCAATTTCACCAAACACATGGACAGCTTGGGGTGCCATGACCAAAGTAGTAAGGGCGTACTCACGCTAGGCACGGGTGCCTTGTTACGCACCTAAATGTGACCGACCCCTCTCGCCACTCCCCTGCTGAACTGCACTCGCGCTGTTTCCGGCCTGATTACACTTATGTCATCACACGGCAACTTTTTGTGTAGAAGAAAAGCGCTCTCGCATGGAGTTCATCACGATTTTTACATATTTGGAGTCGTTCTGGACACGTTCACGGCCTTCTCGCATCGCATACAGATTTATCAATTATGCAGCGAAGTGATTTTCAGTAACTAACATTTGTTCAGACGCAGATGACGTCGAAAGGGGAATTTGCTCTCCGACTGCAATTCACGTTCACCATCAAGGTGAGAACCAGACCCGTGATTAACCCAAATATCCTCCAGTGAACTGAAAAGTGCATGTTTGGGCACGGTTAGCGATCACACCGATGCGTATAATTGCAAGGGCTCAACAAACCATGAGTCCACCTGCTCCAACCAGGCCAAGGGAACCATGACACTAGACAAACAAACCAGACTTTAGGGCATGGAACAGAGTAGTACTGTGTGTGCACTTAGTGAGTAAACGCCAAGTTATTCCACATTCAATGCTATTGTAGTCTGTCTCTCTTCAGAAAACCTTCTTCATGAACCGTGTTTGATATGCAAATAACCATGACAATTCGATTAGTATGCTAATATAATTTATGACGCCATCTGGCGGCGTTTTCAGCATGCATTAGGTTCTTTCTTTCCCCTGAAAAGATTCGGCAGCTTTACTTCAGCCTGTTACTCGGAGACTGCCAAGTCAAAACGATTCCCAAATCACACGCAATGCCTTTCTCTTCCCGCATGCCACGCAACACAGTGCATGAACTTCCACAATGCTTACAAGCATGCAGGTTTTCAGGAATGTAAGGCAGAAACGTAGCATGAAGATAAAAACATATATACACACACGATTTAATACACCTTTAGAGAGAGCTTGCATATTAAGGCGTCTTGCCAGTTCATACCTCACAACTCTCTGGCTTGGAGATGAATGCAAAGAGACTGAAAACCTGAACCGGGTTTCGCTTTTGTGGGAAGCTCTGTGACTTAAATAGCTCGAGCCTGCCAGCTGAAAAGACCCCTGTCCTCAAGCAGTTAGCTCCCATCAGAGAATATTAAATATTTATTGCAATAAATAATCTGCAAATTAAATGCCCGTAAAACAAAATAAGAGACTTTACAAGTTTCACCCGCAACTCAGTGTGAGCCTATGGCACAAAACAGCGAAAATAAAGCACAAAAAAAAGCTAGTTCCAACATTTTACCTGGATTACTACTTTATAGCACTAACGTATCGATAGAATAAACGGTGTCGTTTTTTTATTCTCTTTTATCATCTTTATTGAATTAGCCAGACGCAAACTCTGTACAGCGCATGCTGGTTCGCCATCTTAGCGAGCTAGCGAGCATAGCTAGCATTTCTATCCAATGCGTAATTTCAGTAACTGCGCTCATGTTAGCTAGGCTTCCATTTGGATTACTATTTAATATCCAACACATAACTCTGAAAGGGGGAAAAAAAAAACTATTTACCCAACTGTGTCAACATGTAAGGCAAACCAGGTCCGTGTTAGCTCAGCTCAAGAAAAAAAAGAAAAGAAAAAAAACAAAACAAAATCATTAGATAACCATGCTAAGCTCCTAGCTCAGTGGCTAGCTGGCACAACCTCTGGTACAATGCAAGCAGTATCTTAGCAACGCGTTTACTGCTGGCTAGTCGGAGAATTTTCCCTGTTAGCGGCTAGATGTTTATTTATGGGGTTGCGTTGTGACTAAAATGAACGCTTTCCTCGCGTTTTTTTTTTTTTTGCAAACCCAGACGATAAAATAATACAGCTTGTTATTTTCCGTTTACAGTATGTATATTTTACATAGCTATTTGATCCCCGTTGTTTCGCCCAGGCTGCAGTGTGTCTGCTGAACTGCGCTATGTGCAGGAATCGTCTTCAATTCATATAACTAGCCAAGTCAAATTCGCTCGTGAGTCTTATGTGACCTGCCATCCTCGAGCCTAAGGATATATGCAAGCGGAAAAGAGCCTACCTGGCAGTCTGAAGTAACCTGTGGGTTAATTTGAAGCGTCTGAGCGCTTTGTGAATCGCGCTTGCTTTTTTTTTCCTCGCCTCACACGTCTCTCACAGCCGGTCTGCCGCGTCACTTCCGAAAATCGCGGACTTCAGGCATCCGCTATCAGTCGCCTTCTTCACACCCAGCGTCTTTACATTCTTTCTTTTTACAGCTTTTTATCCTCTCCTAGTAGCACAGTCACACCAGGTAGACACCTTCAAACTACAATTCCCAAAATGTGGCATTATTCTCCTTTGCAGGAGCTGGATATTTCCTTTGCTCTAGTGTATGAGTGTTATGATAAGCTAGTCTAAAAATATCACGGTATCATGGTATTAATCTAGCTTTTAAAAACACACAAGGTGGTGAAAATTAAAGAGGCTAGTTCACCCTTCCCATAGTCCACTGCATTATTTCTGTTTACATGTGCATTTTGAAAGCACGTGACTGCAGCTAAACCTAATGACTTCAAATTCACTGTTCGTGATCTATTCGAAACCCATCTCAAACTTTTTCTTCATCCACGTGTCATATGTGGACGTTTTGAACACAATAGTCCTGTTTTTGTTTTTGGTTTTTTATCTCCTTGGCCACACACAAGACAGCCAATGCCAGTTCTGGTCCATTACAAGGGGAGAACCATACCAAAATGTAATAGGGATGTCAAAAGAATTTAATATAGAACTATTTTATTTTACCACAAAATATCTTCAATTGTACATTATATTATATGATCTACAGCTTAGGATGTCGCTGCACTGTTGTGGATTGTGTGAATATCGATGGCATCAAAAATGGAGACTCTCCATCCTTAGCACAGAGGCTTCCGGGAAGGGTGAGTTGGCCCCTTTAAAGCCCAAATGTACAACAAATTGCCTAATTGTTCATGTTAACTTTTATGGAGTTTTGTCAGCGTCACCACATGCAAATGAGCTGTGTCAGGAACATTACTTTGCATGCTACAGATGATCAACATATCAGCCTTTCTGAAACTTTTGTAAATATCATGGACCATTTTTGTTCAGTTTGGTTCATGCAAACAGTTATACACAACTTAATAATAATAATAATAATAATAAGAAGAAGAAGAAGAAGAAGAAGAATATGTGTTAAACTGTTGCTGTAATTTAAAATCTAGCATGGCATGGTGTAATGCTTAGCCAAAAACAGTTGTTTGGTTAATTTCTATAGAGCAATGATGTGCTCTTAAGTGTGATTGCTTTTGTGTACAATAAAGCCAAATCTGGGTCAGGTGTTCTTCAGCGATTTGCAGTTGCTGAAAATCAGCCTTAAAAAAAAAAAAGCAAAAAAACAAAAACTCACAGCACACATTTTATTAATAGGCCAGAAATCTATTAAACACACTAGGCCAATATAAATTTTATTTCTTATTGCACCATTGAGTATTTTAATTCATGAACTTTCCTCATTTCATCTCAAACCAGTGTGTTGAAATAGAGGTTAGGAAATGAACAGTGTTTGTTTGAACTGGGTTTTTGTGAAGGTTTTTTGGCTTCTTTCCAGATTAAATGGTTTCTCTTTCACCAAAGGTTCAAAATAGAAACTTTCTAAAAACTAGAACCATAACCTTCTATAACCCCTGGGGACTGCAGGATATTTCTTTCTCTTTTCAGAACTACAAGTTTTAGCATGTACAGTTGAGCTCAGAAGGTTGCATACAGTCATCATGGACATGAATATCATGGGCTTTCAATGATTTCTTGAACTGTTCTTTTTCTGTGGCCAAATAATTGTACAACATATATTTTTAATAGAAAAGAATTTGGTGCACAAGTTTTAATTTATTTTGGGTTTT
Source organism: Parauchenoglanis punctatus (assembly GCA_030068025.1). Taxonomy (NCBI): domain Eukaryota; kingdom Metazoa; phylum Chordata; class Actinopteri; order Siluriformes; family Auchenoglanididae; genus Parauchenoglanis; species Parauchenoglanis punctatus. The sequence goes on from JAQQZU010000039.1 coordinate 8,070,808, forward strand.
CTTTGGGTCACAATTATACATACAGGGTCAAAACTATACATACACCCACTGAGATTATGAATTCATTGGTGCTGAAAGTTGTCATCCGAGAAAGAAGTCCCTGCTCCAAAATCAACAACTTCAAGCTCAGCTAAATTTGCAGCTGACCACATTGACAAAGATAAAGCCTACTGGAGGAAAGGTTTATGGTCAGAAAAGTCAGATAAGATTGAATTGTATGGCCGCAATAACCAGTGGTATGTTTTGAGGAGCAAATGTGAGTAATTGGAGTGCGGCAAGAACAGTGCACCAACTGTAAGCGTGGTTAAACAAAGTGGATGCAATAATGAAGAAGCAGGACTACCAAAGAAGTCTTCAGCATAACCTCAAACCATCAGCTAGACAGTTGAAACTTTCACACAATTGGGTTTTCAAACAGGAAAATGATTCCAAACACACTCCATAATGGTTGTGGAATGGATAAAGCAGGCTAACATTAAGCTTAAAACAAGTCCTGACCTCAACCCTATAGAAAATATGTGGACTGTGCTTAAAAGTCAAGTCTATGGCAGGAAACACACACATTTTATTGATCTCTACCAATTCGGCCAAGAAGACTTGTCACATATCCAACCAGAATTCTTCCAGAAGCTTGATGATGGCTACCAAAAGCATATGGTCAAGGTGAATGCTTTGCTAAGGAACATTTAACCAAATCTTAGGTGTGCTGTATGTATATTTTTGCTTTTGTTGATTTCAGCGAATCTTTTCTTGTGCTTTATTTACAAGAACTCTGATTTTGGACAAGGGACATCTTAGATATTTTCTGTAAGAGGGCTGTTCTCCTTTCATCCCGGACGCCCATGACTAAAGATATAAACCTGTTCCAGAAGCGGAGTGGCTTTAAGCCTCCCCGAGGGAATGTGCAGCCGGATGAGTATGAAATGTGTTATCTTGCTTGAGTAAAATAGTTTTCAAGTTAATTTTAATCAAAGTGGTTTGTTGATTTTTATTTTGAATTGTTGATTTCATAATGCGTAGAGACTAATTTTCTTCCATTTGATCACATTTAAAGTATATAATTATCCCCTACTGAGACCACTCCACTGGCTGTCTTTTGCAGCAAGGATCAAATTTGAAACCTTGTGTTTTTGGCATAAAGAGGCCCTGCACCATATCAGCTACAAACCCATAATGAAAATCACTATACAGGCTAGCTGGACACACTTGCATGCCAGCTAAGGTGCATGACCAATGCTCAAAAGAGGATATCTCAGTGCTTCAGTGTATGAACAGCTCAGTGGTTGTTGCATTCCTACATTCCTAATGGTCAATACACAGAGAATGACAATGTTTAGTTGTGGGTGGCATGGTGGTGCAGCAGGTAGCACTGCATGAATGAATTAATAATATTCTCAGCAGGGTGCACTTTGAGAAACATAGATCTATGCTGTGAAATAAAAACATCCTATAAAAAAAATTACCCTAATGGAAACAAAGTAAGTGGCTCGGGCCGAGCCAGACAGCACTAATCCAGCCACTCGGTAACAGGGAGCATATTCCAGCCATTCACAGAACAGGGGTAGTGGGGGGAGGGGAGATGGGGGTGGTGTTGGTCTCATTGCCCTGGCAATGCACGTCCATGAATTTGGGGGGTGGAGCTTCTCAAGGAGCGCTGAGGAGAGGTGTGTATTTGTTTGGCTGTTAAGTTCAAATATAATCAATCTTTCACAAGAATCGATAACTACACCTTTAAGTTCGATATAAACCCCTACATTACAATCTTTTAAAAACAGTCCTAATAGAACCTCCTTTAGAAAGCTACAAACCTTCCACAACTGCAGAGGAACTACTTTTTCTAAGAATGTAGGCTATTTCTTTTACATTTGTTCATTTATTCATTTTCGGTGAACGGTTTTTGACGAGTAGGTGGATCCAGAGTCTAGCCCTGGAACACTGGGCATGAGGTGGGAATACACCCCTGATGGAAAGCCAGTTCATTGTTGGACACCATGCACACACACACACACACACACACACACACACACATTCTCACCTAGCTAACCTTACCAGCATGTTTTTGGGAGGTAAGAGGAAACCAGAGAACCCAGAGGAAACCCATGCAGACAACACAAGAATATGTGGAAGTCGAACTGGCGACCCTGCAGCTCTGAGGGGGAAACACTACCACCCTGTTTTACAATCACTTTCTCTTGGGTGGTTTTATGGTTTAATTAACATTTAATCATGCTCAGGATGAAGTTATGCCGAGACTTCGCAAAAAGTCTAATTATCAGATTTACACAGTGTGCTTACACTGAAATTGTCCTGTAGACCCCTCTAGCACTCGTACAACATCTTTGCACAGCTTTAGTTTCTAGCCTTGCAGAAAATGGATGCTTACAGTGCTTTTCATGGCTGCACCTTCAGCTGTTTGCACTCTACTCTGGATAAGATTGGCTGCCAAATGACTAAATGTAAATAACTATTTATCACTGTTCTGTGGCCTTCAGCTCTCCATTGGCAGGCAGGGGAATCAACCACTTCCAAACTTAAGGCATACAGAATTGTCTAACTACATATCTGAGGATTTTGTAATGCTGATAATAAGTATGGGTATCACATTCATTTTAGGGTATGCTAAAATGTTTTTAAATGCAACAATTACAGGAAGAAGGAACAACAATCTTTGCAAACCCTCAACTTGTTTGCTTTACATCAGAAGCTTGAACTGGTGTGTGTTAGCACAAACAGCGGTCAATAAGCCATGGAAACCCAATTTATTCTGGGTAGAAAAGAAAAAAAAAGCATGTTCTTTATTTTTAGCAGTAGCAGTATGTCAAATCTTTTAACTTATTATATCTAAATTCTTAGGATCTCAAAATGTTGACATATGACAATAGGACTATGCAAGTAGTGAAAATAATGTGTCACTTTTAATCTTATCTAGTGCATAGCTCACTGCTGGTTAGAATGATAACCTGACTATCTAGCTTTGCAGGTGTGTACCTAGCATGCTAGCTTGATAGCTAACATAGATAGCTGTTCAAATGATGAATCATTTAGTGAATTGATACAGAAGTAGTTAGCAGTGTAATCCACAATGTGGCAGACATGACTAATTTTGTTGCCCTGCTCTTACTTACTAGGAGAAACTGAGGAGAGGCTGAGAATTAAAAAGGAGGCTAGTGCAACACATGAAACAGAATATACACAGATATATACCACCAACTGCCAGTGATTCATACTCATAGTAAACAACCTGTTCCTGTTAATCATACATTTGTATGAATTGTACTCATACATGGTATATTTTTCTATATACCATCCAACAAACAAATCCTCATCAGTTAGCTATATCACTTCAATTCCTTGTGTGACTGGAAGGTAGAATAAAGTGATCAATGTTGATCCCAAAGATGGGATCAAATGTCAGGGGCTAGCACCTATTAACCAATCATAACACACATATATAACAAATATAACAAATATTTGTAAGTTAGGAGATTCTCATCTAATCTAATTCGATATAATAAATTGTAATTTATTCATTCAAAATTCAACATTATCAAGTGTAATCTTGCAATAATAACAAGAAAATAAGTAAAAGTTTTAAATTAGATTAGATTGGATTAGATTCGATTCAACTTAGAATACAAGTACTAAGCCAATGACTTTTTAAGAGAATAAGTCACTATTCTGAGTCATGATTTCAACATAAGTCAAATTGGTTCAAAAATAGGTTAAGTAAATCATTTGAGATAATAAGTCAAAATGCATATATAATATGCTAACATCCTGAGTTAGTAAGTCAGACATTTGAATCTTAATCTTGGGATGTTAGAGATAAGCCTAATTTTTGGATAATAATTCAAAATCTTGAGACAATATGTTAAACTTTTGCCGCTGGCAAAAAAACAAGAAAAATGTTGTGCACTTTTTAATCCTCAGAAATGGGATTTTATAACAATCCGTTTCATATAGAAAAGAAAATAATTTATTTATATTTTTTTTAATTGAAGAAGAGACATTTTAAAAAAATATGGCATATTAGTACCATCGTGGTAACCAGCATATTGTTTCACAATCCACACATAATTGTAACTATGCAAATTTAAAGAATATTAAGGAAATTGTTGTCTGAAATAGTTCTCTTGGACTCTTCAAAAAAATATTAAATTCATAAATCTAAGCTCTAAACCTTTTGCCATTTTTTTTCCTTTTATATTAGTAAACCAGGGCAAAGACGTCATGTATTTCCAGCTGTGTACAAATAAATCCCAGATTTAAATAATGTAAAAATGTAAAAATTAATTGAATGCATATCTCTCGGTCTTTTTTTTTTTTCGTTTAATTTAATTGTCCCGAATCCGTCTTCCGCCACGTGACCGGAAGTACTACATCTGTTAAGATGGCGACTCCCTATGTAACAGATGAGTCTGGTGAGCGCAATGATTTTGTTGTCATTGTTGAAATCAGTAGAGTAATCCAGTGGGAGAATTTATTTGACTTATTAACGCTGAACATGTTTGAGCAGTGCATGTGAGCAGTATACGCAGTAAAATAAGCAAACCTGAATCCCAGCACACAGGCGGTTAGCGGTGTAGCACGCGCGCTTAGCCAGCTGTCAGTCCCGCAGTCTGAATGAACTTCCTGTCTTAAGTCCTGAAATAGCCTCGGGTTGCATCGATCACGTCATTATATAACGCGTTATTGTTATTACACACCCTTGCATTTAATAGGCATTGGTCATTTAACAGGATTGATGAGCCGTCATGTGTTTTTTTTCCTTTCTTTCTTAGGCTAAGCTAATGAGCTAAGCTCACTGTCTGTAATGTATCGGTTGTAACTGGTAGTGCAGTTAGGTTCAAAGCGTTAATAACTCATCAGATAGCACTTGGCAGCGCTTTTTGGTTCGATATATCTGAATAAAATCAAGTTTCAGTTGCAGTTTTGAGAAGATTTGTGTTTTTCTATGCAATACAAAGGGATGTGGTGTATTTTGTCACTATTTGCAAAGGACTTGTTCTACAACTTCATTGCTAGGAAAGCAAAGAGTCACCTTGCATTGCCTGATGAGCTAGTTAATGTTCATTTAAGATTTGTTCACCTCTGATATGAATATAATGCAATAATGGTGCTTGTCAACGTCAAGGAAGGATCCTTAACGGCTGCATTTCAAGGCTGCCATGTCATCGAATCCCGCCGAAGAACTGGTCCGATGTCTAGGATCCTTCGAATTCTACCAAGGACCGGGTCCTTCGTTCAGAGAATTTTCAAGGATGCCTGTGTGTATCGTCGGCGTTCTTAAAGCACTCTCAATCCTATGCACGTGTACAAGACAGGACCTTTTCAATGGCTCACACAAGCACGCTCGGTGGGCTATTCCATTATGTGTTCACCGAATGCTAGGTGTCTTGTCCTTGTCTATACTCCTATAATACTCCTTGTCTTGTCTATTCTCTGAAGGACCTGTCCCTACAAGGAAGCATCCTTGACACTGAGAAATACCAAATATAACCCAGTATACCCAAGTAACAGAAAAATCGCATTGCAAAGTATCACCATCTAATCAAGCTCAAAGTGCACAAAAAAAAATCTCCGAGTCACAACCTTGACCTTGTACTCTGCATGTTTTTATAGGAAAGTATATTGCTGCTACACAGCGTCCAGATGGGACATGGAGGAAACCTCGGCGAGTGAAGGATGGATATGTTCCCCAGGAGGAGGTACCTGTGTAAGTATCACTCAGCTAGTTACATGTTGAACCCCAATGTATATCATTAATTCACTTTTGTCTGTTGAGTTCTCGAATCTGATTGGTCAGAAGGTGGGGATTCATTTCCCGTAGCTGACATTAGTGCCACCAGCTGTGATTCAAATCACAAGTTTATATTAATGAACTCATTCTAGTATATTACTGTTTCCATAGTAACTGCTCATTCATAAGAAATTGTGAATCGCATAATCTAAGACTACTAATTAACTGGTTAAAACATGATATATAGCAAAGAAAATTGTTTATATGGTGACATTTTCTGTTAGGAGACACAGTTAACCATTTATGGAAGGACTGACGATGTTTTGTAACAGTCAGTAAGTTTGCCATGACAGGAGAGTCTTCAGGTTTCTCTGTAACATGACAAGTTGCATATTTTTGTCTCATTAACTTTGAGAGAAAGAGGGGGGGGGAGAGGCTGGTAAGGGAATGACTTCTTATAGCAGCTTAATATAAGTGATAGCAGGCACTAGTTTTAAACATAACTAGAAACAGATAAAAAAGCCTGGCGTGTAGTCCATTATTGAATAAAAAAAATTGTAATAAATGGCAAATTGCTGGGGTCTAAGAGGAGTAAAATATTTCAGGGTGTGCTGTTGGAAAAAAATGTTTGTTTGTTTTTTACTTCTTTTACTTTGCTATCAGGTGAATGATCATTTTATTTTTCTTTCTTTTCCCTTCGGTCCGTGACCAGCTACGAGAATAAATATGTGAAGTTTTTTAAGAGCAAACCGGATCTCCCTCCTGGAATGAATCCAGAGGATGCAGCTGCAGCCAGGCAGCAGCAGCACACAACCGTGAAAGGGGACAGAGAGAGCGAGAACACCGGCATGTCCAAAGCGGCCAAACGCAACATGAAACGCAAAGAGAAACGCAAGCAGCAGCAGGCCCAGGGCCAGCATGAAGCCAACAAGGAGGTGGAGACCGTAACAAAAGAGCTGGAGAAGGTTTCGGTCGAAGCTGAAGAGCAGAACAGCACGGCCTCCTCCACAGACCCGTCCGCCGCTTCCACAGACAAAGCCAAGAAGATCAAGAACCTGCGGAAGAAGCTGCGCCAAGTGGAGGAGCTGCAGCAGAAAGTGGACTCGGGAGAGCTGCGGAACCCTTCCAAGGACCAGTTGGAAAAATTGGGACGAGCTCAAGCCTTGCGGGAGGAGCTGAGGCAGCTGGAGGAAGATTAGCAAAGCAAGACGGTGTATTACAAGCAGAGGGGGCCATGGTGTAGTGTTTTCTTTCTGTATATATCTATATTTTTTTCAGAATTTAGTATAGACCTTCATTTATTCCCATTGGTGTAATTCCAGTTTTGTGAAGCCCCATCCCACAGCCTTGTTCCTTTCTCTTCTGTGATACAAGGATATTTAAAACAAGCTTATTTTTAAATGTAATAGTGCAGTTAGTGCTCCTCACCTCCACCCATCAAACAAGTACTATTAATGATTTTTGTGTAAAGTTTAGTTACAAATGACACTTATGCACTCCTGCAGGATGGACTTTGCCAAAATGGACTTGGGAATAGCTTAAAGGAGTGAGGAAGCCTTTGTTTTTCTCATTGGGAATTGTTTCCTCATGATGGACATGTCACGATGGGATTCCTCTATGATGCTGCGCATTGTTGACACTACCTTTTACCTGACAGTACAGACTGAAGAAAAGAACGAACTGAACACCAAGCCACTCTGAGGACACGAATGGCTGCAGTTTTTTTATGTTTTAATATTTGGGACTTCAGTACCGATCTTAACGATGTAAAGCATGTCGTACCTTAAAGGTTACTTCTAGAACGTGTATGGATTGGCCATTGATGGACTGAATAAGAAAGACAGTATTTAAGTTGTCAGCCATGTCATTTCTTTCTTTCGGAAAAGCCCTTTTTATCATGTGTGTGTTTTTTTTATTGTTGTAGATGTCAAATATTAAGCAGTGTTGTTGTATTACATTAAAGTGTGAAAGACATCCAGCTTGTTTTTAGATGAATGTGTTTGAATCCTCCACCACACAACACTCATCTGAACCCGATATCAAAAGTGTCGCATGGGATATGCTTAGTAAAGGACGATGGGGAGCACACGCCAGTTCATTGCAGGCCACCACTCGTCACTGATGAACACTTTCACATGCCTAAAGACAATGTAGAGTTCATGTACTGGCATGCTTTAAGGAGAAAGGAGAACCTGGAGGAAACCAATACGGCCACAAGAAGAACAAGTGGCAACCCATCCAGACAGTAACTCGAGGTCAGGATCAATCTTGGAGCTGTTGAAATGTTACCCACTGTACCACTTTGCTGCCTGAGGATTTATTCACCAAAGGAGAACATGAAAAACTTTACACAGACATCAACCTGTGCTCAGGATCAAACTGGAGACGGTTGAGGTGGGAAACTGAACCTCCGTGCCATGCGAGGACAGCATTTAGCTCATTATTTCCGTGCCAGTACAAGCACGTGATTATCTATAGGAAAACCACAGAATATGTGTATTGGGCTGGAAAGATCCATCACATGGTAAGGTGTTGTCTTTTTCACTTATAGTTTATTGGCTTATTAGTGAAAGGTGAGCCGGCTCAGTTTTAAGATAATTACACTGAGCTACAGGCGTTTATCAAAACAATATAGGAATAGAGTGTTATCTGATCATTCCTAAGGTTTATCCTCAGGATTGTCCCTCTTAAAGTGTCTTACTGTGTGGAGGATTCTAAGAAGAGGCATTTCAGAAAGAATCCCAATAAAAAATATATCGATGCAATGAAGGTTGTTATTCAAAGGCTACGATTATGAATGATCGATACGTTCAGACGGGACCAATGAATTTGTGTCTCGGCATCATTCAGCTGATTACTCAGGCTGGTGACTTAGTTAGCATGTAGACGGTTAATACTGTTAAGTCATATGAACAATTAAATGGCACAGTTTAATAGTGGGGAAAAAATGTACTCGTTAAGTTTATTATTTCTCTCAAATATGTAGGTCAATTAAAAAAGACAAAAACTGATTAAAACGTGTACCTAGATTTAACATTAGCTACAAAGCAAACATCCAAGGGTTCTGCCTTTATGTTAAAACTCCAATGCTACAGTGTCAGAAAAACCGATTCTGAGGTGATATTCAAAAGAGCTATTCAGTCTTGTCATGTGGTTTCTAGCTGTCATGGTGGCCATAAATTGTTATTATAAAAGCCTTTTTTTTTTTTTTTTTTTTTTTTTGGAAGCAGCATTCCCAAAGGAGCAATCACTCTTCTCTGGTGATACTTTGACGACGTTTAAACCTTCACCTTTTTAACAATGACTACACTGCTCGTGTCAAAACACACTTGAGAAATGGCTCTTCTTTGGCGCGTAATGGCGCACTTTCCCTTCATCTTCACTCGTAATGATTTCCCCCCTCTCTCTTTTTTGCAATATTTAATTTCTTATTATAACCTTTCATCTTTTGTCAAGTCAGCTCAGATCCAAAAATAATGTTTAGATAACCCGATTTTGTGTTCACGCGTCTCCGACTTTTAATGAACACGGGATTACAGGGTAGACAAGTGACTTCATTTTTTAAGTTAAAACATCAAACCATTTTGGTTACAGCACATTTTTTAAAATAAATATCTTCTCTTAACTTAAAAACTTCGCGTAGACACGGTTTAGATTTGTTGCAATTTATTTCAAAGTAGAAACAAAGGCAATATTTTGCGCAAAATAAAAACTGCTTGTATGTTTATAAAGCCTTCACCTTACATCACCATATAGTATTAATATAATTTATTGATTTATTTCACCATCATGTTATATACATTTGTTACAGCCTTATTATTATTACATATAATATTTATGTATTTGTTATTTTTCAGCAACTAGCCTACATACACCACACTGTTACAAAATAAAGCAAATGTAAAACTCTTATAAAGCTTCTTCAGGAGTTCCAGGTAGAACCCCATTTCTAAGCTAAGAACCCTTAATAATTTTCCACCGAACTTTTAAATAGCTCTGAAACCACTTTTTTGTCTTTTACGTGTGTGCACAGCTTTTGAAATGCAATGATTTTGCCCTACACCAGTGTGTGTAGCAACAGTGACTGAATAATCAAACTTCATTGTATATATGATAAAATATATATCTATATTACATATAAATATTAACAGTGGAGAAGACTGTAAAGCATTGTTATTGTAGTGCGTTAATCTCATGAAATCTGATGATGCTATACACAAAATGGCACAATATACCATAACCGTAACATAATTTTATATATATA
>JAQQZU010000039.1:8114021-8125709 GCA_030068025.1 Parauchenoglanis punctatus
TGTGATCTCTCTCTCTCTCTCTCTCTCTCTCTCTCTCTCTCTCACACACACACACTCTTTTTTACTATCTTTCCATCGTAAACCCCTTGTCAAATTTTTGACACAAAGCTTTAAAATCCAGAAATGACTCAGAAAGTATACAGTCTTGTGATTCAGTAAGACAAAGAGGCAGCACTTGTGGGTACAAGCTAACAAAATATAGGTATACCCTACTACAGTACATGTGTCTTTCTAATGGGGTTGTGCCCTCTGTCTATGAGAAGATTCAAATGCCACACTCATTTGCTATTCTTGGCTTTAGAAGTTAAAATTATTTGACAACGCAGCGTCATGATTTGAAGTTTCCAAATATGGCAGCAAGCACGAATGTTTGGTGTGTGGTTGATGCTAAGTAAATTACAGTGTAATTACAGTCCTATGGAGTCTTTCTATAGTAATTTACCAACACATTTGAGAGAAATGTTGATAATAATGATGGTTTCCACTGTCACTATGCCTTTGCCTTGCCCATAGGACAGATAATAGCTATGTACTAACTACCTAAATAGGGCAACCAGATATGTTTTAGGGGAACAAATAACTGATGTGGCCCAGTTTTGGCCCACTTTCACTGGCCTTGATTTAAAAACATTTTGCAGCACATTTTATTTAAAGTACTGTAAAATCAAAGGCAACATAAATTAAGTAAAGGATAATGGCTGCTGAGGTGTCTCATTATATGGAAATAATGGATGAGGTGGAGGCTATGAACTAAGAAGTGGAGTGGAGTCTCCCTCACCAAGATCATTAATTCCACATACCAGGACACCTCGAAGGCTGTTATCCTGCTTATACCCCACTTACCAAACATCTAAACACATTTGTATATTTCCAGGCCTAGAAAGAACACACAAGGAGTAATTTTCTCAGAAACAAAGGTGTTTGTGGTATAGCTCTGTCCGGAACAAAGATAACTTGAGGTAGGCGGTCTAGCTGGTTTGGTTTTTGGCTATGCAGGCAACTGATAATTTACTATCGTTCTTATGGATACAAAAGTTCCCAGTGCATTGATATGGAACAATGATTAGAACTATTTCCAACTGATCTACTTTATAGGTGTTCTGATATATGCAATAATTAGACACCTATCCAGCCAATCAGAAAAGAGTATTTCTCATCTCTGAGGTATGAATTTGATTACAGTATAGTATATATGAGAACAGGCAATATGTCATATAAACAAGTTTCTGGTTATTAAGTGTCTGGATTCAGACTGTAAAACCAGACATTCTTTCCTGTAGCTGTGCTGGGAGATGGCTATATAGACCTGCTCAGTGGCCCACAGAGCCACTTCAGAAGAGACTGCATGTCTTCAACAGCATTGTAGTTAACTATTTAAAAAAAACTGCCCATAGTTCAGCAACTCTAGTGTTTTTAATGATAAACCATCACAGCTTCTGTTGCAGGAGTAGATCATCTGTTATGGCCAATCACATACATTAATGTAAATGATTTACCTGAAGACATAGATATGGAGAGTATTTTCACAGGCTTTCACTTATTTATTTTTTATTTTTTATTTTTATTTCATTTACTCCCTCTGGTCTGATTAGTTAAATGAGACCTTTTTTTTTCTTCCAATAAAACAAATGGAAAAAGATTTAAGAATACTGAATGTTTGAAAACAACTGGACAGTGTAGTGCATGTTCAATTCATATATAGTATTTGTATGAAATCGATATGTATTATTTATAGATATGAGCTAGTGATTAGTTACTTATGCAGGCAGTTTCAAGCACAGAATTTCAATAGATGGACTTTCATAAAGTTTAGTTGGATAACTATGGTCTGGAGCATTACACAGTAAATATGAATCTCTTTGTAATTCTCCTTCTACAGGGTGCAATCTACTGTATGACAATAGAGTAGCTCTAATCATACTGTCTGAAAAATGTATTAGTAAGTCCTGCGCTTTGTGCATGTGACCTTATTGTCCTCAAGTTAATTTGAATCAGAGGTTACTTGTGCCTCTGGCCTTCCTCGCAGCGAAGAGATAAAATGATAGCAATCCAGTCATCCTGTCGTTGGGGACTCGGATGGTAAAGGGATGATTTCTCTGTTGTTATTTATGTGTGATGTATATCTTATCTGGCAGGTCAGGGATGAATGGTCTCACCAGCCACAATGAGTGAAGTGAAAATTCTTCTCTGTAAATAATGAAGATTGATCTAATAGCAGATCCCAAAGCTGCTGGCTAAGAGGAAATGGTTCCCCCATAACCTGCAGCGACACAAAGTTCATATTTCACTTGGCACAATTCTCCTCATATCAGCATAAAAAGCTGTCACTGATGTGATAGAGTATCAGAGTTAGCCTCTGACTGCTGATCTGAGGCCAGATTTTGTTTTACTCTCTGAAAGTACTATTGGATGAGCAATAAAATCATAGGAACTACTGTAGTTTAGGTGAAATGTATATGCTGTTCATAAATCGAATTTATATAAATCTAATGGTTGGATGGTCATGTATTTGGGGGGATAAACTGGAGAGCTATGCAACTGAGGGGTTTTCTGTCAGAAAGGGTTTCAAATAGAACTGTTTATAAAAGCCAAGACCCCATAACTATCAAAAGAATCACTGAAGAAAGACTTTTTTCTTTTATTATTTTTTCTTTTTTTCAAATCAATGAGCTGATTAGAATGTATTCCAAATCAAGAGCCAATATGCAATCTTTTCTGTTGAAACAATATGTAACAAAGACTGTATGGAATAACATGTATGCATTTTCAATAACAAAGGATCAGCTGTTGCCTAAAAATCATATGCTGCCTGCTCTCTGATGCAAAGTAGATGACTTTATTCAATGTACCTACACCTAGTGAAGTGGTGTCCTGTAAATAATGCAAGAATTGATTTGTAGAATAACATTGATGAATAAAGCAGACAGTCATTATTCTACAGAAAGACAGAAACCACAAGACAAATACCCAAGATGTCTGAACTAATAGCAGAGCACTACTTAAATGGATGCACCATACTGCATGCTAATGAGGCTCTGAAAACTGTCTTGCTCTGAAAAGTACAAAATGGCTGGTTTAAGCCCCATACATCAACTTAGCCACACTATTACTCTATTCTGCTGTAAGGAAAAAAAAGATAATGCTATATGAATTATACCACTAATTGTTTGATAAATACTATTGTGAGAAACTTCCTTTCAACATATTTAGTACTTGCCTTTTCTCTGTATGACTATAATATAAGGAAGTAACTGAATACAAATATCTTATTCGGATTGAACAGATAAACAAATACAAATGCAGATACTGTATTTCTCTATTAATTTCCTCTAACTATTCATATCTGTGAGGGAGTATGGCGCGGGAGGATTTACTTTCATGTAATGCAGGGTCAAGCATGTCAACAAAGATCATATTTATTAGATTAAACACTATATGGCCAAAAATATGTGGGCACCTGAGCATCACACCCATAAATGAGCCTTCCCCATACTGTTGCCACAAACACAAAAGCATGCAATTATCTAAAATGTCTTTGTGTATTATAGCTTTCAGATTTCACTTCACTGGAGCTAAAGGGTCTAAAACTATATAATGTATAGTTGCAGGCAGGATTTCCAAGTTTCAGCAAATTCCCACCCCAACTATAATTTAAAAAATGGACAAAACGATTTGAAACCAGCCCAGGTTTGGCCAATGGACAAGGGCGATATATATATTTTTTCTTTTCCTCAGTTTTTGCTTGGGAAGCAAATTAACAGTGGCATGCATGATTACTGATTACTGTTTACTGATTACTTCATAAAGTCATTGCTTCATATAGCCCAGACAGAAAAGAGAGTGCAGAAGCTAGCATATCTCGCTTGGGGTCTATAAATAATCATTTAATTAATTAGAAAAATTATTAACGGGTGGTATGGTGGTGCAGTGGTTAGCACTGTCGCCTCACAGCAAGAAGGTTCTAGGTTTGAATCTCGTATTTGACTTTGCATGCTCTCCGTGTGCCTGAATGGGTTTCCTCCAACAGCCCACAAACATGCCGATTAAGTCAACTGGCTACTCTAAATTGGCCTTAGGTGTGAATGGTTGTTTGTCTTTGTGTTAGCACTGAGATAAACTGGTGATCTATCCATGGTGTACCCTGCCTTTTGTCAAGTCAAGTAAGTTGGGATTGGCTCCAGCTTTCCTGTGACCCTAACAGATAAGCAGTATAGATGATGGATGGAGAAAATTATTTACTTGTATGGTCATTGCATGTGTTTTTGTTTAGTAAATTATCATTCGCAACTATTGTTGAACTAAAAGTTACCTTGAAAAAAAATCATACAGGCATTATAATTAAAGACAGCACTTGTTTTCTTTTTAAGAAAAAAAAAAGTATAGACAGTGCCCAGTTTCATTTTGAAACTAGTCTAGTTCCTCTCAAGGTTTCTTCCTCATGTGATTTCAGGGACATTCCCTGTCCCACTGTTGTCTCTGTCTTGCTCATTTGGGATGTAATGCTGCCTATGGATTTCTGTAAAACTGCACTGTAACAATATCTATTTTTAGAAGTGTTATAGAAATAAAATGTAATTACTTATTGCTAATTGCTACTACCTATAAGTCTAACATTTGCATTAAAAAATCTCATTATTTGCATGTGGTGGAAACAAGAGCATAATTATCACAACCAGTTCAAAGAATGTTCAATGATTCTCAATGTTTTCCAGTCAGTCCTCACTGCATGTACTCTGAAATGGCCCTTGCCATTGCTTTACATAAAACTTCAATAGCAACTATTTGAAATTCATGTGTTCCAACCAACTCTATTCATACAGATATATTATTTCCCTGGGCAATCTATGTTCAGATTTCTGTGGGCCATGATTTTATTACATGATGCACATACTACAGTTTCAGACACTCTGTCCTCTGAACTGCTCCACACTCATCAGCATGGCAGCTCTAATGAGCTCAATCAAAGTATTAATATGTAGAGACAATAATAAGGAGCTGATTTTTTTTTAAGTCCGAATTGTATTTTTCGTCTCACAATAAGTTCCAAATCAGTTCTGATATTTGAATATATTAAATTTAAAACCTGAAATTAGGTACATTTATTATTATTTTTGAGTCTGCTAGATGGTGTGTATAAAACTGAAAAATTTCATTTTCAAGATGTTTCTTTATGGGCTTTAGAATAGTGCAGAAACTTTCATTGGTTAGATTAATAAAACAGCAACTAGAGAATGGGAAAGATATTCACCTTTCTCAGTGCCAACTGTTATCTCTTTCAGGTTTTCAATTGTATAAAGCACATATAAAGCACATATCATAAAGCACAGTGTAGTCAAGCAAAAGAAGGTACTGTATTCATACATGTAGTCTGAGCCTCAGAGCAAGAAGGCGCTTAAAAGATTCTTCAGGTTGCTTTTGGACTTCCTTAGTTTTCCACAATGGTGAAACTTTGGTGGAAACCATTTAAAAGAACAGCTCTCTGAGGATTCTTTAAAGAACTATCCAGCATAGTCTGGGTGCTTCAATGAAATACTTCCTTCATTCTACCATTAACAGCAACTGATACTGCTGTTACCACTAGCAGATGGCAAAATGAATATTTAATTATATTGAAATATTAGTTCAGTGCTTAGTGATTTTGGTGTTAATTTGTTTGTTGGTGCTGTACTTACGGTAAGCTGCTGTCACAAGAGTACATCAAGCTACAAGCAGTGCAGTTACAATGGCATTTAATAGGAGAAAGAAATACTAGAACAATCCCAAACATAAGTGATAAACAGTTTTGCTGTTAGCACCTAAAAACAACAGACCGAGAACTTTTTCCTTACTCATCATTTTCTAACAACATTCAATGACATATAATGAGAAATCCAACGAAGAATTAGTGGAGACAGCAAACATTGTTCCAGACTTAGTGTTCCAGAATACAATGCAGCTATATGACACAGTTAGTTATGACAGTTAGTTAGCAATCTACAAGATGATAAGCACAATGGCACTGATGGTAGTGTTAGCATGAAAGCAGTGGTGGTGGGTGTTTTTTTTAAACAGGGGAAGCACATTTTAGGCCTACCTCATAAAATTTGTCAGTTATTGCATCCTGTTATTTGGAAGCAAATTCTTTTTTTATGTTGTAGAAAATGGTCTGTGACCCTGTTATACCAACAGGGAGTCTTTTCCAGAGGCTTGACCAGTTTCCTCTCAATGGCCAGCAGAGCAAGGTTGCTTAAATGGATTTGGACCATTGTGTTGTGGCTGTATGACTTGACCCATCTTAAGCAGGAGAAGCCCCTCTCTACTCCTGTTGATGTAGCTCCAATTGTTCCATTAAAGACAATAGCTTGTATATCTGAGCCACTGCACTATCCAACTCCATGTCTTTAGAAAACACCAAGAAATCACACAGCTTATCCCCGTTGCCCTGCAAGTCATGATTTGAGTGTAGGATTTGGAGTTCATATCTCAGTCTCCCTGAATCAAAGAAATGCCTGTAACTTTTCAGGACACTTTGGATTGCATCCTCAGGAAACACATGTCTCATTTCATCAACTTTGCCTGGATTGATTAGTTCTAGGAAGTGCATAGTTTCCAAATTTGAAAAATGCTGAGAAATCTGCTCCATAATTTTGTCTGGGATGGCCATGTACAGATTTCTTTAAAGCTGCTGGGTATCCTGCAATTGTGACAGACACCCGTGCTTTCGCCTAGGCTCATTTTGAGTGTCTGATGTGTGACTTGCCACTTTCTCACAAACATCTTTGAAAGCCTCCTCTGACCTCTTCTCCTTTGGAAAAGCAAGAGAAAAGAACATCTATAACCCTCTGATGTCAAAGACCACATCAGATTCTGAGAAGATTTGTTCATACTGTATGTGTTCAACATGAAAACAAACTCAAAATCCTTCAGTGTCCTTAAGAAGCCTTTGGCAGCATTGAGTGTTTCCTCATCTACTATGGTCTCATCCTCCATAATCTTTTCAAAAGTCTGCAGGAGCCCATCATTGTTGTTCTCCACAGTGCTCACAATTCATGATGCAAAGTTCCACCCAGTAGAGCATTTCTGGGCAACCTTGAACACCCTGCAGACTTGAGAAAAGACATCCTCTTGGTGGATTTAGAAAAAAATGTGGCAAAACCAGAGAGAGATGCAAAAAACCTTCTGGATTCAGGCAAGTATGAAGACATACAACAGAATTCAGTCTGTGTGCATAGCAGTGCACAAACATTGCATTGGGGGCTATTGCTTTAACTTTAGCCTGAAGTCCATTTAGAGAGGAAGCCATGACAGCAGCCTCATCATAGGTTTGAGCCACAAAATTTTCTTTGTAATTGTAGCCCTGCATTTTTTCACTTAAAACATCAAAGACAGATCTGGGATCTCATTGCCCTGAAATATATATATATATATAAAAAAAAAATCCAACAAATTGCTCCTGAACTTGACCTGCAGTATCAACATATCGAACTATGACAGACAATTGTGCATGACATGAAATGCCAGTTGTCTCATCTACTTTCCTTGCAAAAAAGAGGGCAGTTTGAACTTGTTCTTTGATTTCATCAACAACAATAGTTGCAATAGCAGAAAGCAAATAATTTTGAATGGAAAGGGACATGCCAGAAAACACTGAAGATGACTGGATGTGTGTGTCCAAGACAGAATCATATTTGGCTAATGTTTCAGTGACTCCCCTTGTTAGCAGATTCACTACCCTCATTATTCTATCTGAATGCCTGCTCTTGACAGCCAAGCAGTGAAGTGATATCAATTAGGTGGTTCAGAAAGGCCCTGTTTTTTTTCACTGTTTCATTGTGTTTTGCCACCCGAATGGGAACATCATTAACTGCATGTTCTACTCTGACCCTGCCAAGACAACTTAACCGTACACATGAACTCACATGTTCACTGCTTTTCTCATGTCTTTTGTATGCCCTGTCAAAGTTAGCCAGATCCCCAAAACCCAGTTTTGACCAAACAACCTGAGATGGTTTCATTAAGAAGCATGGCCAACAGTACATTCTCTTTGTCACAGCCAGCTCACCTTGTCATTCCAGGAGAGTTGAAAAGACTGGTTATCTTTCCCTGAATTTTGAACCAAATCAATCTTGAGCATTTATCTGCCTTGCTGTTTAATTCTGAGTCTCACCTTGTAAGGAAGACTATCAAATGGCTTCATCAAAATCAGGTCAACAATATTAGCACTGTCTGTCATTATGAACAGCTGGCTGGCTATCTACAACCCCACCCCGACCTAGTTTGAAATAAACGAGCAAATGTTACTAAACTGAAATAAAGAACAAGCTCAAGAATGCTATATTTATGTTTTTATTTACAGTAGGATATGTACAAATGAAAACAGTGGGCTATATCCCTGGCAAGTAATAGGCTACAAGCAACAGCTTGCCAAAAATGTACTGTACATGGGACTGCACTTGGAATGTTCCAATTCTACAGAAGTATAATTTCAAACACTGTCAATCAAAACAAGGTCCAGCCACTTTGACAGTTCCTCCAATCATCATGCAGCCAGCCCACTGCTCCATTTACTTCCAGAGATGCTGAGCTTCCCTGGAAATGATATATTGAAAAGGGAAAACAAAGAAACAGGGGGCATATTCCAACCAATTACAGGACAAGGGGTAGGGGAGGTGGAAGATGGGGGCGGTGTTGTTAGTATTATTGCCTTGGCAATGCACATTCATGAATCTGGGGGGCGGAGCTTCGGAAGGATCATTGAAGGGATGTGTGTATTTGCTAGGCTGTTGAGTTCAAATATCAACAATCTTTTTCCAGAATTGATAACTACAAAATCAATATTCAAATCATCAGAGTGGATTCTTCCATGAAGTACCCTACTAGATATTTGAGGCCCATTTAATTTCAACTGGTCTCACACTTACAAACTTACATAACTCCGTTATTTTAAAATGTTACAGTTAGGGTTGTTGTTGTAGTGGGGTTTCATTCTGCTGTATATTCATTACTATTAAAAAATAAATCCAAGATATAGCTCTTGTTCTTTACTTTTTACAATATAGAAAGCCTTAGAAAATGACAATGAGATGTGAATTATGAGCGCTTGAATACAGATGTTGGTGAGTAATCACAAAATTTTCTTCTATGGGAAATGACTAACCTTTAATTAATTCAAAGAATTATTAATATCTTAAACACACTGTATATACACACTTACACAAGGTAGCATTTCACCACAGACAACATGCTAGAAAGTTTATTAGTAAATCTTTTCTTTTGGCAAAAGAATCAGAAATTCTTTAGTACCTACAAACCAAAGTACAGAGATCCAGTGCTTCCTATTCTGAGTCTTGTAACACATAGGCTTTTGCAATTCAATTAAAATTCTATGAAGCCTTAAAAAATATATTGCTAATCATAATCACATTAGCTATATAATCTAGCCATTATAAAAGGCTGCAATTAATAGGGGTAAAATGCTATTGTGGAAAATTAAAGACAATTTTGAGGTCTAGACATTCATGTTTTGCTCGGTTTCATAGAAAAGTTCTTTAGGAAAATATTAGAATAAAATTACAAGCTGTTAGTTGTTATGGAAAGCTCTGATATTGAAGGACCAGACTAATCAGCTTTAATAGCTGCTGATGGCATGACTAACAGCACTTGGAGAGACTTGCACAGTTACAAATGGAGAATGAATGGAGGATCACAGATTAATAGTGAAAATGTTATTATGCATGGTCAGTAGGCTCACATTTATTTTGCTATACATTGTGAATAAAACCATGCTGCAGTAAATCCTCAAATATGTCAAATAGTAATACATTATAATAAATAAAAAAAATCCTTTAGTAATCTCTCACCTGCCACCATTTGCTGAAATGATTAAAGTCAAGTAGGTGAAACTGTAAAAAGCTCTGAATTCTGTGTCTTTCCTCTTTTGTGATAATATATTGAGGCAAGCTGACTGCTTCTGCAGAAGGCAGATAATACCGATGCTTCTCAGGCAGATGTAAGAGAACAGCAATCAATTCCAACGTGCATGAAAATCAATTCAGGAGGAAAGCTGAAGCAAATGAAACACTTCGTGTAAGTCTTCAAATACCAGTTAAACTGACTCTTTAACTAACAACAGTGGAAATCACCATGAGGAATTTTCTATAATCTAATGGCTATCACTTATTCTTTGGCCTGAAATTAAATCCTTACTGCTTATAGTGCAGTCTACATATCACAAATGGTCAGAAAAATGAATGGGCAGCAAACTATGTTTGGTTTTTATGCTTAATTTCCTCCTGAAAAGAATGTTTACTGTAAGAACGCAAAAGAATATGAATGCATTATTTGGATCGATCAAATAATGTGCTTGGATTCAAAAACAGATACAAATAGGAGTTTCACTATTCGCTTTTCCATCCTGAAAGCTTGGCTAGGCTCGAGAGATTTGCATCGACTGGGATCATGTGCATGTCAGATATATCAAATATGCAGATATTAAGCTCACAGGACAAAGAAAGTCCATGTTTACTGTCACAAATATAAAGATGTACTTAGTAACTGCCTGATTGCAGTGGTTTAAATTGAGCTAGTATTTTGGGAAGTAGAACTAATTAAAATTGTTAACTAAATATTGCAGGCAGGTACAAACAAAAATAATTACCTTGCAAGTAGGATTAAATCAGCAGAGTGATGTAGCTGAGGTTGAGAAACTGTTTGAACAAGAATTCCCACATTATGCTGACAGTGTTGGTATCACACTATAAAAACAACAACAACAACACAAAAAAAAAATATATATATATATACATAAAGAAATAAAATAACCTTCTGGCTTAGGCTACACCCACTTCAGGTAATATATAGATATTTGTAGAACTAAACAGTCATTACATTTTTTCATTATGTGCAATAGAAAATCATCTGGAATCTAGAATAATCTGAAATGTAATTTTGATTTAACCACTTCCATCCATTATCTATATCGCTTATCTGTTCGAGGTCATTGGGAAGCTGGAGCCAAGCCCAGCTGACTTCAGGTGAGAGATAGGGAACACCCTGGGCAGGTCACCAATCTATCGTAGGGCTAACACAGAGACAAACAGCCATTCACATTCACACCTATGGGCAATAAAGAGTAGCCAGTTGACCTAATCTACATGTCTTTGGACTGTGAGAGGAAACCCACGTATGCACAGTGAGAACATGCAAACTTCACACAGAAAGGCCCCAGTCAGCCAACACATTTGAACCCAGAACCTTCTTGCTGTGAGCTGACAGTACTAACCGCTGCACTAACATGCTGCCTCCAAACTCCATTAGCAAAAGTTGATTTTTAATCAAACATAATGAAACAAGAACATCTTTTCAACATTGCAGTCACACAGTACACATCTCAATGCAATTAAAACAGCCATGCACAAAAATACTTTTTCTCTAGTTTACCTATTTTTACATTTATTGTTTACATGCTTAAGGTTCACATTTCTGCCAGCAGAAGCTGATCATGAAGAAAAATGAAGGACATCCTTGTAAGACATTTATTATTCACATAGTAGTAACTTGAACACTGAACCACAGATAGATGATTTTGCATCTCAGTCATAGGAACAAACATAGCTATAATGTCTTGCTGTGAGAATACTGTATTCTGTATTCGATATCAGCGAACTCACGATCCTTACTGAGGTTGTGTGTGTGTGTGTGTGTGTGTGT
>JAQQZU010000039.1:8125809-8139438 GCA_030068025.1 Parauchenoglanis punctatus
GAATACTGTATTCTGTATTCGATATCAGCGAACTCACGATCCTTACTGAGGTTGTGTGTGTGTGTGTGTGTGTGTGTCTTGTGTGTTTTGAAGAGGATGAACACAGATGTTTGAGATTTCAATCAGTCAGTCAAAACTTTGTTCTGAAAAGCTTTTTTTTAAAAATAAGCAAACATATCAGTGCTCCTTAATCATATCGAACAACTCTGAAAATTGTACAGCTCTTGCCAGTAATTTGAATATAAACATTGTTGTGACAGGATTTTCTTTTCAGACATTTCTTTAACGTATTGTGTGCTTCCTTCTGGTGTCTAATTTGCTGTGCTTTGACTTCGATCAGCTCCAAATCAAAACACTGAACAATGACTAAGAATATTTTGACTGCGTATTTAATTGCTGCCTCAGTTGCTATGCCTCAATAAAGCCTATTGTGAAGTACTTTTAAAGCTGTTTCAACATAATGTGGTGCAATAGCTGAATTAATGATTATTGCTGATGTAGTGTGAGCACACGACAATTGTCTGGCTGGTCAGAATGCTAGAATGTCTTCTTTATCCAAGCAGACATGCAATCGATGGAGCTGTAACTACCGTCATCTATAATTATGCACAACATTAAAAAAAACTTCCTCAGCTTCAGATACAGCTGTAGATGCATTTCTCACAAAATAGTCTGTAATTTTCCTGATAAACTTTCATTTATAACTTCACTGTCTTGTACTGTGCAGAGTGAGCATAAGATTCCCTAGTGCATACATTTTGATTGATTTTGTTTCAAAATCAAAGTAATGTCTCCATCTGTGTTTGTTTCTATTTAGTGCTCCATAACTGGTTTTAACTAGAGATTTATTTGAGGACATTTTTGTACTTGCAAAAAAATAATTTAAAAAAATTATTGGATCTATTTCTCAAATCATAAATAAACTAGTAGGCTAATTTAAATCACCTTGACCATTACCAGATGTCATGAAAACCAGGCCAGGCAAGATGCATATCTTTCATTCACTCAGTTTATTAAAAGCATCAAGCAAAGGTAACAGAATAGGCAGGCAGATATCAGGATCAAACACAGACAAGAGTTCAGGCGATCAGCAAACAGAGTACACAAATCAAAGGCAGGGTCAGTAATCCAAATACACAGAATAGAATCCAAAACCAGAATAGCAATCATGGAATATAAGGCTTGGCAATAGTTGACAGACAAGGAGCAAGACTAATGCTTTGCGAAGCACACAACAAGCAATGAGGTATAAAAAGAGTCTTGAGTAGGTGTGTGAGTGATTGCTTCCCATCAGAAGTCAGGAAACTCAGAACGTGGGAGATAGTTCTCCATGTTGTCTGTGTGTGACACAACAGAATTACTTTGTAACAAGCCCAGAGGTGCATTTAAAATCCAAAAGGCATAGCAAGATAGATTAGCTAGCAATACAATAAATAAATACAAAATAAGCAGCATTGAGAGATATTGCACATAATAGTAAACAATGATTACATATAACAGTAAAGTTATTGCACATTACCTTCGTAGCTTGTTGTAAGTGACAGGTTATCTCAAGCTAAGGAGATATCAGAGTTCAACAATTTTATAGCAGTTGGGAGAAGGTATTTTTTCAGTCTTTTTGTACGTGTGCGGATTAGTCTGAAGGGCCTGCCTGATGGGAGGAGCTTAAACAAGTTATGTCCAAGGTGAGTAGTGCCCTTAATAATGTTTTTGGCCCTCTTCACACAGCAAGTCTCGTGTGGGTGTTCCAGTGATGGTAATTCAGAGCCAGTGATGTCTTATGATGTTTCTACGACCTGCTGCAGGGCTTTTTTTAGCAGCTTTTGTGCAGTTGCTGTACCATGCTATCATGCAATTAGTCTAGATGCTCTCTATGGTGCACTTGTAAAAGTGGACCATCAGCATCTGGTGGGAGGTTAATTCTCCTCAGCTTCCTCAGAAAGTAGAGGCGTTGTTGTGCTTTACCTACTACCGCTGAGGTGTTTTTAGCCCAGGAGAGGTCCTCTGTGATGGTGACTCGCAGAAACTTGAAACCGGAGACTCTCTCTACAACTTCCCCTTTCATAGTTACTGAACTGTAAGTGGTCTTTTTAGTGGTCCTAAAGTCCACACAGACTTCTTTGGTCTTTTTGGTGTTTAAGACAAGGTTATGGTGTATGTGTATGTGTAGGTGCAGGTGCAGACATGACAATAGACAGATATTAAGGATGAATGAATGAATGCTGTATGATCAAATTAATGAGCTTGGTCTTTGTCTTTCCCATGAATTTTATTCCTGACCACTCACTTGCCTGAATAAGAGTAAAAACCTTCCACTCAACCAAATAAACTTTTTGCTGTTACTCATTGTTGCATCCCATCTTGATGCACATGTCTTGTTGCTCTGTGAACATTTATGGCAAGTGCCTATTGCCTTTGGTGTTCAGTTATAAGGTAATGGGCTACTTGCTGCCATCAGTCTGTCCAGCAAACTGAAAAAAAAAACTTCCTAGCAAAATCTGTTATGTAGAAAACACTGTACTGTAATATGCTGTGTGTGAGGACAAAACATCTATCAGTAGTGCATGAACTATGCTAGTAGTAACTAGAAAAACATGATCCAGTTTTTACATAGTGCTGTGCACAAGTATTCATCCCCATTGAACTTAATCCATGTTAAGTTAGTTTCAATTCTTGTTCGTCACACTACAAAATGTGGAAAAAATCAAGGGGCAAATACTTAATGCAAGGCATTGTGAATTCCAGCCAGGCCAATATTTAACGAGTGACAGCATTTCACTCTGGGAAGTAAGAGTCCACCTAGTAACCCTACTAATACATCATCTCTGTTTATTTGATATTGATCTCTATTGGTATTGGAAGTGATGTTGGTGTTATCAGCTTATTTTTTTCAGGGATTTTAATTAACTTTTTCTGTAATGGGAAACTTTTTAAGGAAGGAGAAAAAAGAACCAGGAAGTGTAGACATCATTGCAGTTAGATGAATTATAAAAGTGTCAATAAAATCTAGATGTCTGTAAAAAACAACAACATCAACAACAACAACAAAAATGGTGAGGTGAGGTCTCTGAACAGGGCAAGCGCATGGCTGTACTTCCTCTCCCACCATCACATAGTTTGGTTGGTACTCATATCTTGGCATGTCATCATAAATGACAGCCCATAACCTGAAGCTGAATCCTAATAAGACTGAGATGCTATGTTTTCCAGTAAATGCAAGCCCACATCTTTATAATTCTGCCTTCTTCTAGAGCTATCTGGTCACTATGGATTTAAATATAAGAAACTTCAGTGTATTTTTGGACCATCAGTTATCATTCTAGGTAAACATTACTTTTTCATCCACACTTCCAGGACCAGTGTCAAGAAGGGACATGGTTGGATTTAGAAGCTTCGCTGCCAACTGGACGGCTACTTATCTCAAATATACACAAAGCCTGTTGGTCATCTGAATTACAATGTTTTAAATAAATCATCTGATGCAAAAGTTATTTTAAATGTACTGTAGCATATTTAATCAGAACAAAACTGGCTGAAACCTGACAGATAAGGAAATTGGCATGGAAGTAGGTTTGGATACATTTGAAAGTGATTTTCACTGCTACGATTGCATGGATTGCTTGCAGTAAAAAGCATCTGCACCTTAATAACTCTTGGCATTATGGATAGTGTAACATACCTTTCTAGAAAACTTAAAATCTGCAGTCATACAAGGTTAGTTGCAGTCTTAAAAGGTTACTGAAAGGGAAACTCACCCTTCCCAGAATCCAATTTGTTGTTTTTGAAAGTATGTGACTGCTACCTGCTAGCTCTGTGTGCAGCAAAACCTCTGGAAAATTCATTGTTAGTGATCCCTTCAAACTCATCTCAAACTTTTTCTTTATCTACATGTCATACATAGAAGCTTTGAACAAAATATGCACAATCTTTTATTTCCTTTGCAGCCACCAGCGAGGCTGACGAGACCGGTTTGGGTCCATTATGTATGTAATAACCGTACGAAAATGGAATGTCTTGATTGAAAGAATTTATAATATAGATAATTTGACAAAATATCTTCAATTTCAAGTTACAATTTGAAGTCTATGGCCTAGGATGTTGCCAAATTGTTGAGGATTGTTTTTGGACTATTTAAGCGTTGAAAATGGTGACTTGCTACTTGGCAATTTGTGAGCCGGCACCTTTAAGTTTAGTTACCTTACAAATATTGTTAGTGATTACAAACAGTCAAGCAGTGATTAAATAGATTTCAATAACATGTAAATAAACAGTGGGATTTATTTGGAAGGAGCATATGGCAGATCAATATTTGCAGTCAAGCAGCATTGTTTTTTGTCTGAGTTTGAGTTATGATTGGCGAGCGCTGTGGGGCTGGCTCTTCTAATTTGCATGAATTAACTTCATATTTCTCACAGTTTCATGAATCGGGTTTTTGCTGCTG
The DNA here is from genome assembly GCA_030068025.1 of Parauchenoglanis punctatus. Lineage (NCBI taxonomy): Eukaryota > Metazoa > Chordata > Actinopteri > Siluriformes > Auchenoglanididae > Parauchenoglanis > Parauchenoglanis punctatus. The sequence goes on from JAQQZU010000039.1 coordinate 8,130,251, forward strand.
GACATCACACAATCCCCATCGATAACTCTCTAATGACACCCTAAACAACCTATTGCATATAGAGCACTATCTAGGTCAGCAGTAATGGAGACTGATTTCAGACAGAACTTACTAACGAGTGCCCTGTAAACATATCAGTCATTACACAAACAACTCGAGCATTACAAATTACCTGACACAAAAATATAGAGGTTTTAACAGTAATGTCTGTGTTAAAAACACCACTAAGAAGTACCTAATTTTTATACAAAGTTGGCTATCCTTGTGTAACCATACTGACACGCAAAAGTGGTGTGTAGTGGTTGTACTGTACACTGGATATATGATGCACTGTATCAGCAAAACAAATAATTTGTACACTGAGAAATTATATAACAAAGCGGCTATAGTGCACTGAATCATGAGCAGGGAATGAATTCAGACATGGATGGAAGAGCACTCACTTATATAAATATACGAAGACCTCTATGTTGTGAGCAGGGCCTGACTCCTTCCTAATCTACAAAACATATTCAGCATCATTCCACTGGCTTCTCATAGCTGCCTGCATTAGATTTAAAATCCTGTGCCTTGCTTACAAAACCAAAAACAGTCCTGGGTAAGCATGTGCTCTTCAAACACATTACAAATCACTTCTGTAAGTCACTTAACCTAGGTGACTGTTTGCTAAAATTATAAATATGCATGTATGACTGTTTGGTTAGTACATTGATGATGTTACAATATGTATAGGTCAAGGAAGCACAGGAAGAAGTAAAATGTGCTCATTACCACTGACATTAGGACAACAGGATGTAATAAAAATCAACATTATCAGCATAATCAGCATTATCTGGAGTACTCGATTACCCGAGTTTTCATAGTCTTGTTGAAGGAGGTTGGCACTTCATATAAACTGAGAAAATGTTTTAAAACAGCTGTACATTGAAAACAACTTGGAAAGAAACACCAGTTGAGCACACTAGGCCATAAATGGTCAGGATTGGCAGCTTTTTATATTTTATTTCTTTTTTGGAAGACATATTTAATCTCTTCTTCTGTGATGAGGACAGAGGGTGACAGAGGGGAAGTCAGAAGCCATGGGGTTAATGATGAATTTAAATTATTAAAGCATTCATAGAACTCATTAAGTTTGGTACTTAGCAGCAGGATAAAACTGCTGAAACAGAGCACAGTACTTCTTCTAACATTTGCTTTCTTTTCTCCTAATTCAATTTGTAATCCATTTCATTGGAGTAGATCTCTTGAATTTCCTCTTCGGTGCCTTCAGCGTGTGTTGAGGCAGGTACTGATCTTTTTTCCTTGTTGTTTTTCGGATACGATTAATTTCCTTCCTCTCTATGGCTGTTCTCAATGAAACCGTGTGAAAAGCCTTGGTTTAGAATGCAGCATACACAGTCACTCTTCTCAGGCTCATCAGGCCTAATTCAAGAGCACTCGCATAGATTTTAATATTAATAATTAACCTCTCAACGAGCTCCGTTCTCAATTTTCCTGGAGTTTTTTTGGTAGTCAAGATTCTTTGTATCACTGACTAATTCTACTTTAAATCCTCCTCAGAAAAGAGGAGGACTTGTTCAGCTTGTTTATTAGCATCACAATGGTAGGATAATGGGGGAGCTAAAAGAGGCTGTTGCTACGAGACGGCTGACGGGGACTGTCACCGGGGCGGAGGTTTATCTCGCGTTCAACGGCCAAGGCGCGGGTGGAGAAGGACGTTCTGGCCTTCTCCAATTGGTGATGAACGAGCCATTTGGGCTATTAGTCACTGAGGACCACTACTACTCTCTTGGACCTATTCACACACAGCAGGGTGCTGAAAGGAGATACTCGAGCACATACTTAAGCCTTTGTTTCACATATGACAGGATAATAGACATACTCTTATACACTATTGAGTCCTGTACCTCCATGAGCTGAACAAATCTACAAGAACAAAGGAGAAGGATATACATATATGCAAAAATGCTGCAGCATTGCTACATGGCCATTTATATAAATGAGAGTCGCATAATGATTATTCAGTCATATTAAAATGCAAGATGAAGTGTTATTTATGCCAATAACATCTAATGAAACAATAAATAATGAAAAAAATAGAAAGCAGACAAGTCCTTCTGCATGTCACATTCGTAATGGGAAGCTGATCTCATGCAAAATTTATAAAACTTTAAACACACCTGGGTGAATGGAGACAAAATTATGATCACTGGCCCTGACCCTAACCTTATCCTTATTAATATTCAGTGACTATTATGAATTATTTATTAACTATTGTGAAACCAATTGGAATGATATGCAGTTACAAGAGTGAGGAATGAAAGAATATTTAAAGGGGCTCAAGTTGAGGCAGAGAACATGTAGAAGATGTGTACACAAAAATGTACTTTAGGGTGTTACCAAGTTTCCAGTCTTTTGCTTCAGGCATGTCTGGACCAGGTCTCCCTGTGGCGTCTGATGCTGGACAGATGGAATCTGCTTCCCTGTTTTACCCCAGGTATGTGTGAGACAGATAGATGGAGTGACAGCCTGACTGACAGAAATTTTTACCATTTTACAAATTTTTCTTTATTTCAAAAATCTCAAACATATACTTCAGATATGGCCATGGGTGCTCTGGTGAGGAATCATCATTTTTATCCGTCGTAGTCATCATCACCACTGCCATGTTCATATTGAACCGTCTAAAAAATGCAGAAAGCACTTTGAACTTGAGTGTAGGTGGACATTGTTCACTGTGATTGGTTTTCTCTTGTGACATACACAACATGTGGCCTATCACATTTTAGAAAAGAAAAGAAAATTCATCTGCTGACTTCAAAACTATGCTTCAAAGTAGCAAGCAATGGGAACCTCCTTAGAAATGTAGTGGAGTCAAAAGTGAAATGTTTGTCTTTAAAATGTAGTGGCGTAAAAGTCATAAGTTTCCAAACAAAATTAATACTCATGTAAAGTACATATACTTTGTACTTTATGATATATACTGTAATCATGTACAGTACTCAAGTAAATGTACTTTGTTACTGTCTACCTGTGGCCAAATGTAAAGCAAAGCCATTGCTACTCCCCCAGAGTTGATTATTTTCCACTAACACTACACCCTGAAGTGTTTTACAAAAGCAATTTTCCAGTGAATACAATTTTAAATTCATTGATGAACAAAATATTGTTCAGTCATTAGTCTCTCTTTATTTTCAATCTTAAAATTAATTCCATATTACCAAGAACTCAGAAAGTTCTCTGTCCTCAAGACTTTCTAGTGGTGGAAAACCTACCGAATGTTACAGATTGCAGTCACTGGAGTTTCATTCCTTAACTGCTATCATAAACAACATCTTACAGAACTCATCACCATATTATTGATTATAGGCTTTTCTTTGTTATACTTAGATTATGTGGATCGTCCACTTTACAAGTCCCTGTGAATGCGTTGTTACCATAGAAATGTTTATAACAAATGTATTTATATACACTTCTGATTACAACTTGCACTACTGTCCAAACTACAGTAGTCAATACTTTCTGAGGAATTAGTCAAAGAATTCAGCAGTGCTGTGGTATAAGAGAACATATTGAACATATTCTTGTACTGAACAGTACCTTAACAGAACAGAATCTTTAAAAATCAATTTGTGTTATATGTCGTAAGTGTACAGAGATCCATACTTGTCGATTCAGAGCACAATGTAAATAAAAATAAAGGGCATTTAACAGTGTCATAAATGCATTGGCCTTAATGTAAGTTTAATGTAAATATCTGGCTGTGAATGTATGCCTACTGTTTGCTCATGAGCTCAGGTGTGTGATTTTAGTCATCTGTGTATCTATTTTACGGGAACTGAGAGCATGAAGTTAGTGTGTTAACACAAAGGGTTGCTTGGACAGAAATAATGATTGCAGCAATTGCAGCAATAGATATCCGGACACACAAAGAGCTCCACACAGATTCCTGGAAACACATCATACTTGCTATTTGTCAATACATTTTGTCAATCCAACTTTTTTTCATGCTCATAGGAGAAATGGAGAACTGGAGCAGCTGTGAGCACTGTAGTGTATGCCAAAACCATGGTGCATTTTTTTAAAGACCCACTCATACAGAATACATGGAAGTAGTGAAGTCAGGGATCTTTTAGAAAGACAGAAATGAAAACAAAAATACACAATACAGGGCCAATGGTCTATAACGAAGTAATTTTGATGTTGGGTCTGAATTTTACGAGGAACTTGGAAGTTTTCCTGACCGTTACAAAACGCTGACACAGGAGACTCCTCTCATAAATGTTAAATAAATGTCTTCTTATAGACAGCTTCACCATATCAACAATATTATTTTATTAAATAACAACATTGAAATTTTTTTTTTTAACCTTAGATTATGTGGAGCATCTGTCATACAAATCTTTGTGAATGAGTTGTTTTTATAGAAATAATGTAAAGTTATCATTTGAATTATAGCCAGCATTATTGTTGGAGCCATGCTGTTGTAGAAAATTAATCAATACTGTCTAACCAATCAGAATTGAGGATTCAACAGTGCTGTAGTATAAAAACAATACAATCATGAGGGGACTGGTAAAATAGTACACTTGTAACATGACTTGGTAATAAGCTGTTCTTCTCTTATGCCAATTGTGCACAGATAGACTACTGATGTGCTTATGCCTTAAAAAAGGGGCTAAAAGTAGGCCACAATGATAAATATTAAATCAAAACTCACTACTCAAGCTCAACTGGATTGAAGTGTCTATAGTACTGAAGCCTACATAAGGGATTCATGTGGGGATCATGAGAGTACAGTCATGTAGCTACAACCTCGATTCCAAAAAAATGGGATGATATGTAAAATGTAACTAAAAACAAATTGCAGTGATTTGCAAATCCTCAATTGAATACCATACAAAGACAAGATATTGAATGTTCAAACTGATGAACTTTATTGTTTTTCAGAAATATACACTCAGTAAGTTCCAAAAAACTTGAGACAGGGGCAACACAAACTGGGAAAGTTGGGTAATGCTCAAAAAACACCTGTTTGGACCATTCCACAGGTAATATGGTTAATTTGTTCAGTCTTTCACAAGCAAGGATGGGGTGAGGTTCACCACTTTGTGAATAACTGTCTGGGCAAATAGTTCAACAATTAAGGAACAATGTTTCTCAATATACAATTGCAAGAAATTTAGGGATTTCACCATCTAAAATCTATAATAATCCATAAAGAAATTGGAGAATCTGGATAAATATATCTGCACGCAAGGAGCAAGGATCGAAAACCAACATTGAATGCCCATGACCTTCAATCCCTCAGGTGAAACTGCATTAAAAGCCAACATGATTGTATAGAAGACATTACTACTACATGCACGTTACTACAGCACAAAGTCCATAAGCCACAATCTGTGATAGTGTGGGGGTGTGTTAGTGCCCATGGCATGGGTAACTTGCACATCTGTGAAGGCACTATTAATTAACAGATTGTTTCATAGTAAACATAGTGCAGGTACTAGACTGACCTGTCTGCAGTCCAGACCTGTCTCCCATTAAAAATTTGTGAACATTATGAGTTATGTGCAAAATGTTATATTGTTGTATTATAAGTGCAAAATATGACAATGGAGACCCCAAACTGTTGAGTAACTGAAGTCATTTATCAAGCAAAATGGGAAAGAATTTCTCTTTAAATCTTCAACAGTTAGTGTTATTAAAGAAGATGTGATGTAACACAGTGGTAAACATGCCCCTGTCCCAACTTTTTTTGGAAACTGTTGTAGGCATCAAATACAGAATGACAATCGTTCAACCATCAATTCTATATTCACAAAAACCGAAAATAGTTTATCAGTTTGAACATTAAATATCATTACATTTCTTTTTTTATTTATGTTTTACACAGCATCCCAACTTTTTTGTAACCAGGGTAGTAATTACAAGCATTACTTTAACCTTGTATTCAAATAGCTGCAAAAGTTGACTGTATTCCTTCCTCCTTTCCACATTCTTGGGTTGTAGCTACTTTCCTGTCACTCAGCAACTACTTCTTGTGGAAAATGTCCAGAATTGAGAAAATCAGTATTGGTATTTCTGCTGGGTTTGTTGTATTGGCATTCAGTACGCTTGGCAGAGAAAAGAAGACCAGATGGAACAGCCTGCCAAAAAACATGTTGGACAACAAGCATGGGTCATTTAGGCTTTAGAGCATTTCCTGTCAACATGTTCTGGCTTGTTGTGGACTATGGAAGATTTGCATACAAATTTGGAATATAGAAAATCATTTGCAATGACTGTGATGGTGATAAATAATTCCATTTGGGGCACTGTATTGTGTTATTTTGTTAGCTAATTACTTAATATTTGACTATGTTTAGAAATCAAATAAATCAAAGCCAACATGACTCACTGCCATAGTACCAAAACACATATCAGTGAACTGAAGAACCAACATCTACAGTGACTTAAAAAATAAAGTAAGCTATGAAGAGTTAGTGCTTCCTTAAGTGTTATTGATGAGGTGAGTCTTCAGTCTTTGTTTGAAGATAGTCTGTGACTCAGCTGTTTAGTCAGCCAAGAGAAGTTAATTTCACCACCTGGATGGCAGCACAGAGAAGAACTTTAATAAATGTCTCACTTGTGTCTTGAGGGCTGGTGGGTTGAGTCAAGTTGTGCTCTAAGGAAATGTGGTACCAAGTGGGGATTGATGAATAATTGCAAGTAGAAGGGAGCTGGGTAATGGGACTGCACAAACACTTAAGTAGCTTCTGTGGATAGGCAAAATCAGATGCTCCAGCTATAAAGCTGAAACCTACATGACCAAGTCATGGTACATTCTGTACATGAGTACAGAATAATGCTGAGTGCAGAATGAAGCTGGCTGTCATTTATGTACCCTGAGAGATGATGTGTCCAAGGTGGGTCTGTAAGGTGTGTCGTGCAGAGTGGGGTGTGATAAATCTTTCATGGGAAATAGTGCTGATAATTTTTTGCCTTTGTAGGCAAGCTGCAGTGATATCTTGTTGTTGAAATCAAGTTGTGTATTCTGGATTAGTTACAGAGGTTGGATAGTGCATAGGGGCAGACCTGCCAAGAATGAGTGCAGTAGTCAGTTGGTGAAAGGATAAGGGACTGAACAAGCACTTGAGTAGGCTCTTTGAATAGAAATGGCAGAATCCTAATGGTGTTGGAGAATGGAGAAACCCTGGAGGGGTGAGATGTAATGCTACTTGTGCCACCATTCTGCCAACACCTGCAAATTTGCACCAATTTTCATGATCCTGTCGTGAAGCTGTGTGAAAAATGATTAAGGTCTGTATAGAGGGAATGTTAGACTTTGTGCCGTCTTACAACTTCATTTGCAAAAATCATTTAAACTCTTACTCAACTTCCATGTATCATTTAAATTGGTCTAAATGTCTATAGCTTTTCAGCAGTGAAAAGAGCTGCAGAGATTCAACCTTGGCCACTGACAGTTAAACTCTGGATAGTCTGGCTAATCAATGCCCCTAGCCACTATGATCATCAACCCTAATCATGACAAGCATTCCCACCAAATAGTTTGTGGTTTTGTTCCCAGCTTAGTAAAAGAAGAACAGATCAGCTGTTCCAACCCAACTGAAGGGCTCTTCATCAACAAACAGCCACAGTGAGGTTCCTCTTCACTAAACCCTTAGTGTTGGCACTGTCCCTGTTCCCAGTCTGTATGCTAACACTACTGGACACACTGTGCAAAAAAAAAAAAACAAGCCAATGCATATTAATGAGAGATGGTTGGGTGCACTTGTCCAGCACTTCAGAAACCTCTCTCCCCACACTGCACAACAGCATGATGTAAAGGTCTGTTAGTCTGAGTCTGACACACAGAGCTGCTCTCCCATCCCTTAATTAACATATTGCCTTCTTTATATCTGTGAAAGTAGCAGTGCTGCAGGAATTTATAGCTTATGTTAGAACAAGGTTTATGTGAAGTTCAACCTAAGAACGATAGATTCAATTAAGAAATTGTTTTGAAAATAGTAAGTAAAAATCAATGCGGGTGTTGTTGTTAGTGCTGTTGCCTTGGCAATGCGTGTCCATGAATTTGGGGGCAGAGCTTCTGAAAGAGTGCTGAAGGGAGGTGTGTACGTATTTTTCTGTTGAATTCAAATATCCACAATCTTTCTCCAAAATTGATGACGTTCCCTTTAAATGCATGTAGCAGTAATAACATTAGTAGTACAATATAAAGAGATGTGTAGACATGTGTAAGTGACAATTATTGCTTGTTAAATCTTTAAAAAAAAACATTTTATTCTTTATATTTTCATTGATGATTTCTAAGTACTTAAATCTCAACATTACTTGAATAAAAACGAAGAAAAAAAACAGTTGAATGAAGTCACAAGAAAAAATACTAACCTCATGCCACCACTAACCTTATTTTAAAGGCCATGCTAAAAAAATTCATGATTCAATTTCAATTGAGGGGCTCTATTTCCATGCACAATCAAGCAAAACATACTGTGTAACCCTGTTGTGTTTCAGTTTAGATGGGAAACAAGCAATTTTTGTGTGATTATGTGCTGTTATTATTGTGTCATAAATTAATGTGCTGTATTGAGTTCTTTGGAGTGGTACAAAAGGGTGTGTGACATTTGTAATCTGCCCACAAAGTTGGATTTTCAAACATATTTTTTTCCAAATATGAGCATGCACTAGGCTAACGCTTCCCAAGAATCCCCCTCTACTGATGTTGCGATAAAGCAGAATTTTCCTAAACTCAACTGCAATACAATGTTTGCCCTATTTCTTACAACTAAGTATTATTGGTGTAATGTTACCCATTTCCAATGTAAACAGACAACTTAAATATGGCTAAATACAACAAACTTAATTATTTTATCAGACACAAATAACAATTACTATTATTAAATGCCAATTCACTCAGGTGATATAATAATAATAATAATAATAATAATAATAATAATAATAATAATAAATCATTCTAGGCGGTGCAGTGTTTCGCACTGTCGCCTCACAGCAAGAAGGTCCTGGGTTCGATCCCCGGGTCACCCAGGGTACCTTTCTGTGCGGAGTTTGATGTTCTCCCCGTGCATGTGTGGGTTTCCTCTGGGTGCACCGGTTTCCTCCCACAGTCCAAAGACATGCAGATTAGGTCAACTGGCTACTCTAACTTGCCCATAGGTGTGAATGCG
>JAQQZU010000039.1:8139538-8151398 GCA_030068025.1 Parauchenoglanis punctatus
TGCTGGGATTGGCTCCAGCTTCCCCGCGACCCAGATGGATAAAGCGGTATAGATAATGGATGGATGGATGGATAAATCATTCTATTAAAGCAACTGTCATATGCAGGCAGAATGCAGTGAGAATGCAGGGAGAATGCAGGTGCGGTTCAGTGTTTTAATAAAAATAATCAGGCAGAGGTACAAAATCAGCAGGCAGAATTCTAAACAGTAAATAGGCATGGGTCAATCGATCAGTCAATGAGACTTGACTAGGCAAAGCAGATAAACACGTCAACCAAAAAACAGACACAGTATCAAAACCATAAATCACACACGATAACAAACGACTTGGCAGTAGTAGCCTCAGGAGGAGCTATGCTATTGCTTCACAAGGTGGTTGTGGAATTGAGAGTCCTTATGAAGTCCTGTGTGTGTGTGTGTGTGTGTGTGTGTGTGTGTTTGTGTGTTTGTGTGTGTGTGTGTGTGTGTGTGTGTGTGTGATTGGATGCACCTGCCTCGAATTAGAAGTATTTCTAATTGGAAAGATTAGAATTGTAGGCATCAAATACAGGCATCCTCTAGATTCAGAGCGTGGGGGTGTGTCTGCTGTGATGTCATCATGAGTGTGCTCATGGGAATCGTAGTCAGTGTTTGCGGCATTATTGTTCTTGGGGATTGGAGTTTTCTTTGCAGGAGGCAGGTGCGGACATGACAGCAACCAATTTATGATCTCTGAAAGATCCAATACCTCTATATATACTCCTATAGGCATACAGTTAGGTCCATATGTATGTGGACAGTGACATAATTTTAATGTTTTTGCCTCTGTACACCATTTCAGATTTCAAATAAAATCATTAGAATTATAGGTAATTACTCAAATAAAGTCATCAGAAAGATATCACTGAAGTGTAGAATTTCAGCTTTAATTCAAAGATTTTAACAAAAAAATTGCATAATGCAAATATTTGCAAGAAACTCCTCTGTGTGTGTGTGGTTATGTCTGTCTGACTATGTCTCTCTAGTAGCTGTTCAGATAGAAAGTGACATAACTTAAATTTCTCTGTAACAATGCAGCAGTCGATCAGCTATTTTTTTTCTATGAGGGGCATGCAGGAAAAGCCTAAACAATGTAAAGCAAGCACACACAACTGCGGAAAAAATATGAGCATGAAATGAAATGAATCGGTGAAATGAAGAATGGGAAAAAAGAGAGATGTGGTTAATATATACTCTCCTGTGCTGGGTCTCTGGCCAACTCAAGTGAAAAATGCACAGTGATTACGAAGGTGAGGCCTCAGAATCAATGTGCCCTGCTCTTATCAATCTCTCGCACCATAACACAGATGGATGCACACAGCCCTCAGAGGATATTAGACCTGAAGTTTGACATTTAGGTGCTCTGGTAGATCACAGAGCGGTGAGAAGGGGCAGAAATAAACAAAGCCTTTCTTGAGTGGAGTGGATATGACAAAAAGGCGACTCTTAAATGCCATGCTGATTCGTATCTTTTTTTTCCTAAACATAAGGTCATGGTAGTCATGGTAGTCATTCAGGTGGACGCCATAGTCTAAAGCAATGCATGTTGTTGATGTTGTAGTCAACACTGACTTCCAGCAGCACTTTGATGGGTTTACAGAGAGAGAAAGAAAGGGATCACATGGGATTTAGTCCATACAGGGAACATCCGTGTCCCCTGTATACAACCAACCCCCCAACAACCACACAGACACACACCCACACACATATGCACACACATGATTGGGATATTGTTTGTTTATTTCTTCTCCATAATGTTCAGATATTAAAATTTTCTCTTTGGGTGTCTTGGTCAATTTTATTAGTCCCACATTTGGATTCAGAGACTTAACATTGATTTTAAGTGACATTTACCTGAAATATCAAACACTGTTGATGCTAGAATGAGGTCAGGATTTTCATCAATTTTATTAATTAAATAATTCAATTAAGCTGAGCAAGTATGACAACCAGCCCACACCTCCAAATTACTCATAAAGCCAAAAGTGTGACTAGAACACAAATAGAAAGGAAGAAAACATGACAGGGTGCACTGCTTTAGGAAAAATAATGAATGACAAGGTGGTTTGATCCTGGTTACTGGTTACGTGTACCACTCCGAAGTTGATCATTATCCTACTCCAGCACGTCCTGAAGTATTTTATTCTTCTATACCTCAACAATTCACCAAGAATTACCATTTCTAATTTATTCATGAACAACTCATCACACTTTTAACAGTTTATAGTTATATGTTGTACATGAATATGTTGTTATCACAACTACAAACAGTCATTCCCTTACAAGCTTTTATTTTTCTGGCTTTGAAGTTAATAAGATATATATATATTATATACTGTATGTTATAAAGCCTTGACACTGGAGATTCCATCCATGAATGTTAAATGAACACTTACAGAAAGCATCACCACATATTTGATTATAAATTTTTCTTTGCCAAACAACAGCTTAATAATTTTATTATTTGTTTTAGACACAAGGCCCTGTGAATGGACTGTCATTATAGAAACCATAAAGTACTATATTAGAACAAGTGCATTAGAAAAACCTATACCTGTCATGTTATAGAAGAATAATCACCTTCTGACCAATAATATTTCAGAATTCAGCAGCACGGGCTATAGTACAAATAGAATGAAATATCAACTGTGTACTCAATGCACACCGTTCATGCTGTTGTAGACAGATACCACATTTGATCCCTGAGATCCCTGTTTGCATGTTTGCTTAATGACCAGTAAATGTAATTCCCCAATCTGGCTTGTGTTTGCACAGGTTTCGGCCTAGGCAAGAAGCCAGACCTCTCCATGGCAATAAATACAGTTACAGAGGTTCCAGTATCTCTACAGCTGTAATGAGCCTGAAAGCAGAAGCAGAAATTATTTATGAAACATATGATATATGAAGCATATATTTTAAGTACTTCATCCTTCATCCCTTCACTTCATAGTTCTCAGTTGTGGTCCAGTGGGATCCTTGTTTCCTTTCTCTAACAACTGCTTTAACTAATAAAAACTTCATAACTAGTTGTTGAACTGAATCAGATGTCTAGTGGAAAGAAATGTATTGCATGGTATATGATAGATTGGACAGGACTTTATTAAGAGTAGAACAGTTACCCAGAGATGTTGTATTATAAGTTTGTGGGATGTCAAAAATTTTAGCTTTATTTTAAGCACTTAATACGTTTATATTAAAATATTAAACCATAAAGCAGCACCCATTGCTACACAGTTAAAAGTATAGTCAGCAATTCTGGCTAAAGGTAGCAGTTTCAATCCTTCTCTTTAGTGTTCGGTCTAAAGTAGAAGACCGGAACATGGCGAGCTTTCCAAGCTACACTAGTACAGTACAGACAATTCATTTCCCTGACTGGTTGGATATTGGTGAATTCAACATCAGTGTGGTCACCATTGACGCTGGGGTTTCTCTTTTCTCCGGGCAAAGATTTTATTGACAGCTGCAGAAATGTGGAGAAAAAAACCTGAAACAAAAGACTGCCAGATACTACAGAAGTGTTCTTACTCTAACTTCACAGCACAATCTTACTCTTATATTGATTATTTTGGGAGAAACAAAGTAATCACCAGTGGAAATGTAATGAGTTAAGATGGTGGTGTTCTTAAGTGGAAGTTTAGTGGTTCGAGCCTCAGCACCGCCAGAGTGAGGGGTTCTTCATTTTCCCATGGAGCTTCATTTACCATAAGCATAATCAGCTACATTCAGGGAAGCTTCATGCTGCCATAGAGCAAAAAGTGTTCCACAAAGAAGCACGTTAATGGGGCCTACACTCCTGGGCAAAAAAAATGAGGCAAAATTTTATTGCAAAACATTAAGCTTTTAATGGTCTCAACAAAAATCTCAAGGCAGAAAATTAACAAGAAATAAAAAAAGCACCCCTGAGACCTCAGCCTTCTTTTGCTCATCCATGCTCATTGCTGAAACTGTTGGGGGGAAAATCTGGAAACAGGGAAGTTCACTTACATAGTCTTCTGGTACGCAAAGAGAAAATCATGAAAAGATTTAAATGTTTAAATGATATAAAATTGAAACTAACTTCTCTGGGTGTTCAAAATTTTCCAAAATCTCTTCTGTTTGAAGATTTTAACATTGAGTGGAACAACATGGACTCTGCAAGTTTACCCACAAGACTTGAATATTTAAATGAAATCAAGAGAAAAGCTGTCCCACATCAAATTACTTTATCTTTTTGTTTAATTCCAGCTAATATTCCTGACCAATGATTTGCTGTTGAGACCATTAAAAGCTTAATGCTTTGCAATATTAGGTTTGCCTCATTTTTTTGCCCAAGAGTGTACACTTCATAGGCTACAAAGTACACTCAAACCCACAAAACCCGTGTGGTTATTTATCTCAACAAACATAGCAGCCTTTTGTCACTAGCTTATCTTCCTAAATGTCATGTCTTTCATATGAAATACCACTGCAACAGAAATAGCCTAACAGATGTTAACAAGCACAACAAGAAATACTTACTCATTACAGTCTTAATTTGCTGTCTCTAACTATATGAAAGATTTTGTATCTTTGATGTATTGTGATTTCTCTGAAATGTTCCAATCTTATGTATTGATAGCCTTGCATAATTTGTCATTTTTAAGTAGTTTAGAATGAGTTGGTTCACAGCATATTGTTTCACAGAATATCATAATCAAAATGTGACAATAGCAAAAGTGGCCAACAGGTGTCACCGTGGAGATGGGTGTTGGACTGTTTCGAAACCTTGAAACAATTGCGGCACAATCGCTTCAAACGTTTCAGTGTTTTACAAAGCCTCGCTCTTTGGAGTTCACAAAGAGAATGCTATGCAGGTAGCGAGGGGCAAATCCATGACATGAGTAAACTTGCTTATTTGGCATTAACGTTTGCTAGCATGAAAGATCAGCTAAATGCTAACATGTTAATCCTCGTATCCTATAATGCAAATATAACGTGAAACTGATAACCGTTAAAAAAATGGAAACCTATCATATTAGGTTTGTTTAAAATGCTATTTAATAATTAGCTCTCCATAGTTTTTGTTTTTATCATATAATCAAAGTAGCTAGCACATGGTCTCAGCTGTGACTAGCTGGGTGGAGCACATATGTTACTCTATATGTATCAGCCTCCATCTCAGTTCCAACTAACTGTATTTTTATTCAACATCATGAATTATTTCATTATTAGGTACTATTTTATCCTAGTCTGCCTCTAGGTAGATCCAAAGCTAATTTTGGGACCACTGTGCCAGGAATACACCCAGCAATGGACACCAGTTCCCAGAAACAAATTACAACCGTAAGCCTTCATCAAAATATCAGTGACAATGACCAGGAAAAAATACATCTTTAATCTTTACTTTCAAGTGGTATTTTATAGAATCTCTTCAGATTCAAAACAAGAAATGTATGCTCTTTTTCCTGTATTTTCTACAAAATGTTTCATGCAACTAGTGAGTAATATGGATTTCCAAGAGCAATTAAGTTGATGCTAAAACAGCTATGAAGGATGCACACAGGACTACACTCAAAGACAACATGAAGCCAAGAGAGCTCTTGAGGCTTTTTAGTATCTTCATAGGAAATACAAACACACATGCATGCAATCACTTTGAATTGTCAGTAGAGAGAACCTGAAGGAGTACTTGGGGACTGGGGATGCATACAATGTGTTTGTTTCAAAGGAAATCATAAGTAAAGTGCTTCAAGGAAGCTGTGCTTACATTTTTCCACGTTCTCCTCTCTCTCATTCTGTCTGTCCCATTTTGAATGTCTTGTTTTCTCTCCTCCTCCCTGGAAGACCTATAAATTCTGCGCCTGTCTCTCTGCTCATATTATATCCAAAACATATATCTGATGAGGAGCATGATCATCAATATTCATCCAGTGGCTACTGAGGCATTAATATTCATGGTGGTAATGCTTGTTCACAGATTCACCCAGCAACTAGAATTACTGTAGGAGGGAGAGAGGGTCATGCACGGGCATTCAGACCACTCTTCATTAGAGGCCCTGTGCAGACAAGTCTAAGCGAGTGAAATCTCCTGCAGTGGCAACCGCTATTTATTCTGTACCACTTTTCTGGTAGATGCACACAGAGAGACAAACAAAGGGAGAAACAGAGAGTGGTTAGTGCTCTTGTAAAGGGATAACAATTCAAGCAATGCAAACACTCATTGGGTGTCAAGTTAGATGGACATGATAACTAGTTTTTGAAATATGTTTTTCTAAATAGAGCTTTAGTCTTTATTCACTGCTGTGGCCACTGTGGACATTATGGTTTCTGTTTTGGGAAATGAAATACTTTATCATCATGGTTTTGAATCTTAAAAAAATTAACAGACACACAAGATCTGCTACATAATAAATACGTATCAAGATAAATAACTGCTGTACATATTTTTAACTACAAATTAATTATAGCTAATCCCTACAAAAACCTAACATTTTCTGCTCAAGAGCAACTGTGTGGGCGAGGTAACGGTGGCTGGTCATGATATTAGAAGTGAGGGCTAATCAATTGCTTGACAATGAAACTATTAGAGTTGAGGAAGGCATTATATGAACCTGTTTCATTGACGGCATAATAAGAATGATGAGAAGCAAACAATTACATGCACACAAACTTGTGCATTTTTGATTGTTTTTTTTTTGGACTGTAATGGCATATTACATTTAAGTTGTGTTTTCTTTGAATATCTATATGGCAACCAGAACTTAATCATTTCATTTAAACCAAAACTCTAAACTACCAGTTCTATCATCTGTCTACTTTTAGCTTCTCCACCAAAAGCATTTTGGGCATAAAGGGATGATAGAGTATTTATCTCCACCTTGTTCGGGTTTATTACACCCATGACTATTTCGTATCCTCCTTCTCAGTCATGTGTTACAAATGGGTCAACAATTTGAGATCAAATTTAGGGGGGGGTGGGGGTTCCACTCACATGACATGAATTTCACTGATAGACAACATGAATTTTTTTTTTTGGTGTTGATGCCGCTTCCACAAAAATCCAAAATTATCCACCTTAAAATATTTGTTAATGCACTATAGAAAGTAATTGATATTTAGATATTGAGATTAATTTAGTAATGGCAAGTTGATAAACTCATGTATGTTCAGTAATCCCTGCCTAAACAACTGAGTATAGGAAGAGCAGCTATTTTTGATCATGTGCACTTGTCCACTTACATGTCACTCGGCAAAGGAAAGAACAATATCAACAAGTGATTGCGGCTGCAAGTATTCTAAAATTAACTTAATGAAATGATGCCATAAATAAAGTAATTGGATTTTAGAACATATAAGTAATAACAGGTAAGTGTACAAAAGTCTTTTGTTTTAGTTTTTTTTTGCTGTGCCATCATAGTAAAAATATCAGTTGCTTTGCTGACTTTTTAACTTTTGAGGTAATTGGTTTCCTCACTTTCTCTAAGTAAATTCAACTTATTAGAATTTACAATGTGGCAAACAAATGTCTAAGAAGAATCAGGTTAACTCTGCTAGCACATCTTCCCAGCTGGATAAACAGCCAGACGGGGAAGGAAAAAGTGGCAAGAAAGATATACGAGCTGGGCTGAGTGCTATATAGGTGAAGGATTGCTAGTTTAACAATCTACACTGATTACAATAGAACTGTAATACAAGCTGGGCCACAAAATAGCAGAAGCGGTAAATTTAGAGTTTCTGGCATGGAATCAGTTTCACTGTGCTCCTGTTTAAGTGCCTGTTATCATACTGACGGTTCCAGATGGTTCCACTGTGGCTATAGGCAAATTAACCAGAGCTTTTACAGCACTAGGTGTAGAAGACAATGGATATGACACTAAGATTATTATATTGTTGCAGTCCAATCCTTCTGCTGCTTTCTGTTCATTTAACAAAAAAGTCATCTTAGGAACTTCTTGCTATGACAGTAACTCCTACACTAAAAACCAAATGTTAATAAATGCTGTTTGATGGAATTTCAGTCACAGCCACTGATGCACAAAGAGCTGAATGAGCAGAAAATGAAAAGGTAAAAAGGTGGCTGACGTTGTCATTTTGCTAATTATAAAGGCGTTTTCACACTCGGGCCATATTGCTTGAATACAGTGGTTGTGGGAGGGTGTCATGATTGCATGCTCAGATTAAGCCTTTCAGTTGAATCTGCTTGCTTATAGAATGTTGTCCCATGCTATTGTAGAACTCGAGACAACAATAGCATGATAAGTTACATAACCAATAATTTGACTCACTGCCCGGTCTTTTTCACACACACACACACACACACACCTGAGTTCATCACCATGTTCAGGTGGACCAGAGAGCCATTCCTGTCAGCAAACACAGCTTTTACAGGTGGTGCTGAACATGAATGTGTGAAAACATAATTTGCTAAAAATAGCAGAAATCTTTCAACAGGAAGGAGCAGCTACACTACAGATTACGTAAACTACGGCTAACAGTGTAGTTCAAAAATGAATCAAAAGTTGACATGGGCTTCAATTATTAATTTTTCACTAATCTCTAGTGATCAAAAATATAGGTACAGCCAGTTCTATGAGCATTGTAATTATTTTTCAGAAAAAAACCCATATGTATTTGGTAGAGTGGTTGTGGGCTTCATCAAATCAATAATGTTCAATAAGTTGCCCTATATAATATTTCTGTCATTTGACCACTTTACCCTGTAATTATTACACAAGGATGGGCAATACAAGCCTCATACAATTTCTGTCTCATACATTAGCTGTATATAGCTCTTTACTATGTGTGACAAGCTGTCATCTGAGCTCTACTTACATATATCACCTAGTGTGTTCTCTGATAACAGCCTGGCATGTTAATGAAGTAGCTGCATGCAATGAAACACACACACAGTGTCATATAATGTATTTATAAAAAAAAAAAATGGAGGAATGAAGTAGGGTCTCTATATAATGTGCAATATTATATCTCATGTTATGGTGTCTTTGGCTTTTCACAGACCATTTACTTCAGTAGAAGCAGCATAAAACTCTAATGAGGAAATTCATCACTCATTTCACAATGGTTAAATAGACCTTACAGAACAATAATGCTGGCCAATTTAATTGGTCCCTTTTCAAAATGTATTTCAATCTTTCATTTGTTAATGTGGTGAAGTGGTAAAGCTGCATTTTTAGCCTGAGTAGAACTGAGAAAATGAAAGAACATTACAACAAAGCACATGCATGCTATTTTCCACAAACAGTATTTGCAACAATTTACACCTTCAAGTAACCATCATTCATTAGAAGTTCTTGCCAAGCCAGCACAAGTTCCAAAGAACATTGTTGCCATACATTATGTACGTGTTTTAAACTGCCCTGGAAGTTATTCATGGTTCATAGAACCAATGTTCAATTTTATCCTTCATAAAAAACCATGGCTGCATCTGAATATTCATACTGCCATACTATATAGTATGCAATAAGCAGTATGCCATAACTGGTTGGGTGTCTGAATACTCAGTAGACATTACAGTAGTTGAACAGTACCCATATGATCTACTAAATATGTAGTATAAAAAGGTACCACACTACGCTGGACCACACTGTCTCATAATTCAGCTGGTGCCTCCAAAAAAGCAAAGAAGAAGAATTCCCCCAGAGGAAATGCCAGACCAAAGTGAAGCCAGTTGCTGTAGGTTCCAAGTGGTGTCTCTGATAATGTACAAAAGGAACAGATTAAATATTTCTGCCGTTGCAGAATTTTTTTTGATTTTCATGGCATATGCAGGTATAAGTCATCTTTGAACATCTGGATCAAAAGACAGGTAAGATGGTGCCATAGTACGTATGAATTGTGTCCTTATTAGTCACTCGCATACTCATAGTACATGCTACTTAACCAATGTTAGTACGTGACAAGTGTTCAGATGCAGCCCAGAGCTGGTGTGGAACACATGGATTATTTAAGACAACAATGGCACGAGGAACAGGACAGCATAGGACTACCCTGAAAGGTTCTCAGAGATGGCTGTTTCTCTTACACTATTGGGAGAGGCAATGTTAACCTTGTAGAATCTGGAGAAAGTGCAAAATGATGCTAGCAGCTAGCTAGCTAAATAAGGCCAAGGGAGAGTCACAGAATCTGGGCAACTAGTTCATACATAGGTCAATGTGATGACATCCACTACTCACTAGGCCAGTCTCCGCTTACACAAGGGAGCTTCTTGTGTCCTTATAGCTGATGAACAGTTGGTCTCAGGATTGGCTGGTTGCTGGTTTTCTAAGTGGGGTCTGAGGAAACATAGACATAGCATCCTCTTGCTCTTCTAATAAGGGGTGGGAAAGATGGCTGGTGATTTGAAGAGAGGGCTGTGGAAAAATACAAGCCTCTGGGGTCTACAGTCTGAGCTCCCAAATCATTGGTTTTAGTTGAGCCATGTCTGCCACAAAGTCATCGATTCATGTTAATTCAGTCTCCTGGGCTTTTCATGCTTCTTGGTTGTTGCCAGGACTGGGCATTTGTAACTAGCAGGCTGTTTGTGGGGCTTGGGCCAGATTCATCTCAAAGCCAGGGTCCAAATCTATCAGCCAAATGTGCCATGTTGACATCTTCTACACAGTCAGTGAGGTGGATATCCAAGTCAAAAACAATATCTGTGAGATGGTCGGTATACTGAGGTAGTTAGCACATGCTGGCTCCCATTTTTGGCTACTGAAATGATTCAGAGACTGACTTAATGTCTTGTAGAATGGTTATTTCTGGCTATCCACTGATTCACTCAGTACCCACTCGAAAATGATTAGAAAACAGATGATTAGCAAACTGACGCTATACATTTTTTTTTGTTCTTGATGGACAATAATTAGCTTAAATTAAGGCCTAATTCACATGTAGACCTAAATGTATGATCCTTTAATCTATTCAAATTTGTTACAGAGCAAAAAAAGAACTGAAAGCCTTCTTCAATTTATATAGCGAGTGCATGTTGGGCGGGAAAAAAGAACAAGGACTTTTTGTAAAAGAACTTTTTGTGTAAATGAACTTGAATACCCACACTAAAGGGCAGTTTCTATCTAAAGGGCAGTTTCTATTTAAATAACGTATTACTGAAAATGACCAATAAAGAGTATGTTTTAAATGAAGGAACGGACTTTATTTTTTATCTATAAAGACCTTAAAACTTAAAACATTCATGAGCTACTCTAAAGAATTCATGAATACAAAATGCTCAGTAGAAAGTTGTTTCCACAAAAAATAAACATGAAGTTCTTAATCATTTGTTCCCAAAGGTTATACTGAAAGGGCTTTTAATTTAAATGGACAATTGAATATACAGTATACTTTGCGCAATATTGCATCCTTTTGTAAAGGCAAGTGACAAAGAATGTGCCTTTTGCCTTTTGTAAAGGCAAATGTTACATAGTAAAGTCTAAGGTTCCTGTTTATAGGATTTCTGAAAAATAGCACTTTCTCCAACACTTTATTTAGCTGTGTATCTTTCTATATTTTCATCAACATATTGTGTTTGTTCTGGTGAGTTGATCAGTTATTTGGATCACACCTTTAAGCTCAATTAAACAATTGAAGTACTGGGTTGTTATTTAGTTATTCTTCTTAAAACATAATTTTATAATTTATAGTTATTAAAGGAAGGTAGGTAGCCTGGACCAGCTAAAGATTCACAATCAAATAAATATCCTGACAATTTAAATATTCAAATGATACAATTTCCTGCTTTGTCTTTGTTTTTGATCCTAAGCATTTCTGAAGTATTTTAAACCTACACTACCGGTCAAAAGTTTGGTCACACCTTCTAATTCAATTTTTTCTTTATTTTTATGACTTTAAAAGAGACTGGATAATGATGGACTGTTGTTTCTCT
>JAQQZU010000039.1:8154209-8175000 GCA_030068025.1 Parauchenoglanis punctatus
CAATGTAGAAAGCAAAAAAAATAAAGAAAAACCTATGAAAAAGAGTAGGTGACCCCAAACTTTTGACCGGTAGTGTAGATATTTCCCACCCTCATATAATTCTAGTACAGTGTTTGTGCATGTTCACAAAATATTTCCAATGTAAGAAACCAGGAACGGTGACTTACACAGTTTTCTCAGTAATCTGGTCTGTTGCTCACTGATCAAAACTATCCACACAAAAACTGTTAAAAACTTTTATTCAGTTTACACTTTCCATCAAATGAAAATACACCAATAAAATATAATAACTCCAGAACATGACTTTTCACAATTTGTGTACGATTTCATGCTGTAGAATAGACACCCTAGGCTGTAACAAAAATCCATGTCCAATCCAACATTAGCACAAAGTGTGTAACGGACACATTTAAGCATCATTATTCCCATATCATTACAGTGTCTTACTACACTTTGGGCAAAAAACATTCAGTCCTAATAGACATAGTACATGAGATTCTTCAGAGTCTTTCTTTCAAAAACAAATAAATGTTTGTGTAGAAGAGGCTAGTAAACTGGCTAATAGATTAATTTGGCTTTTTAAATCCATACAAAGACATTTTACTGCCACAATTTCAAGGGTAAACAATCAATTTCCTTGCTGCAAACCACATTTATTTTGTCATATCAATATGCGCATTCATATTATTCATATATGCATAAAATCCATGCATCCATAGGGCATATTATTTATTATTAATTGTAATTGAAAATTCAGTGCAAAATAATAATATAGGACAATCAGAAAAATGCTTAACTAGCATACACTACCAACCACTTAACATGGTTAATTTGATATTGAAACTTTACCATTGGACATTTTGTGCACATATAAAAATTCATGTCCCACAACACAAAATAACATTCATGCAACATAACTTGCCACATGCTCATTTTGTTTTTATCGCACAGTGCAGACTGAGCTATTTAATTTCACATCAACACTCTTTGACATTATTAAAGAAAACAGCATATCAAATCCATATTCAATGTAGTCACAAAGTGTCCCAAGTACAGAATGTACAAAAGTGATGGTCCAAAAGGTATTTATTTTTACAACAAAATAAAATCACAAATTAGTTGTTGCACTTCTTCTCCTAAAAGGTTCGCTGTTCTTTTTTAGTTCTGTTTGCAATATTCTGAATGCCATGTTCGTGAAATTAGGTGTTTGTGAAATTAATTTGTTATTAGATGGAAATTTTGCATCAAATCACCTGATGGTTTAGGAAATTAAATGCAACCTCAAAGTAAAAGTGCCTTTGTCTTCATTGTCAGTATGATTGTGATTCATGAAAATGGTTTTGCTATTGGTCATGTAAACTAATCTGATTGGCACTGATACTAGACTGACAATTCACAGACAGATTTCTTAGCACTAAAACAATTCATAATGACAAAAAAAAAAAATGCATACTCACAAATGAAAGCATATTTTCATTATAAATACTACATTATTTACACCCATTCACAACTGTTCAACAACTGAGAAGAATCTGAACAATACCAATTGATGGAAAGTAGTTGTTGTTTCTGGACATATTAAAAACTGAATTATTTCCACAGAGCCTACATTTAATATCACCATAACTGTGAATTAGAAGGCTGTCTAATATGTAATTTAAAAATAAACAAATAAGGTCAAAAGATAAAGATAAAAAACTAACAGTGACTGTTTTATCACATTATAACACTATTCTCAGTGGTTGTACTGATTATCTGATGAACTTCACAAAGAGAGCAATGTAAATTACAAATCCTTATAAATATCTGAAGAACTGTTACTTTTGTAATCATGATACATCAACATGGGCGATGTTTATGAAAGAATATGTGCTCTCAACAAGATTTTGTTTTCTGAAATAATAAGTTAGGTCACGCAGTTTCATTGTCAGTGCATTTGGCATCAGACAGCAGGAAAAAGCAGAGAGAAAGTGTACTTAAGTAAAAGTATGAGTATTGTCTCCAAAAAGTATGGAGCAAAACATTTTAAAACACTCAAGTATACAACAGAAAAAGGTAAAGAACTTTAACTGATAAACAAGCTGACAATTACAATACATCATGTCCGACGCTGGGTCACTAGCTAGTTCACTAAGCAATTAGTCTTAAGGAAAATACTCTGCTCAGACAAACTAGACTAACTATTTGGCTTGCTGCTTGGCTAATGTTTAAAGAGCAATTAGCAATGAATGCTGAGGCATGGCAGCAATAAAACAAAACTTTCAGCAAAAGAACACCTGGCTCAGAAAAAAGGGAAAAAAATGAAAAAATAGAAAACTCTCATGGTCTTTGAGATTTTAAAGGCCAAAACGAATGGAGTAAAACAGTATGTTTTTACATATCAAAGTAAAAATCTTCCAAAGTAGTATTTAAGTACAGTAAAGAAGAAAAAAAAAGCTTTCTCAATCAAGGTTCCTTTCAGTTTTTTCACTTCACAGGTTTTGGGATTCATTCAGTTATTTAATTATTTATTTGCTTGCTTGCTTGTTTATTATCACAAGCCTGGATAATTTCATTTCCAGCTGCGCAGTCTCTTCTCACCAGGTTGAGAGTACCAGCTTAAGATGATCCCATGTCGATTTGTCCTCTGTGCACTCAGGTGGAAGGTAATTTAATACACCCAGAACTAACAGTACAGATCAGCATAGCTCAGAGCAGCATGTGGCTGTTTTTATTTTTTTTTTACATTTCCTCAGCAATGTGTAAGAAAAGGCTTAATATAGCAGAACCATTTTACAGTACTGATTTACCAAACTGGGAATTTCGGTTTGAAACCCGTATTCAGTGTAAGTCCTCCCTTCAGGCAAAAAATCCTATACCAGTTAGTAGTAACGCTATCACTTTATAGCACTGACTTTTTTCATGATTTCCCAGAATAAAATGTATAGAAATGATGTTAGTGGCTGTCTGAAAAGGATGAATATGTATGTAGAATGTATATATAGGTTATTAGATGAGTTGTTGTCCCATCCAGGGTGTATTCTGGGTTTTCTGGACCCTGACTAGGGTCATGTGCATACTAAAAATGAATAAATGACTGTACTGGTGTGTCAGAATTATCTAAGCCCAAATGCCAAAGTTTCTGACCAAAGACAATTGAAGCGCCGTTAATTTTCAATATATAAACAGATGCCATTTAAAGAAGTTTGCTAGTAAATGTAGTATCTAGCTATCCATTTTGCTAGCATTAGCTTCTGGATTTTTGTCACATGAGTACTACTTTTTTTCCAAGTAGAATTATTTGTGTAGCACGTTAAATTTCCTTCACAGCTAGTAATCTTTTTTCTAAAGAAAAAAAAAACCCAGTTGGTCATTATTCACAATGGAATAGGCAAATGGACTAAAAAAAAATGAGACAGCTTTCCTAAACCTATAAATACTACATGGATGCCTTGAGTGACTACTATGTATGCACGTGTCAAGCCTGCATCTCAGTTTAGTCAGGAAATCAGGCAGTTAGCCAGCAAGAGAACTCTTCCTAGCTGGCAAAAACTTCAACAGCCCACTCAACAAATTTACTGGCAGTTTCTGGAACCTACTGGAACTAGAAGCTCGTATCCAGCCAATTTCTTACTGTGACCTTTTATATTTTGTTCTAGTTTCAAAAGAAATATTTGGATCACTGAGAAATATCAAACATTTGATGAAATCCCCATCATGAATGCCCTAACAACCTCAACAGCCGATCTGTAGCAAAACTTAGTGTCTTTTTTCTCAGCTTTACTCAAGCAATACTAAACATTCCCGGCGTGGCCGCTCTTCCAGTCTGGGCAGAAAAGTTGACCCTCTTGGCAGAGACACTGTATGAGCTAACGTCCTCCTGCTCTGTCTCATATTCAGGGCTTGAGGAATCTTTGATCACACTGTAGTAGACAGGGGCATTGTGTTTTGACGTCTTCTCCTTACTGTTGGCGCCCTTGCAGTGGCAGAGCTTCTTAAAAGCCGTGCGGAATTTTTGCGACATGGCGTTGTATATGATGGGGTTGATGGCGCTGTTGGTGTAGATGCTCATGCGGCAGAAAAGCAGAAACCAAGTGTTGAGGTACGGAGGGTCCATGAGCGAGTTCACCACCACCAGAGTGCGATAAGGCATCCAGAGCAGAGCGAACAACACCACCACCACTGCCAGCATCTTAGTCACCTACAATATTAAAGGACAGGAACTAAATAATAAGAAAGGACAGGAACGAAACACCACCATAGTGTACGTGTAATATATGAAGGTCTCCTGAATCGTTGTTGCTAGCAATTATAATGGAAGTTAAGAAAATAAATAAAACATTTTTTTTTGTTTTTTTATATTATCTTAACCACTAAATGAGCAATAAAGGTTCAGTTTTCAAAGGACAAAATATGTCCTATGTCTTGTTTTTCATTTTTCATTTTCACTAACTGCTTTATCTAGTCAGTTTAGCGGTGGATTTAGGGCCTCTCCCAGGAAAACTTGCAGTGAGACAGGAATATGACCTGGATGTGATGCCAGCCAGTTCATCACAGGGCACCATGCACACACATTCACACCTAAGGGAAATTTAAAGTTACTAGTCTACCTGCTGGCATGCTTTTGAGAGGTAAAAGGAAACTATTGAACCCAGAGAAAACCCACAGCCAGTAAACTGAGCTCTGGATCAAGCCAGGAGCTGTGAAGTGGCAACGCTATCTACTGCACCACCATGCTGCCCAAGGTTCAGTTAATTAAATAAAAATGGAAACGATTGCCTCAGTATGCCTCATAATACATTAAATATAGATATAGTGTATATTTTTCAGTTTTTTATTAAATAGGTAGCTGATGGATGTTTACCATGCATAATTTTTTTGGCATTTGAACAGAACAATTTTTTTTTTTTGCTTGGCAAATCAAATCATCTGTTATTTCAGGGCAATTAATGAAGTTCATAGGTTTGTGCATTGTAGCCTGCATGATGCCTCGATGCACTAATTGAATTACTGAAAATACCCGCAATTATAGAAGCATTGGTAGGAATGTTTTGGTAGTCTACCACTAAGCAAAGTAGAAGCGTGGTGTTAGATGCAGTGTGAAGTGCCAGACAGTAATCCTTTGAATCTCTTGCTAGAAAAGAGTGTTTTCATGGTCAATTTGCAAGTATATTATGGGTACTCCTGTAATTGGCAGCAAAATGAGCTCATACTTGTCTTACACTTGCAGCTCTTGATGGAATATTGTATCATTTTTGTCCTTGTCTCACAGCCTGCCCTGGTTTCTTTCTCATCAAATTCTGCTTTGGCTGCCTTTATTAGGTACAGTATTATTACAAAGAGTATTTAATGTAACTCTGTATACAGCACTTGAATATTATCTTGACTTCAATATTTTTGTCACACTTCATGCATTGGACAAAGATGAGATGGCACCAAAATTTCACTTCGATATGTGACAGGTGGCTAATAATGTAAATATAATATTTCACTGTAGCCAAATTAGTAACAGCATTGCACAGACAGAAGGAAAGCAATTAAAGAATGTGTGCATGTCTGACAAGTCATAGTCTACTTAAGAAAATCTCAACACTATAAGCAATCAGCTATTCATGTGACAGCTGGCCATTAAGAGCATTTGTCAATTATTCCAACTTTGTGACATTTAATGCTGTAAGCTATTAGGTTCTCACTATTCTTATAAAAGAGCAGCGCACCTGTTTTCTGGAGGACACTGCACCCTTATTTGGTTTGCAGGAGACCTTCACCGTGCTGTTCGTTCGTCCCTGGTGGATTGAGTCATTTCCTCTTTCTGACAAATTTGCTGGTAAAGGGTTCATGAACAATATTCTAGCAATCAACCCGTAAAGCACTGTAGCCACAACCAGCGGAATTACATAAAACAGCGTGAAGTCCAAAAAGTAAATTGGCATGTAGAGGTTCCTTGACACCCGATAACCACATCTCACAACGACACCATTGGCATAAACCATCTCGTGTATATCGACGAGGAAAAACCACATGATGCAGTAGAGTGAGGTGAAAATCCAAACGCAGGCGATGATCTTTTTGGCTCTGGATACAGTACATATGAACTGTGCCTTGATGGAGTGGCATATCGCGATGTAGCGCTCAACGGTGAAAGCTGTGATGGAGCAAGAGGAAACATTGATGCCCAGATACTGCAGGTAAGTGATACACAAGCAGCCAACGTAGCCATAGATCCAGGAAGAAACCACCTCAGAGATATTGGGCAGTCCAGCTGCTAAGAGAACAATGAGATCTGCAATGGCCAAGCTGACCAGATAACAGTTAGTTGGAGTCATCATGTGTTTGGTCCGGAGAACCACCAAGACGACCATGATGTTGCCGGCTATTCCTACACCACAAATGAGCAGGGATAGGAATATGGTGATGACCTGGACTTCCAGTGAGTTCTCTGGCATATTAGTCAGAGGTTCAGTATTGGTGAAGTTAGTGATAGCACTCGGAGTCACATTCTCCATTGTAATGTCGCTATGTCTCCTACACTTTCAGGTTCTCTGGATAGATGTGAATGATCAATTGGAATTTTTTTTCAGCATCAGTTGACATGATCCTATAAATCATACACAACCAGAGAGAAGGAAATGATCTTATTCAGAAGTCTTATAGTAATTTTTTCGTAAATAAAATCTATAATTTCCTACAAGCATTTTCTATGAAAGTAGTAAGGAATAAAAAAAGAGATAACTTACCATGATTACATTTTGATTAACTGGATTTCCTCTGGTCTTGTAGAGCAGTGTGTGTGTGTGTGTATATGTGTGCATGCAGATATTTATTTCAAATCAATGTTCCTCAGCATCTAATAAGGTGGCAGCATGCTGCAGAGTGCCAGCACTCTCTATCAGCTTCCCCTTTTCCTTCCTCCCTCCTTCTCGCTCTGTCTCTCTAACAGTCCATTGGCCAGCCCCCCTTTTTACCCTGTCTCTCTTGTTCATCACCCTAACACTCCCACTCCTTTACTGTCACGACCCTTTTTTCCTTTTCTTTCATTTAATAGCTGCTCTCATTATCTTGCCTTACTACAACCTCTCTATTACAAGCATACTAATTGCTTTCAGCCTATAGTATAGACTCTACACATATACCTAGGGCATATTTTAATGTTGTTCTTGTATTCAATGTAATTTTTATTCCGAAAGAGAAGGTGTTTGGATCAAAAGGAGTGGCAAATAATTCAGATAATGCATTCGACTTTGGCTCCAGCTTTAGTGTCCAGTGAGCCAAGTCTGTGACAATATGATTGCCAGTCATCAGAGAAGAACAGAAAGAGCTGGCTTTGGGCTGATTTGTGAGCAAAACACTTTCGGTTCATTACTTGTTAGACAGCGAAGATGTATTACATATACTCTGTTTGAAGTATTTTGTACTCCCTTTTTGGAATCACAGTTATTAATTATAATAAGCAGATATGAATGATCCAAAATGTAGCTGCACATTTCAAACCTTGTAAATGAGAGTCCATTTATTTTGGCAAATGATGTACCAATTAGTTTGTCAGTAGCTACAGCTCCATCATCTCCTCTTCTCTTTCTTTCTCTGACACACACACACACACACACACACACACACACACACACCCTCTATCATCCTCTTTCTCTTTGCTGTCTGTCGCTCTTACTTTCTATTTTACTCTAATTTCTCTCTGCCTGTGCCACCAGCCACCACTTTTGGATGTAATTTTGTGTGAGCTGTTAGTGAGAAGACATGTCAAGAGCCTTTCATTTGTTCTGCTGGAGGAATTTGAAAGGTTCTCCCTAGCCGATTCCATTTACCTTGTGTTATCTTTCCCCCTGTCGTTTACTCTGAAACACTAGACAAATCTACTTATTCCAAATGAGAGCAAGAGGGGCAGAAAATGTCATTCCATTGTTTACAAACAATTGAAATATAAAGTAAGAGAAAAGAGCCTCTCTGTGCAATTGACTGCTGCTTTATTGTACTCAGTGCTCTGAAATCTACAATTTACAACTGAGAGTGCGTGGTAAATTACAGCAACGAATCAGTTCTGAGTGGAACAGACACCTAGGAATTAGAGGGAAGCCAAGAGGGACTTCCATCCAGGCAGACATGCAACATGAAAGAAAGAGAGAGAAAGGCTATTTGTGAGAGAGAGAGAAGGAAACAAGGTGAGAGAGGAAGTTTAGTTGAAAAAGTTTTTTCTCTGCCAAAAACTGCATGTGCAATCAGAACTTTCTTTTTTTTTTTCTTTTACCAGTCCCTTTCTTCAACAAAATTGGTGATGGAGTATTTCTCAGCGAGATCCCATTTTATCCATTTTCATTGCAATACAGCTACCCAACATCTAGTACTTATATATATTGCTAAGTTATGTGAGGTAGATGTGATAGCATGCCTTAATCCTAGTTCTGTCCTATATAGTATCTATGCAAAACAATGTCATTCAAGTTATCATATGTTGGACCATATTAAACTAAACAGGCAGTAATGTAACCACAATGTTTAGGATGTGTATCTACATATTAGCAATTGCTAGGATTAATTTTATATTTTGTAGCTATTCGGATGAAAATTGGTTTTCATCTTTTAGCAGTTTTATGGCCATGGAGAAAAGGTATTCAAACTGTGAAGCAGGGAGGAATTACCAGGGGTTTGGTGCAGGTGAGGGATAAGATGAAAAATCCTAAAAGATAATTATTTAAAATGATTAAACCTGGCAACCTTTAAGCATTTTGCACGGGAGCTCCACATTTCATCATCGGCCTATGCTGGAATGCACAAACATACCAAATATATACCCAAAATATGCCATTTTCTCTTTCCCCAATAAAATGAAGCCAGTGGATTAGTCAATCAATGTATAAATATAAAATGATTGACAGTTGTGCAGATATTTTTAACTGACCTCCTGGAAGCCCTGCCCCTGTTTACCCATCTCATGTAGTAACTTGT
Organism: Parauchenoglanis punctatus; assembly: GCA_030068025.1. Taxonomy (NCBI): domain Eukaryota; kingdom Metazoa; phylum Chordata; class Actinopteri; order Siluriformes; family Auchenoglanididae; genus Parauchenoglanis; species Parauchenoglanis punctatus. Next base: position 8,163,147 of record JAQQZU010000039.1, read on the forward strand.
CGTCTTGCCTTGATTTTCTTGCTTGAAACGAGTGGCACCTTTTTTCTGTCACAGTAAGTGGAGACTATTGGAGTTTATTAATTTGTAATAATATTTAAGAATGTCTTTAACATAGCTCACATTAGACATGTACATATGTACATAGTTAACATCAGTTAACTATATTATTAGAGATTTCCACCAGAAACGTTTCAACCAAAATAGTCAAAAACTATACAATATAATAAGGCTGAAAAAGATGGCATTTTAATGGAACTGAAAAATAAATTAAACCTGGCTTGTATGTTTTGCGATCCTGTGCCAGTCAGTGCTGAGAAATGCTGAAAGAGTTTAAATAAACGCGAGGCTTGAGGCGGGCTGGTAGGGCTCTCAAAGATCTGGGAAGTGGGCCTCATGGAGAAAAAGGTTGAATATTTTTGCCACAGATAATTAGTTGGAACTCATAGTTAGATGTAACTTTTAGAATTTTCCTAAGCTAACATTACCTAAGACAAAGTAAAGTGGTAATGTTAGGTAAAGTTAGCACTAACACAAGTGACCATATTAAACTATGCTACCATCCTCACATTATGGGTATATTAATAGCTGATAAAAGTTTGAGATGGTTGTTTATACTGAATTAGATCCGACACTGATATTAAGCTAAAACTGTTTTAATTGATGAAAACCTCTTGCTAGTGACTGCAAATTGTAGCTAATATTAGCATACTTGTTCTTTTCTGTTTAGTTTTCTGACATAACAAAATTTAATTTATAATTAGATATTACTATTACTACTATTATGTTAAGCATTAGATTTTTGGTAATCTAACATTGGCTAAAACATGAGGCAACATAAGTACTGAACTTGTGTGGTAACACATTTAACTTTGCTGACATTTTTGTTTGTTTTTTTAGCTTTTTGTTTATATTATTTCTTAATAAAATCTGACATACTTGTTTAAACCAAATTAGATTAACCTAATTAATGCGATTAACCTAAATTGTGATTAACCTCAAACTGAGTCCCAAATTTACAAGAATAAATAGTTAATACAAAGTAGGCTGCATTGTAGCTGTCAAATCATACTAATGAGGGGTTCTGAGTAGTGCACTGGTCCAAACGTTTGTTCTAAACAAGTCCAGCTGTCCTATGACATTGCATGAGCAGCCGTGTGAAAGGATGCATTGGTTTAGAGGAAGCACGTGTTAGTTGTCACCATCTCAGCTGTCATATGGGGACAATTAGCTGATGGGTGCATCCAAAAAAATGTACTACTAAGAAATAGAATATTTTTTGATTGATGATATTATTGTTATCAGACAGAACCTTCTGAATTATAGTGTTGTGAGTTTTTAAGTCCAAATACACTGTTATAATGTGTATATCTTATAATAGTGTTTAAATTTGATTTATACACAAAATTATTAATAATAACTTTAATTAATAATAAATAAAAAATAAACAAATGTAAAAAAAATGTAGCTGTCCATTATAATCTGTACACATTTAATAAATAACAGGAGGCATGCAATTATTTGAGACTTAAGTTATGACTAATAGAGTTTTGAATAAAATTATTCAATAAACATTTTTTATTTACAGTAGAAAATCAGTGTACTTTGGCTTGTTGTTGTAGCAACCCACTTTGTTAATTACTAAATGGGTTTGCAATTTTGTTCATTTGTGAATGTTCATTTTGTGAATGTTTAGAGTGTATGTCTAGGCCGAATAACATTGTCCATCTTTCAAAATCTTTTATATTACATTTTATATTAAGGTTAGATAATCAGGCTTCTGGGGGAAAAATCCCTAATTAGTTGCATAGACAAATAAACTTGGAAAAGCTAAAAATGGCTAATCTTAGAGACTAGCCCTTGATACAGACTTGATTCATTTACTTTAGCATGCATTAATATTCACATTCAGAAACATGAAAAATTGACTGCATGTTTTAAAAATGGATTTCAAAGGATGACAAGCATGCGGACTAAACCAGCACACCCCAAAAAGATGAATGCACATATAGTTTTGGACAATAAAATGCTCTGCTCTCAAAGGATTTTAGAGCTCTATACAGAAGATACCTAGGTGCTACAGTGCCATCAGAAAAAAACGTGCACTGAGTAAGAAAAACACACTAGAGGCTTTTAGTCGATCTTCACAAAAGCAGAAATTTATACTGTAGATCTGAAAGATTTTTTGATAAATTTGAAAGAAGACACAATGCCAGCGATGTACAAGTACTCATGTAGGTTAAACAAGGAATAAAAATTTATTTAAAGAAAATGTAAAATTTTTAGTCAAATTTGTTTTCGAACATTACATGTGCACACTAGTTACCAAGAAAAAGAAATATCTATCATCTGACGTCTGTTCAGAAAACATTCATAATTGAAACCATTTTTCTAATTACCTGAATAATCAGCAAAAAGGCATGATTGTCTTTTCATTAATATCCTGTTTTCTTTTATCCTTTTATTCTACAGCATGTGAACAGGTACAGTTCTTTGCATAAAACCTGGTACCCTTTCACTGCTCCACAATGACAGTAATCAGCAGTCTGAGACTTAATTTGTAAAACATGACTAGCAATAAGGTACAGGTCTATGTTAAACAAAAGTGATGGTGAATTACCTCAAAATTGAAAAGTCTGTTCATACAACCGATTTAATCAACGCAGCATTACTAATTACTGTTCAAATATTCCAGACACAAATATGTATATGGTCCGTGGTTAAACAACACTGAAAAAGTAGATTTTCATTTTTATTTAGTAATAACAAGCATTTTGTCTCTTGTAATTCCTGATAGACTTCTGCAGATCACTGCAGGTCTTCCACACACATATACATATGTATACACATTTACATGTACAGCATGTATAAACACATGCATACATACAAACACACTGAAATAAAATTGTCACTTCAAGTTCTAGACAACGCTATTCATGCACAGCCCAGTGGATTTAAATCTGTTAGGCTACTGACATCAAGTGGACATTTAGAGACACATCATCCTTGCTTTGTTGTACAGAGATGTGGAAATTGTAGAATATACAGTATTATGTGTTACAGTTCTTAATATAAATTTGTTTGTAATAAATAGAATTTAATAAAAAAAAGTAATGAAATTGATAATGAATATAAATATTAATTATAATAATAATATTGTTAGATGTTGTTATAAGGTGTTAATAGTACACAACTGATGTGTGTTAAACATAAATCTGGGTTCTTTTCTTTTCAAATGCAGCTCACCCTAGAGTAACCAATACACCTGCCAGCACCTTTTTGAGAGGCAGGAGGAAACTGGAGAACCTGGAAAAAACCAAACAGACACAGAGAGAACAATGGCCAGAACAAACCCCGGGCTTAGGATTGAACCAAAGAACCTGGAGCTGTGAAGTGCCAGTGAAGTGCCAGTACCCTCTACACCGCGGTGCTGTCCTTACCATAATTTAGTCATACATAAAATATTTTTTAGTCAAATATTCAAATATAATGAAGCCAATTTGACAGTTTCAACCAATACAATCAGAGATCTGGCTCCTGGTTTTCATCAGTGTGCTTCACCGTATTGTCTTTTCTTGAAGGAAAACATGCATATAATCTAGCAAGAGGTAAAAGCTTTAATAGTCTCTTATCGTTTCCCTGCTTCAAGCTCTCAGTGTTTTCAAGTTCTGCTTGTTTGGCCTGCTTTCTCTTCTTCTTGCTCATAATTTGATCAATAAGATATGTGATTCTTTTCTCTTCCTGGTTCTGAAAGAAAGAAGAGGCCACTTTCCTGCGAAGGCGTCGAGCGTAGACTTCCAGGAAAGTGAGACAGTAACTGAGGAAGTATAGCAGGAGCAGTGCGAGTATCACACCTGCATTTAGCTTGCTTGGCCGGGTCTTGCACTGAGTCACATCAGAACTAATGGTGGCATTGTAGAGTCTGGAGAAGTTCACCACTTCCGAGGCTTTGCAGCCAAATATCTCGCAGGTGTTATGCTTATAATTAACCTATTGGGATTGGATGGATAGCAAACAAACAAACAAAAAAGAATGTTAAAATTGGAAAGATAAAATATATGGAAAATTACAGTTTTTACAATAACTACAAGGGTTAATGGTAGTTCTTTCACAGTAAGAATTGATGATTGCTACAACCATGGTTAATTTTGTTGTGTCATGACAAGCCTTGTAGCCTCTTATGTAACAAGAACCATGTCAGTAATAGGCAAGTTATAAGAAATGTTGCAAACCTTACCTTAAAATGGATGTACATGGAAATGTCAGTAGGTGGAATGTCCAAAAGCCAAGGCCCGCCTGTTACCACAGCATAATGCACTATATGGTCAAGTACTAGAAGCATGATTGTCATCAACAGATACAATGTGATCATGAGAATGGGAAGTAAACATTTAAGGAGTTCTCTTTTTGACATTCTGAAGCTGGTGACGTTCACTCCATTTTTCACATCTTTTGCTTCCACTTGGATTCCTCTGCTGTCTGCATTTTTTTTGAGCAGCCCTGTAACGTAGACATTATCAAATCTCACAGATGTCAGGTATGACTTCAGGTAAATGGATGAATCCATAAAAAGGTAGATCACTAAACCAGCGGCAAGTATTCTGCTTGAAAGGAGCTTCAGGTCGTCTAGTTGGTGTATGGCCTTGGAAAAATCCTGTCCAACATGTTTGCTTAAATCTTTCAGATTTTCTCTTAGACCAGTCACGTTAATGTCTGTGCGGTGGTTAAAACTAGTTAGCTGCTCCACAAATTGACCAAAACCTGATTCCTTAATATTTTTAACTTTAGAAACCAGATCACTCTTTATGACGTTGCTTAATGCCGATGAATTGAGGACACTGTGGGCGACGTTCTCTGATGTGCACTTCATGAGGTGTGTAAGTGCAGCTATGTTTGTGGCAATGTTCGGCAAAACATAAATCAGCACAATCATCACGCACAACGAGAGAACAAGTTTGCGTCCTTGTTGGGTGCCCAGCGTTGGAAACATCAGTGAGAATGCACAACGGAAAGGATGTACGAGAAATGTGAAGACCAAGATGGATACAGTGTAGATACCTGTGGCGATGCCCGCAGTCTGTAGCTGGTACCTTAAGAGCCCACTTAGCCAGTGGAAGAGTAGGGCACCAGTGGTTGTGGAGATGACCAAACAAAGGAGCAGGAGGGTCAAGACATGTTTAGCACTCTGTGGAGTCGGAGTAGAGTAGGAAGTCCAGAGGTATTCCAAGCCATTCCTCATTGGTACCCTGGAAGGCAGAATTTAGAGGTTAAAAGATGACTGTGAGGGGTGGGATTGAAAAACAATGTTACTCTTCACTGTAGAACCTCTACCTTCACAAAATATCTATTCAACTGTTAGAGCTAATACCAGTAAAATACAATTAAGCCAAGCACCCTTCAATTTCCTGGATTGCTGCCTATACAGAGTCAATACACCAGGGAACATATTAGGGTTATGGCAGAGTTATCCAGTTGTGGCAGTCCAGTACATACAGTTTTATTGTGATTGATGCTGTGCTCAGTGTTAACCTTAGCCCAGCTTTAGTGACTTCATGAGTCAAATTTGGTGTATTAGGAGCATTATAAACGGCAACATGTGCATTGCATGGAGACTGGGTTAGGGTTAGGTTTGGGTTGGGTTGGGATTGGATTGACCAATTCTCAATTAGACCACCAATAGAAATGTGGAGTTATAGCATAGGGTCTGTGGTAGCTCAGTGGTTAAGACAGTGGACTAGTGATCAGAAGGTTGTGAGTTCAAATCCCAGCACCACTGCTGGGCCCTTGAGCAAGGCCCTTAACCCTCACTGCTCACTTGTATAAAATAAGATGTTTATAAGTTGCTCTGGATAAGGGTGTCTGCCAAATGATGTAAATGTATAGTGGGACAGCATTACCATTTTGTCTGGAATAAAGTGTTTGTTCTTATGAACTTAGTATTATAAGGATATATCCAGGTGAAGTTTTGAGATATGGGCATCAATATTTTAATATTCCATCCAGCAAAACTCTAATTTACCTGTACAACTCAAGAAGGCCTACACTCAGAAAGTTAACTACAAGTTTGTGTTACACTCCTGATGGGTATGACATAAAATGACTCCGGTTCTTTCTTCGGAACTTATTTAATAGTTTGCCACTTTCTTTTTCGCCTCACTTACAACACTTGGAACTAGAACTATACAAACAAAATTCCGACCGCATCACACCTCACGCCAACTTTCTTTTTTTTTGTTTTTCTTCTTCTGTTTTCGACAGTTTTCGGCAGTACTGGAAAACCCCTTTTTCCAGGTCACATGACCCTTGTCTTAAATGGACAGTTCAGTTTTACCTCTACTGTTATTCCCTTCTAGCGTGAATTAAAATAAACATAACAAGATATACAAAAACAGAGTAATTTACATCAGTGTTGTCTGTACCATCTAGAGTCCTGTATATTAATTATCAAAGCATTCTTAAACAATTAACATATTTAAACATGAAACATTAAGACTATAACATTTGCACACTGGAAAAACTGCCCTAGTAGAAAGAAGCCACATTTTATTTAATTTGGTAAAAGTCTCTTGTTTCAAGAAAAAAAAAAAAACATCTGTCAATGGTGTAAGCAAATTTTTCTTGGTAAGAACTCTTGAAACTAGCACAAAATTCTAGCCACTAAAAAACTTAAAACTAGACAAATTTAACTAACTAATTTGACTAGCTAAAATCCATAAAACTGGCAATTTAGCTTGCTAAAAGCAACTACAATGCAAGTAAAAATAAACTTGCTTAAACTGAGTATAATTATCTTATATTAAGATGTCATTTATTAAAAGAAGATGAACAGAATTAGTCAAACTGTCTGAAAATTTATGGTATTTGTCAGACACACATATCCAGAGCATTATCTCATTCACACAACTAAGCAGATGTGTTTTAAGGGTTAGCAGTGACAGCTCACTAATACAAGGACTTGAAGTGACAACCTCCTGCTCAATAGTCCAACAGCTTTACCACTCAACTATTATAGCATCTCATTTGCCCTTAGTATACAAGCTAAGGTAAAGGAAAAAATACATACTTTCAAATGACTTAAAAGACAAATTTACTCAATTTAAGCAAGTTTATTCAAATACTTGCATCATAGCTTCTTCTAACAAGCCAAAATTTCTATTTTAAGGATTTTAGTTAGAAATTGTTGCCTATTTTTAATTGGCTCGAGTTTTTTGCAAGTTTCAAGAGTTCAAGAAAAATGTGCTTACCCAATTGCCAGATTTTTTTGCTTGAAACAAGGGTTCGTGCCATTTTATAGACATTTACATGCAGTTTGTGCAAAATATGAACACATTTACTGTGATTAGTTATGTGAGGGGAGATCGCACAGCATAACCTAATTTTAACAATCATTTCATCTTTTACATCTACCACAGCAGAAAACATTTCATGGAAGAATGAAATTTAAGTGAAATAACTGAAGTTTACTGAATTAAGGTCAGTTTGTAAAACTCATCATGGAGTCCACTCACCACTCCCATCAAGTTGAGAAACAAAAAAATGCCACTAGGGCACAAGTTACCAGCTGTGTAATTTAAGAAGAAAAATTAAATGACAAACCTGAATGCGTGCCAGTTACTCTTTAGGAACATTTTGCTGTCTGTGGTGACTATAGAGCTAGATAGTGAAGTAGAAAGAAAGATGGACTGAAGAACAATGATCCAGATAGGAAAATGAGAACAGCACAATTTGTTAGCATGTGGAAGAGGAAACAATCCACAAAAAAAACAAAAAGAGCTTGTTTAAATGCACTAACCCCTGAGTCATCGTGTTGCTCAAATTCACATGATAAGCATTCAGTGTAAGCTGACATTCTACACATATAAAGAAACTGTGGCTTGTGACAATTAAGTAATAAAACAAAATATAGCATTCAGTGGACTTACTTGTCATGAAAAATAATAAAACATATAGTTGCTGTAATGATGATGGTAGGTGTATGAAGTTTATTAGAACAATAATGAATGAATTCAAAAAATACAAAAAAAACAATAAATTAAAAGACAAATAAACTAAAAGAGAATAAAATTGCTTTTGGCACACCCCTTCCATCAACACTGAAAAGATAGAGAAAAACATCAACCTATCAATGCCCCACTCTATACAAGACCCATGAAATAAATGCACTTTTTCTTTATAAGATTGCATCAAATTGTCCCCTTAATTTGTAGTTATACCATATATTTCAGTAGTTTTTTTTTTTTTTTTGGAGAATAGGTTGCCCAGGATGTACCCCACCTCTCTCCTGAAGTCACTGGGATTGGTCAAGCTTCCTCGTGACCACCATGTGATATGACAAACAAAGGTTAGTGTTTTAGTACTCATGGCCAGTCTTGGTTTCAGGATCACCTTTTCACTGACTCAGGTACGTTCACACTGCCATGCTGAAGTGACTCAGATCTGATTGTTTGCCTCAATGTGACACAGCTCTGATCTTTTCAAGGCTGTGTGGACATGCAAATCTGATCTTTTCAAATCAGATTTCAGTCACTTTCATATGTGGTCCTAAATCCGATACGTATCCAATGTGATCTGAATGAGACGCTCAGATCAGAATTCATGCGACTTTTTGCTTTTGCTGTGCACTGAGTGTGTCGTTATCAGCCAGCACGGTGTTCTGGCGATTTGTGCTATCTATTGAGATATGCTCCTTAGCGCATGCAAGTTAGGTTTAAAGTTATGGTTTTAGGGTTAATTTTAACTGTTAGGATTAAAGTCAGGGTTTGGTTAAGGGCTGCGGATAAAGTCGAGTTTATTCTCCGATGTCGGCAGCATTTATTCACACTACAGTAGAATTTTTTGCTAAGCTAGCACAAAATCATCAGAACACCAACAGTGCAGCAAAACAATACTGGAGCAGAGCTACAGCTGATGAGCTGTTTACCCTCCAGAGCTAAATGTGATGGATACATTAGCTACTAGCGCGTCCATTTCATCGGTTTTAATACCATGAGTCAGCTCACAAATATGTTTTTGTTGTTAGTGCCGCAGGACTCATGCAAAATCATATCACTGTGTGCATGCGTGCCGTTTCAGAAGACAGACTCGTTCTCATTGATGTTCACAGGTCACTGTAATTATGAATGTGAACTATCACGATAGACAAATCTAATCTGAGAATAAAACCGGAATTGGGTAATGAGACTTGCATTGTGAACTCAGCCTCAGCCTCATCTCAGAATTGAGAGCAACTCTATTCAATCTTAAATCTGTCTCAGACTAGAGTGGCATTGGTGGGACTTTTCATTTTAAAGAGAGACCTTAAGACCATTTTTCCCCATTACAGTGACAATAATAAACATTTCCATTTTTCATACTCTCAAAGTAATTGTACACATAAAAAACAATTAAATTAATCCATACATTTTTTAAATTATGACTGCATTATATGGTGTGCAGTTCCTCACAGAGGAAAAAAAACAGTGTGTAATTTTGTTCACTTATGTTGAGAGCTGTATAATGCCATTAAGTATCAGACTTTCTGAATATATAAAATCCTGGTACTTTGCATTTATTAACGCACTCTAATGTGAGCTGTCAAAGGAGCTCAAGATCTATCACAAAGACTTACAACATATTCAATGTTGGGATACTGGAAATCTTTGTAAGCCCACTGTTGCTTGCTTATGGGGAAATTCCAACCTATCTTGCTTCTTGCGGCAGACACTCTTGACCAATCCTGCCAACTCATATAGTTCTTTTTATTTGTACTTAATCTGCAGTATTTATAATAATCTTTTCTGGTTCACTTTTTCCAAAAACAAAGAAGTTATATAAACCACAATGATCCTGACCAGGATAAAACAGTTACTAAAAATGACTGAATGAACACAGTAAAGTGCCACACAATAAACTGCCATGTAAATCAACCTGGTCTTTCTCAGCCCCTGAAGCTTCATAAGCATTCATGAGAATATAACGTTCTATGATTTTCTTTATCGGGTCCACAGGATGCCAGTCCTGTTGCACACTTTACATGCATCCACAGCATGTATGATCACAGGTCTGACAGGGCTGAACAGGAATATTAAAGGTTTGAATCAATATGTAATTAATGAACTTTTGGTTGCCCCTCTTTTGAAACCATTAGAAGTTCTATGTATATGCCCATGACAAAGAGTTTCCCTATCAGAAAGGGTTCCAATCTATTATTATTCTTTTCAATACATATAACTTCAGAGAACCTTTTACCTAGGTGTGTATGAAGGTTGGGTCCTTCTCAATACAGACTCTGATGTTGCAAGTCACACCAAATTCCTTTTCAAAAGATGTGGCTGGTTTATGATGGTGCTGCTCCCAGAGCTAATTATTCTGCTAGATAGCAGGGGAGATAAGCTGGTCCTATAGTCACCCTTACAGGTGATCTGGTCTGTAGCTTTTCCCTGTATAAGATAAAGAAACTGCTTGCCTAACACCTTGTCCTTCATGAGATGGTCTAACATTGCCTGAGTGAGATTTATGGCTTGTTTATAGGATCATGTCTCCATTCTCTGTGATTCCCAAATGAAATGTAGCCCATTCTTGTGCCTTTCCCGTTACAAACAAAAGCAGGTACTGACAAATATAGCTTAAGTGGCATGAATTATATTGGCAAGGTCATATCCAGCAAACATAGAGCTTGGCTAAAGAAATACACCAGGCCAGAAACCATGAAGTAACATGCAAATACTACAACATATCTTAAAATGAAGAAACAGCAAGAAATGGTATGATACAAACTTCCATGCAAGTGCAGGACTCATAACTGGGAAGTGTTTAGTGGGTGATATTTAAATAGACTCTCGTGAATCACATAATTGAAAACAGTTGTAATTATTCAGAGTCAGTGTCAGTACATAAGGAAAATCCAACCTGCATGTTACAACATATCCAAAATTAAAACATACACTAACCCTACACAATGCTGACAAACTAGTATGAGGTTTCATAAACTCTAGATTAGATAACTACTAGTATATAACTATTGCTGCTTGTTGCTGCCTGGATGCTCACTTAAACATGCTTTAGATAGTCTACAATTCAGCACCCATATGTGTATTGTCTACAAAGTCATATTTTAAGATGTTCTATATACTTGCTATATAATATTATATAAATAATATTATTATTTAAATGAGCTCACACAAGACCCATATATTTTCACATTAGCTCATCCCTTTGCAACTTTCTAAGTATTGTTAACTTCTCATGAATGACTCAACAGCAGCCAGTTAGTTACACATAAGTTCTGCATATAAGAAAAGGGAACTATGACAAATAAACAGATGCTTATATGGTAAAATTTTATTTTTCAAACCAAAACTGGAGAGTGTTGTGCTGTGACGCAGTTCTACTTCAGAAAAATAGGGCCAGCTAATAATAGTTAATAAACATGAGGACAAAAAAAAAAGAAGCATGTGTACAATTCTGTTTTTACAGCTGATAAATGTCTCATGATTCTTTAGACATTTTAGACAATCTTTAGTAAAATTGTTAGGTAGGTAGGCAGGCAAAGGATGTAAAAGAAAAGGGAGCTTTATTAAAGCGGGCAGGCAAACAAAGTCCAAAACACGTTGCAAGGTATAAAAACAGGAAATAACCAAAACACTCAGCAAACAGGTATATCAAAAGCTAGGCAAAAGGCAAGGTCAAAGTCCGATAACAGCAATCAAAAACCAGAATAGCTGAGAGCAAGGAAAAAGTCTCAGGGCACATGTGAAAACACAATATAAACTCAGCAAAAAAAGAAACGTCCCTTTTTCAGTACTGTGTATTTCAACAATAATGTTGTAAAAATCCAAATAACTTTACAGATCTTCATTGTAAAGGGTTTAAACAATGT
>JAQQZU010000039.1:8175100-8188012 GCA_030068025.1 Parauchenoglanis punctatus
GAAAGTAAACACATTTGACAGCCAGAGGAGGTTTCTTTTTTGGCTGAGTATATATAGACTCAGCAAAAAAAGAAACGTCCTCTGACTGTCAACTGTTTTTACTTTCAGTATGTTCACAATGAACTCAGGAAACAAGAGAACTTAAATAGTGTGGCTATGAGTACAAACTTAACTCAAGACAGATGCCAAGTGCTTGGAGTTGCAGTCCTCAGCGGCCATGTTTAGAGGCCACTTAATCTGCTGGGAAATGGAGTCTGTGGAGCGCTGAGACAGGGAAGCAGGTGACAGCAATGATGTGACAAAGATTTGAAAATGTTCCCACAAGGCCAGTATTTGGATGGTTCTCGCAAGGAAATATTTCAAAAAAATAAATTATAAGAAAAAACAAAAGAGCCTAAAAGTTTTCATTACTGGGGTTAAGGTTAGGGTTAGGTTTAGGTGCAGGTATAGCATTAATTAGCTGCATTAATCCTTATGTCAATGGAAGGTCCTCACAAGGATAGTAAAACCAACATATGTGTGTGTATGTGCCTCACTCTATCTCTCTCTCTTGCTCTCTCTCTCTGTGTATGTGTGTGTGTGTGTGTATGTGTGTGTGTGTGTTTGTATGTGTGTGTGCACGTGTTTTGGGAGGATATAAAAGGACAGCCAAAAGTGCATCATGATACCTTTTATTGAATTCACAGTATAGAATAGTCTTTTTATAAACCTGATCTGCATGTTCCATTTCCCAGTAATTAACCAGACATGTAAACATTCACTCCATCTTTAAAAAGTAATAATGAGGTCTTTTGGCATGGTAAGTCAGAGGAAATAGTGTTTATTCTGACAGGCAGACAATAACTGCCTGTTCCCAACTCATACTACCAATATACTACCATTTTCTTCACATTTCCTAAATGTTTTTTTAAGGAAATTTATAATATAGTGTGTTATATGCATACTGTATGTACTGTAACTGCTGGACCTGTATTAACCTATGTATATTTTCCTCAAGCAGTTTTAACAATACAACTGAATAAAACTGATTCTCATGCCAACAATACACAATTTGACCATTATGTTATTGCACAAATTATGATTTACAGGTTCATCATTTACATTTCATTAGATTTACAATCAAACAATTCCTTACAAAATCTCATTAAGCCTATTAATTACATAATAAAAATGATAAATTTTCCATGAACTAAAATATATAACATAATGTTTTTTATTATTTAACAAGGTCCTGGGCATAGATGTGTGTTATATATTTCTATATATACAACTCTAAGCAACTCAGGCACTTGTTAAAGAATCACATCTTTAAAAAATCAGATCCCATTAACATATATTGATATATAAATCGAGATGAAATTATTGTTATTGCTTAAGTATTGTTTTGTACAAAGAATATAAAGAGCCACTGTGTGTGTGTGTGTGTGTGTGTGTGTGTGTGTGTGTGTGTGTGTGTGTGTGTGCGCGTGTGTGTGTGTGTGTTTTGAATTTAATTTATCAGTAGTCAGTAATCAGTGGTCAGTGACAGGTAGATTTCTGGTCACACGGTACTCTTACTGTTCAATAGATGATGTTGTACCACTAACAACTACACATCCATGCCCACATAGTACAATGACTTATTCATGTTTTACTCAAAACTGTGAAGTCCTGAATTAGTTCTGGTCACCCTCATTTACACTGACTCAACAAAATATTGTCAAAAAATCTGCATGTTGCGAAAGAGTTGTCATTTAAAGGAAGTAAAACATGGAACCATATACAAGAAGACCAATTTGTAAAGATCGTGGGAGTAACATTTCATAAGATGGATAGTTTCAGTTTTAAAATCTGGCATCACAATAACTGAATTTGGTATTGATGCACCAGGTTTAAACTGTAAAACTGTTACACAAAAGTCATTGTTCTGTCCATAGAATACTCTAATCTTTGGCTGTTGTATTTCTTAGCAACCACAGACTAAATTGTGTGGCATAAGAATTGTTTAATAATATGATTATTATTAATAATAATGAATTTATTGAACTCTGAATTTTATCTTTTTTTGCTGCCATTCTATAAGTAAGGAATAACACATCATGGACCATGCTGATATATGGAAATAATGCACCTTTGGAGTGCTGAACAACATGAACTGGACTGCCACTACCCCTATTTTGTATAGAAAGTAATATTTTAAAAAAATCATAGAATCTCTCCTTTTTACAGCTTAACATTAGATTTACATTTGTATTTTTTAGTAATTCATATGAATGACTGCTTTTGTTGTTGATACACTAGGAGGCACCATTTCTTAGAGTTTGGGATGTTAAGTTCTGCAGTCATGTAGTGTGAGCTGAGAGTATAAAGCTAAACTCGTTAGAAATGTTTAACTCATAATCATAATATAGTACAAACATAAGACAACGGGCTGTACAATATATCTTTCGAAAAAATTATTACAATAGTTGACATTTTAAATACTGATAACAAAGACGGTAGCGATATGCAAGTTAACACTCTAATACATCCATGAATTTTTTTCTGTGTGTTGTGATCAGCCTGACTAACCTTGGATGCTCCAGATGAGCATTTTTGTGTGGGGTTTGATGATTCACAGTTTCAAATAATCAAATTTACGAAGATAAATGGCTTGTAAGGCCATACTTTTTCTGTCACATTACTTATATTTTTTATTCTATTCAAACATGATATAACAAAGATAAATAACGCCATTTTAATATGCTTGGAATAATCAGGTTTTATCCATACTGTACTTCTCTGATCAAATAGAGGCCTATAGGAGTGAAAGTTGACAAAAAGTCAGTCAAGGTATCTGGGTGTTCTGAAAATGTTTTGTTTTTTCCAACAGGAACATTGTAGGAATGATTACTAATATTTAAAAATGTTTTTAATAAAAGCAAATGTTTCTACAATGTTATTTTTTTGTTTAATTAGGAACATTATTGCCATAAATGTTTTTGGAACCTTCTCTTACTGAAAGCTTTATCATTGTTCTCTGTTAGCTGGGAGAATACTGATCTAGTGAAACTGTTGATAAAAATCTAAAAGTCATTTGCAGTTAGGCCTTTTGACCTTCTTTGTTACTAGTAATACAGTAGGTGTTAAGAAACATAACAAGAAAGAGCTTTTCTTCACTCTGGACATGAAAACAATGAACAAATTTCCGACATCACATTTCACCACAGATATTTAAATATCGAAGGCTATATATATTATGTAATCCATTTTGGCACCTTTGAGTTTGTCCCACTTTGTTTGAGTGTTCGAAGTGTGTGTATTTGTCTATCCAGTAATGTTAACTGCTGGCACTGTAAGTTCTGTAGAGTTCAGAGGTTTGGCCCAGTCCGGGTAGGTGTCTAAGTTGAACATGTGCAGGCCCCAAGTGTTCATAGCCAGCGATATACACATAATGCCCAGAATATTCATCATAAACCCCGTTTTCACCTGGAAAAAGAGCAATATGAAAAGATGTTTTTCTAAATTAATAATGACTTTCCAAGGAACAGGAAATTCAATGACTTGTTGTGAAATCTGACGAATATTATTTCCGGATTTCTGCAAAGCTGCTTTGTGACAATGTCTTTTCTTAAAAGATCTTACCCAGAAGAAAAACAAAATAGATCTCCCAAGGCATGTGTTGCTGTAATTGAAGCTTTACAACTTTCGAATTTCATTAAAATCTTGCAGCTTGGATTTGCTTTCATAAACTCTACTGTAAAAGTGGTAGTACATTTTTTACATTTCTGCATGACCAATTGACACATGATGTCAAAATGCCAGGTTATCTTTTCGCAATGAGTCTTTTGTTGTATTGCTCACCATGTCTTTGACCATGAGGTGTCCAGAGGCAAATGCAATGGAATTGGGTGGAGTAGAAACAGGAAGCATGAAGGCGTAAGAGCAGCCTACACTTGCTGGAATCATGAAGTACAAAGGGTTCACCTGAACATGGATAGCCTGTGAACAGCAAACATCGGATTTATGCACACTGCTTCTATTATAAGTGCCACGAAAGGGCTGGTTATCAAGCTGGATATAAATGAATGTATTGCTAAATCATTCATAAGAGCACTCATGCAAGGAATATGATACTCATGAAAATCCAGTTAGTTTGGAAAACTGTATCTCATGAGAGCTTTCAGAGTTTGTGTAAATTTACATAAATGTTTACACAGATTAACTTTAAATTGTGTAATATGCATCTGTTTTTGCAGTTCTTATATACATTACATTACATACATTACATGAAAATGCTAAATGTCATTTTTGTGACAGCAATCCAAAACAAATCCATCAAAAGACCAACTATTCAAATAGGCCAAAAAAATAACACCCTATAATGGGGGATGGGTCAGTATGTTCTTGTGGTCATCATGCTGCAATGGCAGAGCTGCATTACTGAAAAAATGAGCATACTCCATATTGATAGGATGCTCGCTTTCACAATTTAGTCATCATTTAGGCCTTTTTTTTTTTTAGCTCTTTGTGAGCTTTGGTAATATTACAGATGATTGACATTTTAATGTATGTAGGAATATGTACCAAAAAATCAGTTTCATTGAAACCTCTGTAAATTTTTGGAATTTCAAGTTCAGTTTTGCACTAAAACTTGCTTACAGGCAACTTTGTTGGAATTGTATCATTCAAACCGAACTTTCACTTCCAGCTCTGAAGTGCCCTGAAGTGCATGTGCTAATTGCTTTAGGTCTTGGGCAATGAGGCAGTCACTCACCAGTTCAGCAATGACGGGAAGGAAGATAATGATGGTGGCGGTGTTACTGGCGAACTCTGTGAAGCAAGCAATGAAGGCTGTGATGAGAACCACAGCTGCTGCAGGGGGAACCTTACCTAACGGCTGCAAACGTCCTCCCAGCCACACAGCCAAACCAGACTCCTGTCAAAGAACAAAGAGAAACAAACAGAGCTGAACTTGCATCAGTGAACTGAACTGCACGTAAATGACCTGACATGAGTTTTAATAGACATGAATATAACAGTTAGACAGCTGCTAATAACAGCGCACCGACATCCAACTAGACAAAAAAATACATTCTCCCCAAGACTCACTTCCTATCATTTAATCATGTAGTGCACTTTTAACACTCCACCTAATGTTCTGGCAGAAAACTACAACTAAACACAACAAAAGCATTGTTTCCACCTACTAACAGTCCATTTAAATTAATGCAACAAAATTACACAGAACTTCAATGACGTTTTTTACCTGCTCAAAGCTCTTCTGTGCATGGATTTGCTCCTCGCTGCATGCACAGTGGGCTTTTTGAATTCCGCTGCACGCAATGCACGCTCTGTGATTTTTCACTAAGTACTGTACGCGCTTCTGGGTTCGTGCAGCAGAACCACAGGCTAGAAATAAGGCATCCGGCATACTTCGCGGCCCTGTGTAAGCGGAATCTTGATCACTCGTGGCTGTGCCACATTAGCGGCAGATTATTTAAGGACTCGTTCATGCACACTATGATTGTGAAACGTTAACAAATTATGTAACTTCGGGGTTATTGTCAACCTTGTTCCTTGTCGTATCTCTCTAGGTTATGATTATTGTTTGGATTTTTGGATTTCGCCTCTGCCTTGCCTCTGGTATATTTGTGTGGTGTGTTTGAACTATTTTCTGCTTTTAGTGGATTTTGTTAGTGTTTTTTTCCCTTGGGCTTATTTGTCTGCCGGTTGTTTGGACTTTTGCCTGTGTCACTATGATTTTTGTCTCATGTGTGAACTCTGGTTATTTTGCCTAATTCAACAAACATCTTTATTTTTAACTCTGCCTCCAGCCTGAATATGCATCCAGCCACACCCTACAGCTCTGACATGCATCAGCAGACCACTGGAAAACACCTTTTTTTTTTTTTAATTATTATTATTTTTTTTAAACTTTATTAATCCCTCGGGAAGGTTCTTCCGGGAAATTCACCTCTGCATTTAGCCCATCCAAGCAGTGAGTGACACATACCCGGAGCAGTGGGCAGCTAAGCTGAGCAAAACTCACACTTGTTATTGTTCAGCAGCAGACCAGCAGCTTCCAGCTGGTGTAACACAGCTTGTAGGATTTTGTCATGAGCAGCCAGGTCAGGTCCATGTATGATAACATCCTCCAGGTAATTCTCCACAGCAGGTAAGCCATCAAGAATAACAATCATTATTGTGTGGAAGGCAGAGGGTGGGGGTGCCAAACCATAAGGCCCCTGACAGAACCTGAAGAGGCCCTCATGTGGAATGATAGCTGTGAGGTCCTACTGGTCCTCATGCAGTGGCACTGGCTAAGTCAATGGTAAAGAAAACAGCAGCCCCTCTACTGAGTGCAGAAAGGGGTTCATCCATGTGTGGCAAGGGAAAAGAGTCCACAATAACTGCTTTATTGGGCTCATGCAAATCAACGCACATGCAAATTTTACCAGACTTGTGAATAGAATAGGTGAGACCCAAGCAGAATCATCAATTCGTTCTATGACACCAGCAGCAAGTGGGCAGTCAAGTTCTGGAGACACAGGCACAGTTTCTGTCACACTGGAGACACTGTCTCATCAAACTTCATACAGTGGATGAAGATTTTAACAATAGCACACTGTAAAACTGTCACAGGTGAAGAAGCTGCAGCATCAGTAGATAGTAGCTTTATTGTTCACAATGTGCATGTGTAAAAGTGACATTAAGTCTCTACCCATCACTTGAGTTCCATTTTCCACAGTGAATAATGTAGCTTCAGTAGTACGGCCACGTAGACACCCACTTGCAGTGAGGCATCCAAGTACAGGAATATGAGACGTCAGACATGTCACAAGTCTTATTGAAGGTTTTGTCAGAGGAATGTTGCTGAAGTGACGTTTGTAAAAGTAGAGTGATAAAATTGAGACTGATGATCCACTGTCAACAATCAGGACCAATGAGCAGGGATGTGAGCCTGGAACTGAGATTTCTATTGCAGAAGTCATTTTAGCAGGTGTATGTAATGTATTTTCTGTATATAGTACAATCATTTCTGGCAACTCAACCTCACACACTTCCTGTGTATGTGGTTGGGCAGCGTGACACACTTTAGCAAAGTATCCCGTCTTTCTACAATGCCTACAAGTTGCTTTTGCAGCTGGCCAGTCCACTGAGTTAGCAAGGTGTGACTGTGATCCACATCGAAAGCACACTTTCCCTTTAGCAGAGTTAGCAGACATAGTAGTAGAGGTGTCTGTCACTGTTTAAGTTTATCCCTATGTTTATGTTGCACCATCTGTACTGACATGACGCTGGAGTTCGTAGAAATGGCTTTTGCCTGATCTGTAGCTGCTTCTATCTGAGTAGCAAGAGTTAGTGCTTTATTCAGTGTAAGGTCTGGCTACAACAGCAATCTTTCATGTATGTGTGGGTTATAGACATATTCAATCAATTGGTCATGAATCATTTCATCTGAGTGCTCAGCAATTTGTTGCCAATTTTGTTGTGACCAATGCGGAGTATAATAATCAGACAACTGTGAATAACTCAGAATGGTCACTTCCTGACATCACAACACTGACATCCAACTAGACAAACATTCTCCCAAGACTTATTTCCTATCATTTAATCACGTAGTGCACTTTTAACACTCCACCTGGCATTCTGGCAGAAAACTACAACTGAACACAATATGTACACTCACCTGCATGTTGGTATAGCTCTACATCTTTTTCTGTTCATCACCTAGTGAGCAATGTCTCATGTTCTTTTGATTTAACAAAAATAAATGTTTTTTAAAAGCTTTTATGTTCCAGATTCTTGGGGAAAATCTTTTGTGTGTGAATTTTGCTTGAAAACAGAAAAACAGTGAGTATAGTGAGTCCTGGCTGTGTGTGTGTGTGTGTGTGTGTGATGGAATGAGAGCAGGAAAGATAGGAAAATGTACCTCACAGCCTTTAGCCATTGCAAAGCCTCCACCCAGCAGAAGGATAATGTTCCATGGTACATATTCTTGAACTCTTTTCCAAGACAACAGAGGCACATATGGAGTGTTCGAGGCTGTAAACGAAAGCAGGTTGGAATGCATTCGGATTAAAAATGTAGCTGCTTGAACTTTTTTATAGCACTTTTCTAAATGCCATTATTTTGATGCAAACTTTTACCAAGCAATTTTGTTTGCATTGGCAGACCCTATTTTTGTTGATTATTTCATACTAAGCATACTCTCATTCTTCAACAGAAATGGACTTTGCATTTTGCATCATCACAACAGTTACAATTTAAACCGTACATGTTAATCTCAGAACTTTCATCAAGTAAAGAAAGCAACAAGTCACATGTTTAGTTATTAAACTGCTGCACAAAGTTAAATTTACTCCAAGATTTTAAATTTCATTGATACCTCAGCATGTAGAAAATATTTGAAAGTAAACCAAATAGGAACTATAAGAGTGTTATGAAATGTATAAAGAAGTGGGCCACCTTTCTGTGAGATTACTGTAATCTGTTAGGAACAGTGGTATTACACTGTGAGCCTTTGGCAGGACATGATAAACTAATTCATTAGCATTCCACACCTTATTTACTTTGGCTCCCAGTTCTGCCCTCAAACAGCTCTCTGGAACAATGTCTAAAAACCTCCAAACTTTATCCTACTGTGCTAGATTGTGAGTTGAAATAATTACAGTTAACATGCTGCTTAGCCATGAACAAAGCTGTGACAGTACTGTAGCAATCCTATTTTTATTCATTCAGAATTTTTACAATGATCGAATATGTCATAATATATAGCTAATATGGTATTTAATGGTATAATCATACCTGCATATACCAGTATATGTCAACACTACAATTTTATTACCTTGTTACATAAGGAATAAAATATGATGGATGTTATGTTATATGGATATGGTGACAGTATTTGTAAGACGATGTTTATTTAAAATTTATGAGAGGAGTGTTGGGTGTCAATGACTGTTTATAACTGTAAGTGATTTTGAGGATGTTATAATAAAATTTAAATGCATTAGATAAATATTAAATTATTTAAAAAGTGTGACGTATTGTTCAATACTGAATTATCAGCTGGTATCAATGGAATAAATCATGACTGGGCACACTGTTATAGGAAAATAATCAATTTCCTTGTGCTGGGCTGTATTACACACATCCCCGGAGTGGATTATTTTTCATAACATCACGTCTGGTCATGTTTTATTCCTTAACACTAACTAAAAGGAGAAGGGGTTAAGATGATCTTAACTTTACATTACTTTTGAGAAACCAAAGTATTAGCCTGCTTTACTCAAGCTATATAGGTTGGAGCTTGTCTGGCTTATGCTCTGACCTCTACCGTTGAACCACCAACGCAGCGATGGACACTTGGAAGGAAAGAAGAAAAGGATGGAAATGATGATGACTCCAGTAACCGCATCTGAAACGTAGCTTTAACCATAAGAGAGAAAGAGAGAGAGAGAGAGAGAGAGAGAGAGAGAGAGAGAGAGAGGGAAAAAACAATTTACATAATGTTATTTTCCTTATTTTTGTGGAGTTTTTTATGTCTTCAGCACACAGTGTGTTTTGTAAGCACTGCACATAAATGGAGCCCTAACCTGTTTTGGTAAATCTTGATTATTAAATCACCTGAAAACTATTTTGGAGACATTTCTTGTACCTTTTTCCCCTACCTACCTGATGGATAAATGATGAGGCTGATCCTTGTTTAAGGTAACAGATTTAGTAACCCATATTAGGTGTTGAATTGGTCATAATGCTCAAGATTAGATGAAAGGATAGTAATCATTAGAGTGCGCTTTTGTCCTGAAGCTTTTTCTTCCAGCTAAGCTCAGTATGCATGCTGTGCTCCAGTGTTAATGCAGCTGAGGTTCCTGTGGAGAGAGTTTTGTCTCCTTCCCTCACTATCGTCATTCATCTCTGTACTTCTCCACATTTCTGGCTATTTGTTTACAATTAAAAATGCACCAGCTTCATTCATGCTGGGTTCAATTAAAAACATGTCCATTGCCATAAAAATATGTACTTATACTTACGTTCTCAGAAAAAAAGATGATACTTACATCATTGCTTATTACTGGAGTGTACCTGAATGGTACCTCTTTTATACTTCTCACTAGTATCTTTACTTAGAAATGTGTACATAATGTATTTTTAAAACTAATTATAATACAAATGGTTAGAAGTGCTGTGGTACACATTTTATATTAATTCAGAGATTGTAAATCAAAGATATAAACTTGATCTGTTGTCACAGTAGCGTATATCAGTAACTACATGTTAAAGTTTACAATTTAAACTATTATTTAGTTTCCTTTTTAAGTAATGAATAAAACACAGGACATGCTTTTATGGGAAAAGAATCAATAATGGGGTGGTGCCCACTTACACTTTAGCAATATGCCAACAATTAAAATTTTTGAACGTTTGTTAAAAGACAGCATGTTGTACTCCATTTAATGTTGTAGAATGTCCTGTTATTCCTGTTATCACTTACAATAGTTCCTTCACAAGTAAATAAGGCAGAAAAATGCAGTTTGTTACAGGAAAACAACAAAGTATGTACATTCTCTGAAAGAAGATGATATATTATACCTTTGTTTGTCACTACCTTGTACCTGAATAGCACTTCTTTTTGTATATTTAGTATAGTTAATATGATGTCTCTTTAAAACCAATTAAGGTACATTATTGGGTACTGGGATCTAATTACAGCAAAAACAAGATCTTAAATGAGTTTTAAAGATACATTAAATAATAATGGTACAAAAGTCATACCCTTGAATGTGCTACCCTGGTAACAGGCAACAGTATGATTTCACGCCTTTTTATGCAACTATAATGGGATTCTATGTGACAAGTATGAGAGCAAATATGACTGAAAGTACACTTACTCCAGCTGATGAAAGGCCTGTAAAAACCTACCATTGAGAAGGTTTAGAGGTGAGCTGTATGAGGTGCAGTACTTGAGAACATAAAAATAAATTCAAAGCCTATGCATGATTACTAACTAATATAATGCCTTTTATGTTATAACACCACCAAACCTTTTTTTTGTGATTCATGAAGCACACACACACACACACACATACACACACACACACACACACACACACACACACACACACACACACACACATTTTTGTTTCCACATTTTATAGAGTTACAACCTGGAACTGAAATGAACATAATTGGCAGTATATATCATGAATCTACAGAAAACAGCCCATGACATTGTAGTGGGGGAATAATATAGTTGTTAAAAATATTTAAAAATAAAAAAAAGGACAATTTATGATTGCAGAAGTATGCACCCCCACTGCCATGAAACTCTTAGGTTTGTTCTGGTGTAAGCACATGCCATGTAATGAGTTGAATGAGTTAGCTAGTGTGCCATTACAGTGCCATGTGATCTCAACATTAAACCTGTACCTGGAAGACCTCTGAGTTTGTTAGCACCATAAAAAACTAAGGAGCAATGAAATCAAGTTTAGTACAAAATTCTGGAAACCAACTATCAATCAGGTTTTGGTTCTTAAAAATAATTCAATATCCTGTAGAACGGTATTAAAATCATTACTTATAAATAGAAAGAATATGACAATTGTGTCTAGAGGAAGCTGACAGGTGACAGGGTAAAGAGGGGAGAGAAGCAACCAAGAATAAATTTAGGAATTGATTTAGGGACTGCTTTTAAGGTCTCACAGACCTTCAATGACGTTTTTTACCTGCTCAAAGCTCTTCTGTGCATGGATTTGCTCCTCGCTGCATGCACAGTGGGCTTTTTGAATTCCGCTGCACGCAATGCACTCTCTGTGATTTTTCACTAAGTACTGTACGCGCTTCTGGGTTCGTGCAGCAGAACCACAGGCTAGAAATACAGCATCCGGCATACTTCGCGGCCCTGTGTAAGCGAAATCTTGATCACTTGTTCCTAAATAAATTTAGGAATTGATTTAGGGACTGCTTTTATGGTCTCACACCATGGGGGGTTAGTACTTATGCAAACACAACTTTTACTTTTCTTATTTGTAAATAATTTTAAAATTGACTGCATCCCCATTAATATTATGGTTTATATTGTGTAGATTCTTAATTAACAATGTCAAACTTGTCCATTTCTGTTCTAGATTATAACACTACAAAACACAGTATATATTCAAGGTAGCGTATGGTAAAGAGCCTGAAACTTTCTTCTCCTGTTTTCGTCTCTTGTACCTTTGCTGTGAGTCTTGTCTAAGGGTAAATCAGGCAAAGTGAATGTGGACAGACACCCTGCTGTCAGAGAAAGGCCAGTTTATTGAAAACTATATGAGAGCTGGACCCCTGCACATCCCTGTCTCTGTTCATTAGTGTGATGGGGAGATGAGAAAATAAGGAGGTGAGGTGATGTGTGATTGACACACTTTGTGATCTATTCTCAGTTCCTTTTTCCTTGATATTGAAACATGGTCAATTTCCAGTCATCTTGCTACATGAAATTTGAATGAAAACAGCTCTGGGTTCTCTGTGGTTGTGTGCACTGCCCAAACTACTTCAACTACATCAAATTTAAAATCATTAGGTTCAGTTTGAGGCTTTATTGCCTGTGCTGAACTTATCACTGTAAATATAATCACTGTATAAAGAAGTGGAAGAGCACCATAATACAACATAAATTAAAAAAATGCATTTTTTTGCCACTAAAACAACATCTAGAAGATGAGTGAGTTAAAAAAGAAGGAAAGGCCCAAGATATACAAGCCTAATTTAAACACAATATAAATATATTTAAGTCAAAAATACTGTTTTCATTTGTGCTGCTTGTGACCTTTATGAATGACCATAGATTTTAAACCTCACTATATGAGATTTGGACTTTCGTATCAAATGGACAATTACACTACCGGTCAAAAGTTTGGGGTCACCTTCTAATTCAATTATTTCTTTATTTTTATGACTTTAAAAGAG
>JAQQZU010000039.1:8202969-8216438 GCA_030068025.1 Parauchenoglanis punctatus
CACACCTATGGGCAATTTAGAGTAGCCAGTTGACCTAATCTGCAAGTCTTTGGACTGTGGGAGGAAACCGGAGCACCTGGAGGAAACCCACACGTGCATGGGGAGAACATGCAAACTCCACACAGAAAGGCACCCTGGCTTGACCCGGGAATCGAACCCAGGACCTTCCTGCTGTGAGGCAACAGTGCTAACCACCGCACCACCGTGCTGCCTTATATTAACCAATCAAGAAATTTTTATGCAATGAGGTAGTTCTGTATGTTATTTGGTATGTGTATGGCCTGAGAAAATGAAGAATGCTGCAGAAACTAATGCATCCAGGAAGGAACAGAGCTGTGTAAGAGCCAATGCAAGAATAAACAACTGCATGTCTTTTCAGGGCTGGAGAAACTTGCATAATTTGATGAAATTTCTTTCTTGAATCAAGCTTGTGTGTAACAAAAGTATGTAGGATTATAAAAGGATCATAATGCTACATTATAATACAACTGGGGGATGTACTCCTTTAATGGCTATGAGTGGCAGAAGAAATAATTATGATTGAAGATGTCAGAAGAATAATAATGTCTAATGTTTAACTCTAATTCACACCCAATATTTAACACTAATCTAAGCCTTGAGATTATTAGTAGTGAACAGAGCACAGGGCTGCCATGAGTTGCACATATCACACACCACACACTGTGTATTTGTCTTAAACAGTACTTGTCATTTAGAGAATTGCCATAAAATGTATGAATAGCACAAATACACACTAAACCAAAAAATTAGATTGCTTGAGAAGAGAGATCTTTTCAATCAAAAAGTATCCTCTAGAGCCCAGAGCGGTTCACGTTGCTGTTCAATTCAGTCTTTGAACCATCGCGATAATCAGGAGCTGTAGAATGTAAAAAAATGTGAACTGCCTGGGGCTCACAAAGGATGACCTTGCATTTTACTTAGCTTTTATGAAGGAAAAACATTTCATTAAGTCACTTAATACAGTACTTTCATAGTTTGTAACAAAAAATAGCCTATTATTATTATTGATCATTTTTTAATCTTAATTCCAAAAGCATTAACCCCAAATAGCACATACAAATGTAATTTCACATCCCTTAAGATTAAATAATGATTTGTGTTGAAAATGTTTTAGTTTTTGAGATAAAAAATGACACGCTCTCCTTACTTTTTGTTCCATATCGACAGGTTGGCTCCCCTACAGAAATACTCTGGAGGAAGTATACCGATTTGCTTATTTATTTGCCTAATACTAGTAAGTTACATCTCAGGATAATTAAGGCAAACATGAGGCACCTGAGGTCAATTTGGATTGCCTTATACATTTTTTTCTTGTATAGAATTATACAATATGAAGTACAGTACAACAATGAATAACAGGAATAAAAAAAAAAACCCACATCATTCTTTGTATATAGAGTCAGCCAAAAAATGTATACACACTTCAGGAACACTTCAACACATAAATGTCTGGAAGCTAACGGCCACCACTTTGAGCAACTCTTGTAATTGTAGAGGCCAAAGGTGACTTGTATTAATCTCGTGATGTCTGAATAAATTTAGTATTAAAATATATATACAAATATTTCTTTTCCTGGAATGTGTATACATTTTTTGGCTGACTCTGTATATGTATTTACATTTAAAGGATGAGAAAAACAAGATATAAAAAGACAGATAAGACATGATGGGGCAGAACAGACAAGACCAGACAAACTGGGCTGATAGAACAAAAACAGGGTTACTTTAGGGAGGGTTACTTTAAAAATGTATTGGAATACAATTAATAATTACCTGTTAAAAGTGTAGTCAGTAACTTAATCCAATTACCACCACAATTATATACAAGAATATACAATCGTTTATCAGTGCTACTGGGTCAGAAAAATAGGAAAATGAAAATCTTTACAAGTTAATTGAATCAAATAGCTTGCTATCAAATAGCTTGCTGCTTGCTGCCTGACAAAACAAAGCTGTTATGAACATGCTTCCACTGTTCCTCACATTCCCACAAGCAAATGATATTAAAACACAATTTATGTCATGACAATTTATGTCACTGATGTTTCTGCGCCGCCATTTCACTCAAATGTGTTGTTATGAAGTGCACTTAACAGCTTTTAATTATATTGGTGTCATTTGTGGAATGAGGAATCAGTGTTGAAGGTATAGTAGAAAGGGTCACCAGGTATTTTCCTAGGATTTTAGGTTGTTTTTCAAATACATATTAAGATTTTCTAGATTTGAATGGTCTATTAATAGGCTATGCCAGTGTGTTATCGATACCTTGGTTCTGTCTTTTTAGTTCAGTGTATATTTCTTTTTACCTATGGTTAATGATATTAATATGAATGGTTTGGGATGTTTGAGTGTATGTAATGTGGGGACATTGCCAATTAATGCAATGGTGGAATAGGTATAAACGAATGCTGAGGCTAAGGATCTCAGATGGTCTGCTCATTACCTTCAAAGCAAAAGTTCTGGCGGTGTAGGGAGAGCCAGAGGGCATGAACGTAATCATCTGTTGAGGTTAGGCAATAAGAACATGTATTACTTTGGCTAAAGCCTATAAGGTAGGCTTTAGGAAGGATTTTATACTGCGTTAATTGGGTTTTGGAATTTCATTTCATAGAAAATGTGTTATTGCATATGCTTTGCCGATAGATATCTGTTGGTAGGTTATTTATGTCTGGGGCCCATTTGTCTGTATGGGTTGATGTTGTTCTGCCTTCAAATGCAAGGAGTTTGTATATTTGGAATAAAAATGTTTTGAAGTTTAAGTGATTGTAACTTTAAATAGGGGATGGGGGTGTGATTAGTTAACTTTCTAGGTTGATGTTCTTCTTTATGACATCTTTTAACTGGATATATTGGAAATAGCAGTGGTTCGGTATGTTATTATTATTATTATTATTATTATTATTATTATTAGTAACTGTCCCAGGCTGGTTACTCCTCTCCCAATCCAATCTAGGTTGAGCAAAGAAAGGGTTTGTTATTGATTAAAAACATGGAGTTATGCCATATTTGATTATGAATAGCTGATGAAAAGCTGTAATGGAGAATTTACTTTGACTTACTAGCATTTGAGTGTTTTTAATATGTGGGTTTTTATGGATTAATCTATAAATGGAAGATTTTTAATGCTCAATGATTGAACTAAGCTGTTTTTGATTTCTAGCCAAGGTGAACTGGTGTTATTTGTCCAGTGGCTGATGTACAGTAAAATAGAAAAAATAGAGGAAATAGTAGAAGAAAATTGGGGGCCCAAGTCCTCCATATTGTTTAAGCTTTTGGAGGGTAGATAGATTTATTAATGGTTTTTGTTTGCTCCAATAGAATTCAGTGACTGCACTATTAAGAGAGGAGAACCAGCCTGAAGGTGGGGTGACAGGGGTCATGGCAAAGTTTATTTTTGGGAAGATGTTCATTTTAATGGTTGAAATTTAACCTATTTAAGATAATGGTAACGTATTCCACCTTTCCATATTGTATTTTATTTCTTCAGTAGTAGAGTACCGTTGAGTTTGACTAATTCACTTTAATCTGGATAAATGTGGAGTACAAAGTATATAATAGATTTTGCTGTTTGTTTGAAGAGGGGGTCTCCAGAAGCAGCATCCCAGTTGAGTTTGGTTATAGGAAGAATCTCTGATTTTGTCCAATTGATGAAATAGCCCAGTTTTGGGATGAGTGTAATATAGTCAGTATTCATGTGATGGGGTATAGTGGTATTTTGGAGAATTTCAGATATCACTTTAAAGAACAGAGGTGAAAGTAGAGGCCAAAACTCTTTATAAATTTCTGCTGGGTAACCATCTGGCCCAGGTGATTTATTGTTGGGCATGAGTTGGAGCACTCTGGAGATTCTTCTAGTTACAGAGGTACTTCTGAAATCTAAACCAAGGGGCTTACCCAAAAGATATTTCAAATGAAATTTACAAAAATTACAAAAACAATTAATAACCAATATAATTATAATAATCCATTATAAATTGAATTTATAGTATACAAAATTGTACAAAAATTAGAGTAGACTATACATATGTAACCTTCAAATTCCCAAATGCCATTTTCTCAGCCTTCAAATGAGTTAGATTTGTGTCATTTTCATGTTAATTAATAAGTTCTAATTATATCTTTTGTTGTTTTGTTGATCATTTAACCATAGCACTATGCATTTATTACATACATTAAATAACAACATTTGGATTAACCTAAGATTTTATAATATTCTATGGAATTGGTTGTGTTGTCACAATACAAAAACATTTTGAGTGCAATCTATTTCTTGTATTGCAAATTTATGTATTGAATACTATTAAAGGAAATAATAAGCCTTTTGGGATCTGCTTGCCAGCATTAACCTCTTCCAAAATAAATACAGTAAGCTCTGAAACTGAATGCAATAGTGTGATTTTGGTGTCCTAAATTCATGTGGGTATCAAGTTAGAGGCTAGAGACATTCTAAGATTATGTCCACAACCGCAGTATTTGATTTTTGTATTTGTATCAGTATTTGTCCACAACCACAGTATCTGTGTGTGTATGTAAGAATGCTTCTCTGGGTAAAAGCACAGTCATTCATTTTACATACTGTTTTTTATTTTTTTATTTTTTTTTTTTTTGTGATGTCCTTGAGGCATTAGCTATCTGTGACCTTCTGCTAATCACCCATTTGAATTTGTGAAGCTTTTGATGCATTTTGAGTCACAACACCTGGCTTGTCAGTAACATCAGTAAGAATTGTTATGGTATTTTTAATGGTAATTAAGAGCCATTAAATGCTGCCAGAAACTGAGTGAAAAAGAGCTACAAAGAACCTACACTTTAACCTTTGGTCTAATTAATAATTAATGCTGCCTTGGGGGGGGTGTAAATACAGACCTTGTGTGTGTGTTAGGTTAAGGTACAGAGGCACACTACGAAGCTCAGCTTCTCAACCAACCGTAATTACCTGTTAATAGCAAGATATCAGTGTGTGTGAGAGAGAACGAATGTGAGTGTGTGTGCATACACAGCCGTGCTTGTAGTTGAGAAGGCTGCAGTGGCAAAAAATAAATAAATGAAAAAAAAAGAAACATTTTTACCTGCATTAATTATTTTTATATCCTTTGCTTCATGTTGCTTTAGTTGCTTGGTGATGCCAGATAGAGATAGAATGCTCTATCTAATTCTTTAAACGTCAAGTGTCTTAATTTTAAATAAATTATAGCTTTCTCAAAAATTAGATGATCTGTTTAATAAGGTGAAACATGAAATGAGCATGGTAGAATAATCTGACATCTGCAAAAACAGAAAGAAAGAAAAAAAACAGCTTTACTGGAAGTGTAAGGTGAATTTGTGAGTTTACTCTATAGAAATATTGTCACAAAGACTTAGTAGCTGGATGCAATTTGCAGTTAAACAGTTTATTAATAAACTCAGGCAAATAAACATAATTTGAGTGAAGTGAAACAGCACAGAGCAGGCAATGTCAAAAGACAAAAACTGGGAAACTAGGTCAAATGAAAAAACCAGAAAATTATAAACTATAAACAAAAGGCTTGACAACATCAGCTATGCGCTACTGAGCAATTACTTCACAAACCATAAATATAAGCTAGAGTCCCTTTATATTGTGTGTTAAAGGGCTGGAATAAGAAACACCTGTAAGTCCTTATTAATCAGGTGAACTTGTGCGAGTGTTTTGTTGGCATCTGTAGTCTGTGGCAGCCATGTTTGTATGCTGTAAAGGATTTTGGAAAATGGAGTCTGGAGAAGACTCTGGGGCTGATGTGACAAATATATTTGTATTGAGCATTCCTGAAAAGTCTATTAAAATGATTAGAATGGAAATAATTACAGTAAAGCCTAAATGAACCTGAGGTGAGGTTTGCACTTCACCACATAATGCTGCCTGCTACCCACAATACACTGTATGTGTGGTTTGAATCAGGGTCATATTGGGTTCTTACTGCAACCAACTTTCACTTTGAAGATTTGCAGATTGCAATCACGGCTCCCTTTGAAGCTTAGTACGTCTGAGATGCTTGTTGTTTCCTGCTTATTTTATTCTGCATACAAATGGAATGGAAATGTTCTTACTGTAATCTCACCAAAATGGTAAAAATAGCACCTCAATGGTTCTAAGTCACTCCAGTGCCATGAGGACAATATGCTCTACTAAATTGGCCTATCTTGATTATTTCAGATACAGTAATGCTTGAAAGTTTGTAGAGCCTTTATAATTTTCTATATTTCTGCAGAAATATGACCATAAACAACATCACATAAGCCCAAAAACGAGAACCCAATTAAACAAATGAGACAAGTCTTAATGACCTTAATAGAAATATTGTGCAGAAACTCTTCTGTATGGGCGAATGGGCTAAAATTCCTTCAAGCATTCAAAGGTTTGCATAGGTCTGCCACTCACAGACAGGTATTAGATCATTTTCCTCAATAAATATATGACCAAGTTAAATATTAGGTGAATTGAAGGTAAATACATTATCATTCATTCATTCATAATTATCATTCAATAAGGGTAATATCATGTTAATGTCCAGATGTGGAGTCACCTGACACTTCTTGGTTTTTGAACTTGCCTAGACACATATAAAAAGACTTAGCCACACCCACACACATACACCTACACCTAGAAGTTATTTATTCCAAGTAAACAACTGGTTATTTAAATTTTGTGTCTTGTATCTTTTATGTTGCTTCCCTTAAGTCAGGGTTGTAACATAATGGGGGCATATCTGGGATATGAACCCACAACCTCTCCTAGCTGGCTCACCAGCCTTTGAAAATAATTACTGATGCTAGTGATGTTGGTGCTGGAGTTGTTCTTCTCCAGGATGACTGCTTGGAGGTAGAGCATCATGTGTTTTACTTAAAATACTTGAAAAACATCAGAATCACAACTCAACTATTGAAAAGAAGGATTTGGCTCTGATGCTAGAGTTAATCCTTGCAACACTTGGTGCACAGAAGGAGAATTAACCCCAGATGGGACTTCAGTCCATTGCAGCGTGCCATGTACACACACATTCACCTATGGGAAATTTAGCATAGAAACTACAGAACTACAGAAACCCATACAAATATGGGGAGAACATGTAAAACTCCACTCAGCCACCCAAGCTCATGATTGAACTGGAGACCCTGGAGCTCTGAGGCAGCAATGCCATGCACTGCACCACTGTGCCTCCCTTCTTTCATGTTATTTGTATAAATGATTGGAAAATGTGCCACAAGTGTGAAACTAGGGCTGTGATACAGTGGCTTTATTTTGCTTTTTTTTTTTTGACAAAGTGCTCTTTGATACAAATTGTCTTGACATAGTATTGTAACTTTTGCCCCTGTCCTCTCCTTACTCCTTAGTAGAGTTCAAGTCAGATTCAGTCCATTTAAATGCCACAGCACTACTGACACATCACATACTTGTTCTGATGAATGTAAAAAAAAGCACATTATGTAACGCCATTCCCCACAAGTTACTACAGTTGGGTTGGGTGAGCATTGGCCAAACCAATGCTTTATCAAACCTGACAGGTTTGGAGTTTTTTCCTGTCATCGACAGCTGGACTGTTTCTTTTTCAGATGTGATTTCTGTGAAGATGGTCAACAGGAATTAGGATGATTGATGAAGAATTATGCACTGGAGTGTAAGTGTTGGTTTAGAGATTTAAGCACTGACACTGGGACCATAGTCCTTTGAGGTGTGAAATACATGTGATCAATAACCAGGTGGTATGCATGCAAACACTGCATTTCCCATAACCAAATATTCCTGTTGTTTCAACAGTTTAGACATTGCCTTCAAAAGAAAAACAAAACTTTTTTTTTAATTGAATGATTGAATGATTACATTTCTTTTCCATATTTGGGACTCAGGAGTTGTTCATGCTGGGCAAATCCCAGTGTCTGTTTCTGTCCTATGTGATGAAATTTAAATATTTGGCTTAACATCTTTCTGAAATTTCTAAAGTTATTATTAGTTACCTTTTGTTACTGGACAAGAGAGTAGCATTGCTCCAGGGTCCCAGTTCAAAAAGAGCTAAGGTTACTGTCTATATGCAGTTCCACATGTTTTCCCTGTTTTGGTGTGAGATTTCTCTGGTTTTTTCCCCACTTTCCAAAAACAAAAGAAAAAGAAAAAGGCTAGTAGTTACACTATGTGGCCAAACGTATGTGGACACCTGACCATCTCACCCATATGTGGGTCTTCCCAGTGTTGGAAGCACAGAAATGTATAGGATGTCTTTGTGTGTAGCATTACAGTTTCCCTTCATTGGGTCTTTTAGTTAGAGTGAAGGGAAACTGTCATGCCTGCGTGTGTGTGTATACAACACATGAAGATATCCTATACAATTCTGTGCTTCCAAAAAGACTTGGGACCAAAATGTCCAAAAAGTCCATGAAGGCTTGGTTTGCTGCTGTTGGAGTAGAACAGCTCGAGTGGCCTGCACAGAGGCTTGACCTCAGCCACCCTGAACAACTTTACTATTTATGAAAAAAACACTTTTTAAATCAGGACTGACAGCTTTCCTGTTCTATCAAACTTACAGTTAAACCTGTGATTTTAGTTTGCAGAGAAATTAGTATACATTTATTGTGTTCCTTTTTATGTTTTCTTTTATAGGGTTTTCCTTTCTTAAATAATATTATATTTGTTACTGAACTTTTAAACTGCACTTTAACCTAATTTTTGTGTCCTGTCTCACATTTTAATATTTTTTTTAAGCATTTTTATGAGCATTTTGGCAGAACATTTCCGATGGGTTTAGTTCATTTTAAATGCCACGGCTCTGCTGACTTCCTAAGCAAAGAAGAAATTATTTTGATACTTTTGTTCAATGTTAAAATCAAAAGAATTTTTTTCAAAAATCAAAATTTTTCAAAAACAAAATATTTCACTTAATGTTTTTTTTAAGCTTCTGTTTTTAATGGATCAAAATATGTCAGCATAATTCTACTAATCATATAATCTTATACTGACTATCAACAAAATCAGACTCAAAATATGTACGTATAGGTGAAAAGGTTCAAATCACTCAAATCAGACTGAATCTTTGGGTTTTCTTTGGTGGCACGGCATTAATGGTGTAAGTAATTTGCAGCAGTAATTTGCAGAGGTTTTGATTCTGTGTGTGTGTGTGTGTGTATGTGCCCATTCATTGAAATCTGACTCATAATCTCTACCATGTTTAAAGTGTCCTTACTTCATCCTGTCAGATTTATTAAATAAGCATTAAATAATATGCCTGTGTCATTCATCTTTTAACCTTACTTTTTTGCACACCCTGAACCACACACACGCGCACACAATCACACACACATGCAGAACCAAGGACAGACATTTTGCTTTTCTCCTGAAGTGTATACACAGATTCAAGCACACACATGCACAGACACGTCCATGCACACGCAGACACAGAGAGAGAGAGAACATCAGGTGGAGGCAGTGCGAGTAGGAGAATCAGGCAGTGAGTCAGTTTGCTCTGAGCATCATCGTGTCAGACAACAGCACAAGAGGACTTTTAACTAATTTATGTACCATTATCTGATCTCATTCATGCACATTTACTTCATACATTTTCTTCTTTTTTACTATTCAATTCTGTCACCTGAGTTCAACCTCTTGCTTAATCTTCCTGTTTTTTTCCACCAACCCTTCTTCTCTCAACATCTCTCCTTAATAATTTAAACCTCTCTTCTTCTACCCCAGTATCCTTCATTTTCTTCATTTTTCCACCCCATTTTCTGTGGATACTCATGAACGGATCTTACCATCGCATGCTTCTGCAGGACAGCTCTCTGATCAACCTCACAGAAGAAGCAGAATATGAGAATGGGAGCACATCGCTGTGGCTGTTTAATGGCAGTGCTGCTCCTCCTCCATCAGGGGCGCTGTGCCAGCAGGTTCAGATCCAGGCTGAAGTTTTCCTAGCTCTTGGGATCATCAGCCTGCTGGAGAACATCCTGGTCATTTCTGCAGTGGTGAAAAACAAGAACCTCCATTCACCCATGTACTTCTTCCTCTGCAGCCTGGCGGCAGCGGATATGCTCGTGAGTGTCTCCAATTCGCTGGAGACGATTGTGATTGCCGTTCTTAGGAACAATCTGCTCAAACTTAGTGACTATTTCGTGCGTTTGATGGATAATATTTTCGATTCCACGATTTGTATCTCTCTGGTAGCATCCATTTGTAACCTCCTGGCCATCGCCGTTGACCGCTATGTCACTATATTCTACGCTCTACGCTACCACAGCATTGTAACTGCACGCCGTGCATTAAAAGCCATCGGCACCATTTGGCTCACCTGCATCATCTGCGGTATTGTCTTCATCATATACTCCGAGAGCAAGATGGTCATCATTTGTCTAATTACAATGTTCTTTGCAATGCTGGCACTGATGGCAACACTCTATGTTCACATGTTTTTGCTTGCCAGACTCCATGTCCAGCGCATCGCTGCATTACCAGCTGCAGCTGTTGCTGCTGGTGAACCGGCGCCACGGCAACGCAGCTGCTTGAAGGGAGCGGTGACTATCAGCATCCTCTTAGGGGTGTTTGTGTGTTGCTGGGCACCTTTCTTCCTCCACCTCATCCTCCTTGTGGCATGCCCACGCCACCCACTCTGCCTGTGTTACATGTCGCACTTCACCACCTATCTGGTGCTCATCATGTGCAACTCAGTCATCGACCCCATCATCTATGCCTTCCGCAGCCTAGAGATGAGAAAGACATTTAGAGAAATCCTCTGCTGCTTTGGCACAGGGTGTCCAGCTATGGTCTGCGAGCGAGAACAAGAGACGGATACAGAGAGACCAAGGGAGAGACCACAGGAACGGGACAAGGAGAGTGAGGCAGAGTGAGATGGAAAGGAAGACAGGAAAACAAAGAGAGGGAGTGTTGGTGGGTGATGTTGTTAAAAAATGAAGAAAGGCACTCAGAGAATCAAGGATGAAGTTAATTAAACTAATTATGGTGTGTGTGTGTGTGTGTGTGTGTGTGTGTGTGTGTGTGTGTGTGTGTGTGTTTAAGAAGGAAAATTAAGGTAAACTTAACACAGGATGCTTAACTGAATTGGCTTTCATGGAGGACATTAGCATTATCATGGCAGTGAATTATTTGATTAGATTCTCTGAATACATTTGTTAGTTATGTTAGCTTTGTTGTTATGTATTTGCGGTTGTTTCAAGAATTCAGAATACTTTTTAAGTAGTTATGTGATATGGAAATCTATGAAAGTTTTGAAAACAAATACTTATAAAATCTAATATCTTTATTTTCTACTCATAGATTACAGAGTACTTATAAACTTGCTGGATTCAAATGTCACCATCTGGCTGTCTGATCAGTCTGATCTGTTCAGGAAAAAAATAAACAGGTATTTTGTAGTTCACAAATCACTGTGAGGCTCACTACTAAAATTTCATTTCTACGAAATACTAATTATATACATATATATTTTTATTTTTTTCTGAATGTTCTTGATATTTACTTCAATGAATTATCTAAAAATATTTAAGTGAAATAACTGTTATGTGTTATCTTTGAGTGAGTAGCTGCTTTCGTGTGTGTGTGTGTGTGTGTGTGTGTGTGTGTGTGTGTGTGTGTGTGTGTACAGTGTATTTATAACATTATGGGTACCATTAGTGGGTGTTCTCACAAGGATAAAAAGATCTGACAATTTTGACAATGTGGGGATATTTGGATGGTCCCCAAATGATAAGAAAGGTACAAAGTTTACTTTTTATTACTGAGCTTAAGGTCAGGGTTAGGTTTAGGTACAAGGCATTATTCATTATGTCAATGGAAAGTTCTGACAATCATAGGAATATCCTTCGTGTACGTGTGGGTGTGTGTGTGAGTGTGAGTGTGAGAGAGGGAGAGAGAGAGGTCACACATGTATGCGGGTGATGACAGGATGTTTATGGGGTTTTTGACTAGTGAAGGTAAAAGCTAACTGGTATGTGTGCCTTTTACATCCAATTAATCCCTTTGATCATTTGTTTTTGAGTGCATTGTGTTCAGGATGTCTCTTAGCTGTACAGTGTTCACATAAAGTACATTTCTCCACATGTTCATGCACTTCTTTAATATCAATTCACAATGACATAGACCTTGTACTTCCTAATGCTATTAAAGGGCAATTCCTGTGTTTTTTGTTTGTTGGTTTTGTTTTGTATTGTTTTGTTGTGTGTTTTTTTTATTGTTATTATTGTTATTTGCTTAGAGACTACGGATTGAAAGACAAAATAAAAAAATAAATGCATAAAACACTCTCAAACAGAATATACAAATGAAAAAAGAGAGCAATTACAGGACAGTTAGTTCATGCTGAAGACGGCATAGCAATTGCAATGTCAAGAATGTGACATTTGCACTCACATTGTTTAACAAAATGTCTCACAGCAGAGAAAAGCCTAATGAGTCGGTTTGCTTTTAACCTTTTGAGAACAATGCAGACAAATCCTGCTTTGTCAAAAATTCTCGTGAATTAATTTACATGTTTCACATAAATAGCTATTCATCAGCATTATGGATGTGACATTAAACTGACAAGTGTTTGTGGGAGTCTGTACATTTTAGCAAGATGTATAAAGTTTTATTCTAAGTTTGATGAATTTTGAAGATTTCTTTATTCATGTGGCATAATTATTTGTGCTGTAATGTTTAAACTGTTGAATATGGAAATAAAGCTTGTACACTTGGATGATAGAGATTCTGTGTTCAGATGTTTCAGTCCTCAGCATATTATTTTCCTGCATTACATTTTCAGTACCCCACAGTATGTTGCGCTGAAAGCTACAGAACATTTTGTTCTCTGTAACATGAAACGTAAATGGAATATAGCTGTTTACAAGCGCATGGCGCTGATGCTGTTTATCCTTTTCAACCCATCTGACCTGAAACCTCTGTGTTTGCTCCAAATTGCTCTTAAGCACCTTTCATTAAAATAATTTTAGTTCAGCACTGACTCAGCAGATGTTGTTTTGAAGTTACTTTCCGCAGCCGACCTATGTCACTGGAATATTTTTTTCAAATAATTAATAGTCAGACCAGCTCTGTGTGCTCCGTTAGTGACTTGTGACGCAGGGCACCAATTGAGCTCATTCTGGTCTAATGAATTGTGTGGGTGGTCTGTTTTTCATTTCTTTGCAACTTGTTTTCAAAGCAACCTTTGCTAGCATATGTGAGACGGAGTGTGCTTTCCTCAGTAATGACATTAGAGGGTAGACATCAGATCTTTTGGAATAAGTGGGACAAACGAGACAATATCCGTGTTTTAAATATTAAGGAATAAAGTGTGGCCGTGTGTGGTGTTGAAGGAAAATAATCCATCCATCCATTATCTAGAACGCTTTTTCCATCTGGGTCGCGGGGAATCTGGCGCCAATCCCAGCATCTTCGGGCGAGAGGTGGGGTACACCCTGGGCAGGTCGCCAGTCCACCACAGGGCCAACACAGA
>JAQQZU010000039.1:8216538-8231628 GCA_030068025.1 Parauchenoglanis punctatus
TGTCCTGAAAGTGGCTGTGGATTCTCTGGCCGTGTGCACGCTTTGCTGCTCTGATGGCCCGAGACAGTTTGGCCCTCACTGTTCTTAGGGCCGTCTTGTCACCTGCTCTGAAGGTGGAGTCACGGGTTCTCAGCTGCTCACGCACCTCTGCAGTCATCCACAGCTTCCACTTTGAGCGTGTAATGATGGTCTTGGAGGCAGTGACATCTACGCACTTGCTGATGTAGCTGGTCACTGATGATGTGTACTCCTCCAAGTTGGTGTTGTCCCCATTGGTTGCAGCCTCCCTGAACATATGCCAGTTAGTGTGCTCAAAACAATCCTGAAGAGCAGAGACGGCTCCTGCTGGCCAGGTTCTCACCTGCTTCAGAACCGGTTTAGTGCATCTGA
The DNA here is from genome assembly GCA_030068025.1 of Parauchenoglanis punctatus. Taxonomy (NCBI): domain Eukaryota; kingdom Metazoa; phylum Chordata; class Actinopteri; order Siluriformes; family Auchenoglanididae; genus Parauchenoglanis; species Parauchenoglanis punctatus. The sequence goes on from JAQQZU010000039.1 coordinate 8,216,929, forward strand.
CGAGCGGTCTGTATGCTGGCATTAGCATAACAGAGATGTGGTCTGGGTAGCCGAGGTGGGGGCGGGGCTCCGCACGGTACGCGCCGGGAATGTTTGTGCAAACAAGATCCAGAGTGTTTTTCCCTCTCGTTGCAAAGTCCACATGCTGATGGAATTTCGGGAGCACTGACTTGCACTGACTCGATTGTGTTCCTTAACATTGTTTTTGTTGTTGTTGTTGTTGTTCTATTGGTTTTAAGAAGCATCTTTTTCTTTGCTTTTCACAGACTCCAAATACATTTAAATGCCATTTCTTGGTTAAATGGTGACAGCCAGAGGCTCAGACTTCACTATGTTCAGAGTATGAACCTTTGGAACAAATAATATTCCGCTTTGTGTTTTGTTTCAGAACTAGGTTAAATGTCATTTGTTCTCGCATAGTGACAAAACAACTTCTGATGTGACAGTTTCAGAGGTGGAAAATTCTTTGTGATAACATCATCAGGATGTCTGTAAGTTCATTCTCTGCTTTTTGCAGTAGATATGCTTTTCTTCCAGCGCATCTCTGTACAACACCTTTTATCTTTCTGTGCAGGTTTTGCCCTCAGTCCCCAAGCTGCCTGTATTCATCATTGTTTCATTCCACAAATGACGACTCATTCTTTATAATCAACTGACTATTCTGAACTAGCCTCCTCCCTCTTCTTCCCAATTTTTTGCCTTCATCTGTCTATGCCTTTCTATCTATCTATCCATCTGTCTGTGTTTTTATACAATAACATATATGGGAGGATAGTTTGACTACAAAATCAGTAACTTTACACTATTAGTAGTTAGTGACATGTTTTGGTTATTACACTACATTATAGTTTTATATCCTAGTAATTATAAATGATGTCTCACTTTACCTGATATGCCCATGTAATGTGTTTTGACAGAAACTGAAGATAATTTTTTTTAACGTTTTGTGTTTTACTCAGTGCTTAAAACACTTTCATTTAATCCTGTGATATAAAATTTAGTATAATTTAATATATTGTAACATTAATTGACCCTAATGTAACATATCACCTGAACGCTCACTACCTTTACCATTAACGTTCAATCTGTGTGTCATTCAAACTTGCAGGCAGTATTTAGTCAAGAATTTCAATTAGTATTTGGTCATGATGCAGGCATACACACTTGCAAGAAAAGTTCCTTTTAATAAGATTTGATGTTATTTTAACAAATGATTGTATTTATACTTTAAACACTTGAGTTTGCTGTGGATTACATCCTAAAGTACACATTCAATGCTGTTTTCCATAGGACAACATCAAAAAAAAAACCACGCAAAAGCAATCACCATATCAATTATTTATGTATAACTCTAATTTCCAAAATATTTCTGCTTTTTAACTTAGTTACATATACACCAGTAAACAACATGCATTAGACTTGGTAAACTGGCACCCTGCCTACATTGGATAAGCTAAGGACTGAACAGGTAACCATGTTCATATTCTGTTTTTGTGTTTGCATTGATTTTATGCTATTTAAATCCCATACATTACATGCAGCCCTCCAAAATAATTTATTTTGGTTGGTTGGGATTTTTTATTTATTTTTACTACTTTTTTGGCAACTGTTTGACAGACATAAAATAATGAAATAAGTTTAAATCCATCTCATAACAATTTCATTATCAACTAGACTTCTGTTTTCATACAAACAAGAAAATACAACATTACTGTATAAATATATCCTTAGAAACATTTCAAATGGATACATGTGTCGGGACTTTGGAGTGTGTTTTTCTCCGTTTGCATAGACATACAGCAGTTGATACAGTTAGGATAATTGAAAGCAAAATTCCGGCTATGATGGCATATTGCTCCTGATTGGACAGGACTGCATGTGTGCCTTGTAACTGAGAAGAAAATTCTGTCATTCCAACATTATTGTTCCGGCAACCTGTAGACAAATTGCAGAGAAATTAAATGCATGAAGAAATACAATAGTGTATATATATTTCCGAAGTGTGAAAACTATATGAATCATAACCTTGTGGGAGGCTGTAGTCATGCTGCAGAATGCGATGTCCAACGGGAGGCCACACAAAGCAGCGGTACAGCTCACACTCTTCCTGGCTGTGCTCAGGCACATGCAGCAGTGACAGATCGTTTCCGATTTGATACGAGTGATTGGCGAACTTGTAAAGCTGTGTTGTGTTAGTGCGGATGTCTTTCATTACAAGACCCACCAACGAGCCTGAGTCAACTGACACCTGTATAAGCACCGATACAGCAGGGGTGATGTTTAATGTACATATGTTGTTGTCATTTTATTACTGATTGTTGAAATCATTAGCCCTACCTTATACCAGCTTATTTTATGATACTTGACACCCTCTTCCAGGTTGACTATACATGGGATTTGCAATGACAACGACACATCAGACATTGGAAAGATGAGAAGCAGCACTGTAAAAAAGGAGAGAAATACACATGGATACCATTTCAGCCATGTTTGAAACTGTGTCTGGGAGCCTAGGGAAACAGTTTACAATGTTAAATTTTGACATTTTCTGCTAAAGCCTATATATTTCTGAGAACTGAATGAACTGAAATGTCCAATATGCATATACACTATCTCAACAAGAAGTATAGTTATAGCAATTCAAAGTCTGCTTGCACCCAGTGAAAAGGGAGAACATTTGTATTTAAAATTAAATTTCAATTCCACTAAAAGAAACCCTAATCTACTAATGGAGAAACACCACCACTGGCAATTTTTAAAGGAATTTAAAGAATCCTAAGTTTTAATGGGATTTTAATGGGATTGATCACTCTTTGTTTGAATTTAAACAACAGCCTTACTGTTGTCTCTTCACTCAAATGACCTCTGTTCATCAGCCACATTAGTCTCTGTCTCATCAACTGAGGTAAAAGTCAGCCATGGAACATAAACAACAGCCTCATTGCCATCTCTTCACTCAAATGACCTCTGTTGACACTAACATCTGTGCTGATTTATGCAGGCAGGTCTGTTGACTAAATGTTCTTATCAAACAGTTAGTTCTGGTTCACTAACTTGATTGGTTGAGAGGCATCCCAAGAGTGCTGATATTTCGCGTAATAGCACTGGGATGTTTCATTGTGTGTATAATTCCACTTGACTGTTTCCTGCATGAAAATTTCCTCTTCTTAGTTTAAAACAGTTACTACTGTAGTGTGAGCGACTGCATCGGCGGACATGGCAAATGATACTTTTCAGGAATATAACTTTTGATTAAAATATGAAAGCTCCAGATGAAGATGAATAGGAAGAAGGGATGGCAATTTTACCAGAAGTACCTTTAATGGCAAAGTACAAATCAATGTGAACTGGCTAGCCAGCTAGCCAACCTGATATAAAGTGCTCTGCTAGCGGAGTAAAAATAAACTGAATATTTGCCCATTTGCGTCCAAAATTTCAGTTACACTATATTAATGTCTTGTTTATAGACCTATTGTATAAAAGCAAGATCGCACTTGAGGTCATGCTGTTGTACTGAATATCAGCACAGGTGTGTTAGCTACAACTGAATCACAGCCGTGCTGATATTACAGTACAACAGCATGACCTCATTGCTCAATTGTTACTAATTTCAAAACTTTGCTGTCATTTCTACCTAGTGTTTAACCCCACTTTTTTGTTTGTTTGTTTGTTTTGTTTTTGTTGATGGATACAGCACAAGAGCATGGCAGCCATTTTGAAAGTCTGTATCTGATTACAAACTGGATTAATTAGATTTAGGTGTATTTCTGTATGTTTCAGTAAACTAGCAAACCCTTTAGACAACAAAACTACATTTTTGTCTTTCATCACAATCTCAGGAAAGAATTGTGACTCAAACGTACCTTTCCCTGTCACTGGATACTGTGGATATAAAAGTATATTGGAGTATAAAGTGTAAAGTATATATGGATATAAAAGCCTTAAAAGTATACTATATGCAAGCTTCGAAGTAAAAGACGTATACTAAATGAATGTTTTGTTGCTTCCCCCCCAAAGTGCCTTTTTTCCCGTCGTTCCACACTGTAGCCACAACGACATTCAAAATATACTCTTGATGTTTTTATTCTCCGTTTTTGAAAGAGACCTAGTTAGCTACTAACTAGGCTAGGCGTTATAAGGAAGTAAATTTTTTTTGTCCATAGGTGAAAAGATTAACTGGACACAGTGACATAGGTTGCAGCCTACTTAGGCATAAACCACACATTGTATTAAATATTCTACTTACTCAAGTATTGACTCATTTTTGTTTTCAGATAAAGTTTTCTTCAGTTCCTGGAAGGCCGCATCAGCTTCAAATAAAACGAAACTGAAAACTAAACAATGGCTAGCTGGGGATTGGTGATTGGTAACCACAGGGAGTGAGTCATTGCTTCAAAGCCTGGAATGGTCGACTGACATTCTCTCAGCAATGGCGTGTGTTTGAAAATAACAATGAAATTGGACCAAAATGGATAATAAACTTTATATTTGAAAATAGTGTTGTAAATTTAGCGACTGTGTTGCATGATTTGGCAATACAACTTAAACTCTTGAAGTGATTTTATTAGACAAAAATGAGGAAATTTTGTCCTTATACACCTGATACGGTTCTCCTGCTCACACCACAGCTGCTGCTCATACGAGGTGAGTGATGCTCGGTCCTAAGCTTGGCTTGAGCAGCATATCTTCCCAAAGACCAATCACTGATCACCATTTTCCCCAGTGGCCAATCCCTTATCGCCATTGTTCCAAACATCCAATCACCGATTAGCATTGTTTGTCCCGCCCTCGCACTTCACTCGAATGTTTTACTTCGCGTTACCGTGGTGGCGATATTCACAATAAATTAACACTAATACAGTGCTCTGTTATTAGGTGATGTTCGTATAATATACACTTTAATTAACCTACATAAATAGTTTTATTTAACAGTAAGGAAATTGATTTTATACGATCCTATTCAGAACAGGAAATAGAAATACTTGAATTAATGACATGCATACAGAGTAATTCTTAAACCAGCCACTAGATGGTGGTGTTGTGACGTGTTTCTGCTCCTACTCGTTACAAATAAATCAACATGATTCCTGAGAGCATGTCGAAATGCAGCGCCTGAACATCATCAAGCGTCAATCGAACTACACTTGGCATAGTGTGGTATGGTCAAATGGTCATGCATACACCATTATCATATTTGACAATAAAGGGGGGCAGCACAAGGAGAAAGCACTTGATACCCTTACTGTACAATATGGAGATGGGTCAATGATGCTTTTGGGGCTGATTTGTGGCTGGTGGTTCAGGAGCTCTTGTGAAGATTGTTAGCATCATGAATTCTGCTAATTACCAGGATATTTCAGCCCCAAATCGGGTTGTTTCTGCCAGGAGTTTCAGATTAAGCTATATAGATAGGAATCAAAACCTCTACATCAAAATCAAAAGAAATTGTTGCAGGAACACAAGTCAGTGTTTTGCACTGGTTGTCTGCCAGTTTGTATTATTCTGCATAAAAAAAATAATACACATGTTTTGCCTTTCTAGAAGTCAATAAAAACACTATTGTGTGCATAACATATTTGGTGAATGATATAAGGAACAACAAAATTACTCAAAATGTTTATATTGAGATAGGCCTACTTGATTTGTTGTTTCTAATATTGATCCAAAAGGTTTTGGGTTTGCTCTGTTTCATATCATAGCCAAAGGTATTCTTAGGTGCCATACATGTCCATACATCTGCACTCTTCTTCTCTTCTCTATAACTCTTACCCCTGACCTTCTATCTCATTTCTAAACCCCCTTCTCTCTCTGAAGTTCTTGGTTTCCTCTGAGGCCCATTTGTAGGTCACAAATGGTCGAAGCACGCAGCCGTAAACCTGTATTTCCTCAGCAGTAAATTACACTGTTGTTGGAGCCTCTGCTAGCGGAACTCTCTCTTCTCTTCCACCGAAGAAATTCCCTCCTGTGTGTTTAACCTACTGCAAGACATCCTCACTTCCATCCTGTTGTTGGTTGTTTAGGGGATCCCCTGCTCCCCCCAATCTCATTTTCTCCCCTGATTGCTCATGCTGGGACTGGATGTTTTGCACTTGTCAGTTTTGTCGTCAGAGATTTGGGGGATAAGAGTTATTAATAGGAGGCTGAGCAAATGGAAAGAGGAAGACAGAGAGCACCAAGATCACACCATCTGGATAAAACAATGCCTGAGCTACTTCAGGATGGAGCGACACAATGGAGGAGAAGGGGATAGACAGAGAGGATAGAAAGGGGGAGAGGAGATGAAGAGACAGAGATGTTTACTTCAATAAATACTCCTTCATTCCTGTTTTAGGATGTTTGTACATTCAAGCCATTAAAGAGTAAAATCAATACTCACTAATAACAAAATAAATAATAGATAAACAATATTAGCTGATTAATTGCAGCTGACTAACTATTACTGTACATATTCTAATAATAATGCATACATCAAACAGTATTTTAAATTCACATATGCAAGAGAACTCTTGTTTTATATTTAAATCCATGCACCACTAATCATAAAACTAAAAAATGATCAATAAGATGCAAACTTTGTGCATCTAAGTCTGCAACCTATTTGTTGTTATTCAGTAAATTGATTAGTTAAACCCAATTATTGCTGTATGGGTAGGGTTTGACACCTCACACTTTCAGGGCCCTGGTTCTATCCTGAGCTTGGGTTCCTGCCTGTGTTGAGTTTCACATGTTTTTCCTTTATCTGTGTGGGTTTTCTCCAGGTTCTCAGGTTTCTTCCCACCTCCTAAAAACATATATGTGAGAAGATTGGCTATGCCAAATTGCCTTTAGGTGTGAATGTGAATGCATGGTGCTCTGGTCCAGAATGTATTCCTGTCTTGCACACAGTTTTCCTAGGACAGGCACCATATCTACCATGACCCAGACCACGATCAAGTGTCTACTAATGATGAATAAACAGATGAATAATGCTGCCTTGTATCATGACACTGCTGATTATATCTTTAAGCTTGCAATTGTTAGATACAAATCACAATCCCAGGGGCTGCTAATGATACACTCATGGGCTCCTTAGGACTAATAGATACAGATCTCAGAAAGCATCAACTCTTCCACAGAAGAAGGTTGAGTCTGAACCCACTGTAGTCTCAGGTTCCTGTTCTTGGCTGACAGGAATGGAACCTGATGTGGCATTCTGCTGCTGTAGCCCAAGGTTTTTTGATGTATTGTGTGTTTTGAGATGCTTCGCTTCTGCGCTCAGTTGCAAAGTGTGACTGTGTGAGTTACTTTTGCCTTCCTGTCAGCTCGAACCAGTCTGGCTAGTCTGGACATTTTTTCCCACTGGATGACTGTTGTCTTTTGCACCATAATGTGCAAACTCTAGAGACTGTTGAAATCCCAGGAGATAAGCAGTTCATGAAATGCTCAAACCAGCTGATTGGCAGCAACAACCATGCCACATCACATTTTTCACCACTCTGATGTTTAATGTGAATGTTTACTAAAACTCTTGACCTATATCTGTATGTTTTTATGCATTCCACTGGTGCCAAATGAGTAATTGCATGAATGAGCAGGTGTACAGGTGTGTATGTGTGTGTGTGTGTGTGTGTGTGTGTGTGTGTCTGTGTGTGTGTCTTTTTCCTTTTTTTCTTTTCTTACTTTTCATCACCCAGATACGTTTGATACTTTAGTACAAAGTAAATTAGTTTCATCATCATCATAGTACAAACTCACATACAATGCCACCAACTTCAACACCATCAACATGAACTACACCGTCATCAACTCATCAAACCATCAAATCACTCGGCCCCAGAAAACTTTTCAAAACAACCCCACCCACACTGGCTGAAGAAATGTCTCTCACATGCAGAACCCACACCATTCTCACCCAACTCCGATCCGGATATAGTCAGCTTCTCAATAATTACAAAAACAGGATCAACTCCACGAACCCCAGCACCTGCAGATTCTGTCAAACCACCACCGAAACAATCACCCACATATTCAAACATCATCCAAACCTTCATACTCTCCATAAACACAGCAGCACCTTGGACTGACTCAATAAATGTAGCAAAGTACATTGAAGCCTGCAAACTTCTATAAAGCTAAGTCCACTAGAGTCAGGGGCAACAACAACAACAACAACATTGGTATAGTCTACTAAATCATTTTCATGTGAGGGAAAAATTTCCAGTCTTTGATTTCACTTATTTCAAGGTGATTGTTCTGTATAACTATCTGCTAGTTTACTTTAGTTGGTAAATCATTTCTTCCTTTTTTAATTCATGTTCTAGTTCCACTAAATCAATGTTAGTGTTTTACTTAATAAAAATAAAAATAGGTCTTTATGTTTTTTTTATATTTGAGAATGCTCTATAAATGCTGTGATACATATCTTGTATTATGAAAATGTGTTCAAGGATAACAATGTTATATTATTGACCTTCTAACTCACTCCTAGAGTATGGGTATTAATTTACATGCTCAGGTGCAAAAGTTTGTGAGGGTGAAAGAGGTTTATAGTGGTGTGAAAGTTTTCAAAGATGTGTCTGTGTGTGTCTTGCATTATGTCCCCAAGGTTGTTAGTAGGCTCAGCTGTGTATATGTGTGTGTGTGTGTGTGTGTGTGTGTGTGTGTGTGTGTGTGTGTGTGCGTGTGCGTGTGTATGAGGGTCTATGTTTCTGTCAGCGAGCTTGTTCAGAGTGCACTCTCTGGCCTTGATTGAGGATATCCTCTGGATGATCGTTCCCGCTACACACACACACACACACACACACACACACACACACACACTACAGAGGAACGCCCTGATCAGTTCCTTCAGCGTACTTATACAGCCCTTCCACAGCTGGGAGACTTTCCCATGTGAAAACATGGTAACTAGGATGAACACACACACACACAGACCAGTTTCACAACAAATATTAATAGACAAGGTTTCTAGACAATAATTTAAGGGACCATTCATACTTGTTCCTATCTGAGTGTGTGAGTGTGTTTACTACAGAATGCTCCTAATGACTGAACTTGTGTTATTGTATACTTTGGAGCAAGGAATGATGCTTACTAAATGGATAAAAAGTGATGAGGATGATGGCTGTTCATCTTTCTCCACCCTCTTGCTGCATGTCTCAATTGTTCGATTGTTTTCTTTCGGAAGCTTTGTCCGCACGACACCATGGCTGACTCCTCACCTCATGGACACAACTGCTGGTGCTTAATGTCTGGGTGGGTCACGTCTCCACGTCGACGGCTTTCGGAGCTGATCACGGCGCAGAGTTCGCATTGTACCGCAATTCCCAAAGCAGGGAATTCCTCTACCACTTCCCCACCCCAACGCATAGCACAAACAATGTGTATGTGTGTGTGTGAGTGTGCAGTACATGAGAGAGACGGCAATAACAGAGTTTAGTGCTTTTTCTTTCAAATCTCCTTCTTCCTCTTTATGTCTCAAAGGAAATAAAGAATATCTTGGAAAAAAAAACGGAAGCAGGAATATCCAAAACCTCTATTTGGAAGAGAGTGAAGTACAGTATGCGTCTGTAAGTCATTAGTAACTATGACGTGCAGGTTGACTGAGTGGTCATCTCCCTGGTCACTGGGTGTCTGAAATATGCATGTGCATATGTGTCTGCATGTTTCATGCGTTGGGAGGATATGATTAAAATATTATTCCCTTTCCTGCAATTTGTAAAAAGTCTTTTTAGCAAACTCAGACATGGAGCTGGTCTTCTCTTAAAGAAAACATTCATTCAGGGATTATAGCTCTGTGTGTATGTTGTACTGTACATTTACTCTTTCTTCTTTCCTCGCTCCTCAATTAGACGTGGAACAAAATCTTTTACATTAAATCTAACAAATCTTTTTCTCACCCAAGACCAAATGGACAAAATTAACCCAGGACCAAATAAACATTCATAATGAGCAATAGATAAATGATAATTTGACATGACAATTGATTACACCATAGAGTAGTAAGTTCTGTTTCTGTTCTCTGTTTTTATTAAAAGAATGAAGAGTCTGTATTCAAGCACCCACTTTATAAAGTGTTTTTGTTTTGTTTTGGTTTGGTTTGGATTGGGTTTTTTTCAGATAGTTTCAGTAGTTGCAGTCTTCTGCAGCAGTTGCAAGTTATAAGTTATTATAAGTTATAATTTTGGTGAGAATCTAGATGATAAGCTAAAGTTTTTGTATTAAATTGCATCAAACCAATAGATTTTTTTTCACAACTTCAACATTTCTTGACAACAGAAACTGTTAATGTTCTCATATACGCTTTGGTTATTTCTAAACTTAAACTTAGGGTAGTGCAGCTCTCCATGAATATGAATGTCAGGAACAACCAACAGGCCTTGTAGCATATCATAATCAAAGAACAGCAATGTGGCATTTGGGACACATTCGCAATACCCCAAAAATTCTACACAGCAAATTCTACAGAGTTAAATAATCTCTGAGAGAGTTCATTTTAACACTATACTGGGGTTTATTTTGTCCCAGTCTTTCCAGTGTTAAATTAAAACTTTCTAAAGTGTTAATAATATGACTCAGTGCAGAATTAAAATAACTCTATGTATAGATAAAAATGAAGTCTGCTTAATACCACAGCATGGTTTCATGAACTGTTAGAGTTCAATCTCCAACACATCTCAATGACACCAACTATTTTATGCAACTGATTCCTTTAGTTAGTGTTAAACTATATTTTAATAGTGTCAATTCAACTTTATATTTAACACGTTTGGTTACTGCTGGAAAATCAACTCTTTTTTTTTTCTCTACTAGATTGACAACTACAATATGTTCCTTCATGTTCCTTCTGTAGCCATGATTGACAATTTCTTGACCCTCCTCCCTGACAACACACAAGGACATGAATGATGATTGGTTGGGATCAAACTTGTACTGTTGCCAGTAATCCGACCAAGATAAGGCAAGGATGTATGGCTGCCTAATCTGACACAATGACCATCAAAAAAGACAAAAAAATTGTGTAGCCTGATCTCGGCATTACTGAGGTCACTCAACCGGCCTGCTCTTGCTGTTGCCGTAAGTCATCTCCAAGACTCTGGTCCTTGCATTTCAGACCACAATGCATTCTGCGCAACATTGTCACAACATGTAGCTTAGTCCAGCAACTCATGTTCTTCTCTGAGATCTATCCACACTCATTACCTCCTTTTGTGTCCATGTCCTTGTTTACAGAATGAGATTCCCCCTTCATCCAAACTGTCCAGTGTCTCTACTCCTTTTACTCCTTCTGGTCTAAAAACCTACCGCTTCAGACGATAATTAGGATAACATTGGTTACTGAGTTACTGACCTCTCTAGCACTTGTAACTGTGACTTGTCTCTAGTGTTTCATGTAATGACTCTAAAAGGACTATCATTGCACCCTCAGCTTTAGGATTAGAGCATCTCCCACATGACTAAATGTGGCTCACAAACTAAAAGCAAGATTTAAGCTTCAGTTCAGAAACCTACATTATTTTATTTTTATATTAAACAGTATGTTAAATAGTAGACAATAGTAAAATCTGATTGTGTGTTGACAGGTGAGTGATGATTCTAGTATGCAGACTGCATGATACTAATCATACATTAAGAAAATATATGAGGTTAATGTTAGCCTCTTGCTCCAGCTAGACATTTATACTGTAGTTCCTCTAATCCTTGTCCAATGATGTTGAATTTATTGGTCTTAGTTGCATGCATCTTAAATGGGAGCCTTAGAGGACTACAACTGCAGTCCTTCTCCAGTAATATTTTATTTTCTAGACATACTCTATTGTTTTCCTCTGAACAGGCCAATTCCCACTATGCACTAATTTAGAAAGCCATTTTCCAGAGAGAGAGAGAAAAGACAAGCTAGCGAGTGAGTGAGAGAGAGAGAGAGAGCGAGCGAGAGAGAGAGAGAGAGTAAATGTAGTGAAAAGCCCAGAAGTATTGGGCCTAATTTGTCTGGAATTCTCTCTCTATCTCTCTCCAGTGTCTCCATTCATTTCTTCCTGTGCCATCAACCTGTCTAGTGAATTTGTTGTTAAAAAAAATCCGGATGCTTGTCTTCTTTCACCCCCTTCCCTTCTTTTTTTCATTTACTCGTTTGCCTGCTCCTGGCTTCTGGGAGCTATCCATCTGCTGAGTCTGCCGGATGATGTCAAGACTGTAGTTGACCCACAGCAAGGTGTGTGTATGTGTGTTTGTCTATGTATGTGATGGTAGTGAGGGGGATGTCCGTGGTGGGGTCGGACACGTCTGTTTTGTTTTCCGGTGTGTCTCAGACATCTTCCTGAAGAACAGAAACCTTAGGGAGCCATCTCAGATCGGATGCCTGGGCCAGCAGTACACCCACACACGTGCACCCACCCACACACATACGTACACACACATACACAGCAACACTCATGCACCTACACTCACCAGGGAAACAAAAAGTATGAAGACCCTCAATATTCTTCTCCATTATACAGTAATGAAGTTTCCATGCACATTTGAGCATCAGGGAGTTCCCATCATTTCTTCCACAATCATTTAGTCTGGCTTAGGACTGATAGGCTGAAAAACAGGACCAAAGTGTGTGTGCGTATTTGTGTGTATGTGTGTGTCCGTCCAACATGGCTGGAACCATTTCAGTTCAGAACATAAAGAAGGGAGCTCAGAGACGGGAATAATTATCCAGCAGTTCAGTGCTTAGTAAATTAGAAGAAGTGGTTGAGACTGGAGTGTGTGCTGCTAATTATACCGGTTTGCACATCAGAAACATAATAAAACACAAATATAACACTTAAGCTGCATTATGTCTGCTTGTAGTGTCAAAAAGTATAATTTAGGCCAGGTGTTTTCAACTCAATACCAGGGTATTTCAGCAGACTGAGTTGAGAACGTGCAAATATACTGTAGCAGAGCCATTAAATATATGTAAAAAAACGTCCCATAGTTCAATGACTCTATTTTTGTAAGCATGAACCAAGCAAATGAGTGAATAAAAAAGAGATTAGCTACATGGCAAGAGACATTATGTCACAAAGGGAAGAGTTTTCACAGACTTTCGTAGATGATTCCTTTTATTTTCCCTCTCTAGTCTGTTTAGTGAACTAGCAATGTTTGTGGGGGGGTGGGGGGGGAGGATGTATGTCTTTATCTCCACATGTCAATTCAAAACATATATGTCACATTTTTTCAGAGTCTTTAAATTGTTCCATTTACAGCTATAAACTAATTATTAAGGGATAAGCATTAAAAACTAAACCTCAGTAACATTCAGTCATGTTAGTTACATGCCCAGTCGTCTGCAAGCAAAGACTTTTATGTAATTGGACCTGTACAAATTTTAGGTGAATACCCCTGATTTAGGCTATTAGGTTAAAGTATGATTTTAGGCTATTTTCACAAAAGTAATGACATGGCATAAAAAATTATTTTACTAAATTGATCAGTTGATTTCTATGATTACCTCGTGTATCAATCCTACTGTAGCTGATACAGTGGTGGCTCTGCACTTCTGATCAGAAGGTTGACAGTCCAAATCTGAACAAATCCAAGCTACCAAAGCTGCAGCACTTAAGCAGTAACTGCCTCTGCTACAGGCTTGCAGTATCATGGCTGAATCTGTGTTATGCTGAGATTCATTATTCATCTTCAGTAACAGCTTTATCTTGGTCAGAGTCACAGTGGAGCTAAAGCCTACTTGAGGAACATTATGCATGAGGTGGGAATACTCCTGGATGGGACACCAGTCCATTCCAAAACCTATTTTTCTTCATTTTTATCTGTGAACCTGAATATGCTGTTGAATATATATTCAACAGGTACAGTCGTTGCTGTATATGCACCAAGGGTAGAGGTCATAGTAGAATCCCATCTTCGAGAGTTCCTATAAAAAAATGATTGTCCTTGGGTCCTTCTAGACCTTCTGAAAAAGTTCATGGCCTTTGGATGACTAGAAATTATGGCTGTAATTTTCAGTTCATCTTTACTTCAAAAACTCTTCATATTTATTTTATTTAATGTTTCTGACTATTACAGTAATAGTTTCATTATGTTGGAAAGAAAAGGGTTAAAATCCCCCCCCCCCCTTTTTTTTTTGGTGTTTTGAAATACCAAATCAAAAACTATCCAGTAAGGACAGTGCCAGATATTAATAATTTTTATCTCTGTCACATAAACAAACACCAGAACATGGACACCAACGTTACTATTTTTGGATAAGTTTCACATTGTAATTGACATATCTCTTAAAAAATGTTGAAATAAAAATAAAATTAAACTTATATAAAAAACTTTTTATGAAACTCTACAACTCACATGACAAGACGCAATGCATTATGGTCTTAGTTGACTATATAGTGAATGAAATTTACAGCTGGGAATTCAAAAAGCACTTCAAAATGGCTGATTTACTATATAGAGGACTATATAATGGACAAATGAATATTCCAAACACAACACAAGTTTGGATTTTTGAGTGGGACCATTTTGCTGGAAAAATATGTTACTCCAGGATTCCATTCATTTATCTTCAGTAAGCACTTTATTCTTGTCAGGGTGGATCTGTGGTGGATCTGAGCACAATAGGGGAAAAAGCCAGAGAATAGGACTCCAGTCCATTGCCGGGCACCACACACACACACACACACACACACACACACACACACACACAAACACACACACACACACACACACACACACACACAC
>JAQQZU010000039.1:8252523-8264596 GCA_030068025.1 Parauchenoglanis punctatus
GTCTTTGGACTGTGGGAGGAAACTGGAGCACCCAGAGGAAACCCACGCATGCACGGGGAGAACATGCAAACTCCACAAAGAAAGGCACCCTGGGTGACCTGCGGATTGAACCCAGAACCTTCTTGCTGTGAGGCGACAGTGCTAACCACTGCACCACCATAAAAAATTCACCACTGTGCCGCCCCGGTATTTTGTTGTTGAGAATGTAATATTTCAAACCCTCTCTGATTACTTTCCGATTTCAGGCTAGTTGACATATTCTGCTAAATGTTTAAAGCTGAATATTCCATAACGCAGACAGCCAGAAACAACAGAGCACAGAGGCTAAGCCAAATCTGCCTGCAAAAACATTCAACTATTTGTCCACAGGATAATCAGCAGGTTTTACTGGGAAAAAGATCAAGGACATTTGAATTTAGATAAATGGGTGATTTTTTGAGCATACATGATATCTGAGAAATAATTAGGGCTGTTAGATTCACAAATTATTTACTAGTCATGCCCAAAAATCAAGTGGTTATATTTTTTATCAAAATGTTAAACAGGTATTACATTGATATAATTGGGGGATAAATTACATAAATTCAATGACATTAATTGTCATGGTCATATTTTCTTGCTTCAATAATTATTCTACATATAAGTGCAACTACAGTACCAGTGCTTTTTTTTCTCCTTTTTTTCCAGCCATACAGAGAGGTAACCTAAGGCCATAAGGGCCAAAGGAAGAACCTTGAGTTGTGGAAAGATTCCTTTTGCATGTGCTCATGTCCACTGTGCTCCCCACCCCATGTGTCTCTCCCTCTCTCTCACTCACAGACACACACACACAAACACCTGAGAGTTTATTGGATACACCCTGTCATTAGGAACACATGTAACACCCGGGTGAAAAGGTCAAATACTTTCAAATGACTGAGGTATACAGTCTCATTGAATGGAAAAAGTATTTTCAAAAGTTTGTTTAAGATATTAATAGCATCAGTTTTATAGTATGTTACATTTTTATAAAATGCTTTATTATCATGGGCGGTCAAATAATGGTCAAAATTACAGAATTAAATTAATGATTGATAAGCCAGTCATCAGAAAAATTACAGTATTATTCTAATTAAAGTATAAATTGTGGTAACCATACATAATTTAACAAGTATTAAATTACTTGCTTGGGAAAATGAGAAGAAATGTTCAATACCATGTTGCTCTTAGCATTCTGGGTGTTTTTTGTCTGAGTTTTGTATCTTGCAGCATATTATAAGAGTTCTGACATGCCTTGTGAAAAAAATTCTTTCTGTGTAGTTTTCTGAAGCTGCCTGTACTGATAAACCATAACATTAAACGTGTAATGATATCAGATTTTCTATTCACAGCATACCATCAGTATTCACATTAATATTCTTTCACACATCGAACATAAAGCTAAAAAAATAACCCCCGTCTACAGACCATTTCTTTTGCAAACTAAAAGCAGTCTGGGAATCTGGGGTCCAGCCTCCAAATCTGTCTATATATAGTAGCATAACATCATCAGAGTAGCAGTGTTCATTTTTTCCCTATCCAATCCAGGGTATGGTCTGGAACAGAAAAGTACATAGTAGAGTTCTCATGACATATGACCTTAGACATATCCTGCTCCAATGTGCTAACTTGGTGTATATGCTGCTGTGGCTAGTCTTGCCCTCCACACATGCCTGATTCATCTGAATGCTTCTTCTGTGAGGAGCATCTGTACTTGTGACTCACCTTCTGCTGCTCCGGATTGTTCCACAGGTTCACACTAAAGACCTAATTTCCCAAAATCTGCTTATGCCCGAGTCTCTGCCCTTGTTTCAGTGGACAATCTCACCTGAATACTATAGATTTGAACCTAGGAATTGCTGCTGTAGTCACAAAAGACTGTCCTGTGCTCATCCCAGAACTCATATGTTCATACTGAACATCCTTTCAACATGTTATAGTGTGCAGCTGTAGAAGAGTAATGATTTATAATCCCACTATCTGGTGTCAACCAGAAGGTTCCCTTTTGAGCCTTTTTCCTCTCTAGATATCTTCCTCATGTTGTCTCAAGTTTTTCCTTACCACTATCTTCTCTGGCTTGCACATTAGAGATCTAAATCTACATCTAGAGTTCTGTAAAGCTGCTTTGTGGAATGTCTATTATTAAAAGTGCTATACAAAAAAAAAAAGAACTAGATTATAACTAATAAACTGTGATGAAAGCATGCAGTAACTAATGTAAAGCTGTAGTTGGCTGCACATTTTTTGGTCTATGCCTTCAATGAAGTCTAAGGAAAAAGAAAATCCATTACATTAAAAGGTCAAAGCTGTACACTACAGGACTGGCTCCAGTTTCATGTCAGTGAAAAAGCATCCTCATCCCTGCTCAATTTGGTGGAAATTGTCCAGAGTTATAGTGTGAGCATTCATACCTTGAGATGTCTGAAGTGATTTGTGAATGGAGCAGGATACGTAAGCCAGAGGTCTAAGGACTGCAGCTAAATATACACGTCTCTTTTTTTAAAAAAAGATACTGTAGTGTGAAAAACAGGTCATGATGGGATGTAGTCACCATGGGTCAAAGTTGTATTAGTAGGCAGAAAAATTTCTTAGCCAATACAAAAAGTGTGGTGGACATCAGAAGCAAGAAAATGGGTGGTTCAGTCGTTTCAACTTTATTGCCATAAGTGACCTTTTTTTTTTTAGCACTTTTCAAAATTATATTTACACAAATGAATACAATTTGTATTTTAATATGATGCAAACATTGTAATCAATATAGACTGTACTCTGTAACTAAATGAATCTATGCTAAAAAGAGCAACAGTACCATCTCGTGGTACAAATCGGTACTACATCTACAAAGTGACATCCTGCATGTGTAATAATTGTGTATGATTACCCATGTTAAATAAAACAGAATAAAATAATTTTTTTTTTAAATAATTCTTCAGTCGAGATGTTTGTTAAATTAACTTTTTTAAACTGTTTTTTACTGTAGTGCTCCAATGTTAGATAAGTAAGAAAAGATAGTAAGATAAAACTTCGTAAGTGCAGCTTTGGTAGGAGTTTCCCTGTATCATCCTAAGACCTTTATTGTTAAGAGTCCAGCAGCTGTAGTTTTGAATTTGCATTATACAGTTGTATGTTATACTTTTACTGAGAGGGTTATAACTAGGTTTGGAGTAATTTTCTTTAGTAAAAATTTCTTGCAAAAAAAAATCTTTCAATCTGAAACTGCAGCTCTTTCAGTAAAATTTGTCTCTTAATGTATTTATGGCAAAGAAGTACAGAAATAATTTTGAAAGAAATCACATGTACAGGTATATGTAGCCTTGGTAACATCCTTGTTCCTTCATTTTTAAACCTGTTTGCATGTGTCACCTTCACATAAACATGAATACAACCAATAACTAAGTCTAACCCTCATGACCAAGCATATGGTACCTATGTCCTCTAAATCCTGGCTCTTTCAGTCACTGTAAATTGGGTGTTGAAGCTCCCAAGTAGGTCCGCAGGTCAGAAATGTTGGATTTGACGATCTTGGCTGGGATGGATTTCATCTGTAGTCTCTGGTAAGCAGCAAATCTATGGCAGCCCCCAAAAGAGTAGTAATAATTACCTCCCTTTTCTCCTGTGATCCATAACACATCTATTGGAGGAACAACTCTGATGTCTGAGGTCTCCTGTGAAGATTTAAATTCAGATGTGCAATACATCACAATCCAAGATTTAGCTGTCATCTACCTATCAGGGCTTGAGTCACATCAGCCACATGACCTGTTTTGCCTTGTATGGCCCATATTACGACATATATGTAAATTTAGTACTAAAAACAGTATATTTTATTGTTGAAACACAACCATGGGGTGGCAATTAAGCCAGTAAACTTACTTTTATAGTGTCCACGAGGCTTTGGACTTTCTCTTCATCTAGAACTGGAGGAATGGGTCGAATAATCACATCCATTGGGATGTTATGAACTTCCTCAACGTTGTCAGAATGAATCGACCGGTTTTCGTTCTTCAAACTTCCCATACTGTGCTGAGTGCTGAGCGCGAACTGTCGTAGAAAATGAACAGCAAAACTACTGTAAATAAACGCAGAAGTTTGCAACATCACTCCTAACACATCACTTATAAACAAGGAACCCGGAAGTTTTTTACGCCGTACTGCGCATGCGTCAAACTGTAGGCGTGTCTCGAATGGACCGCTTGAACAGTATAGTAAATTGTGGTTTAATTTTTGTACAACTTATCAAATGACGCTGACATTTTCGCGTCGTTATGCCATCTATGAATGCACTTGATAATGTAGGGACGAAAAGAGGACTTATAACGGAGTACCAGACAGTCGCGAGAAGCAATATGATATGATTTATGATACTGACTTAATGTTTCAGTCCTCTCGCGCCTGCTTCTTCGACTCTTTTTGCTTCATTAGGCAAAAGGGGGAAAAAGTGGTTAAAAAAAGTTTATTATTAACAAAACCTTGTCATTAAACAAGAAGTTAATCATCAGTATGATGTTAGCAATACATATCAATAAATATACAGTAATATACACACAGTAACAAGTCATCCTAATTAATCAAAGTTAAGTGCTCTTATAAAAGATTGACAGAACCAGTTTTCTGACAAATTGTCCTGCCTAGAAACACGTCTTACCAAGGATTTTTTTTTTTGTGCATGAGCACTTTCGCAAACCAAACGCCTTGTTGGAATACCTTGTTGATGAGAATAGCCAGACTGGTTCAGAAAGGCTACAGTAACTCAGGTAACAACTCTGTGCAATTGTGGTGAGCAGAAAAGCATCTCAGGATTCACAACATGTTGAACCTTGAAGAAGATGGACTGCAACAGAAGACCACAGCAGGTTCCATTTCTGTCAGCCGAGAACAGAAAGCTGGGGCTGCTGTGGGCACGGGCTCACCAAAACTGGATAGTTGAGGACTGGAAATGTGTAGCCTGGTCTGATGAATCTTGGATTCTGCTGAGGCACACAGATGGTAGGGTCAGAATTTGGCACCAACAGCGTGAATACTTTAACCCAACCTGCCTTGTGTCAACAGACCACACTGTTGGAGGTGGTCTAACGGTATTGGGAATGTTTTCTTGGTCCTGTTATTATGAGTAAATAATCGAATGAATGTCACAGACTATTTGAGTATTGTCTCTGACCATGTGCATCCCTTCATGGCCACAATTTACCCATCTTCTAATGGCTACTTCCAGCATGATAATGCACGATGTCACAATGTTGTCTCAATCTGCTATCATGAATATGAATTCAATTGTTTCAGAGTTCAAATGTCTTCAGTGGTGCTAGAAGATCTGAATCCAATAGAACATCTTTGGGATTTGGTAGAATGGGAAATTTGCAGCACACGCCTGAAAAAAGGAATTGCGTGATGCAATCATGCCAGCATGGACCAGAATCTCAAAGGAATGTTTCCATGATTGGAATGGAATCTATGCTATGAAGAATTGAGGCTGTTTTGAGAGCAATACCCAGTATTAGTATAGTGTTCCTAAAAAAATGCTCAGTGAGTGTATATTAATGCTAGAGGAATTTTCAGATCAGAAAATTACTTATTAAAATGTGCTCCCTGTAGTTTTATCCTGTAGACATTTTCTGGTAATCTCATAGTAATAAAATAAACAAAATAGCTTGCAGTATTGTTTAATGACCACCTATAAATCCATAGTTTGTCAAGGTAGGACAAATCATTAGAACAACAAAGTTTCTCAGGTGTGATATCTATGGTATGGCTGGGTGACTTTAGTCTAAAATTTAAAAAACAACACATTATTTATTATTGTGGAATCAGAGAGATAGAAGCTTGTCCAGGTAGCATTGTTAAAATAAAGTACATGCTCTTTTATTGGCAAACATAAACATTTATAGTAGACAACAGTAGGCTTGGTGGTTAGCTGCAGAACTGAACTGGCCAGGGAAACTGGAGTGGGTAATAAAACCCACAGGATTTCCACTAGATGGCAGAACTAATCATTAAGACAACATATTTCTTTTATAAAAAATACATTTTTATCAAAAATTATTTCTGATGAAAAAATAGCCTGCAACCTCAGCTTTGCTTAAGCCTCAGCTGGTTAACTAATCTGGTTTGATGGTTTTAGAGGGGTTTTAGACCATTCCAGTTGGTTCTAGCTGATCAAGTTGGTTTTACTGGTCAGGATTGATGGTTTAGAGGACTGTGGACACTGACAGCGTGGTCCGAGCAAGTCAGCTGGTTCAAGCTGATTCTGGTTATGTTGACCAGAGACAGGTTGACAGATCAGTTGGTCAGTTCAGGTCTAGCTGGTCAGACTGGCTGGATACACCTACAGAGAGAGTGGTCTGTCCAGCCCAGTTGACTGGCCTAGGTTGGGAGGCACACTGGCCAAATGATGTGAATGGTCTAGCTGGACAATTTGGCTGATGCTTTTATCTTTTATCCAAAGTGACTTGCAATTGAGACAGGATACAACTGAGCATTTGAGGATTAAGGGTCTTGCTCAAGGGATCAACAGTGCTGGGATATGAAATGATGGCCTTTCAATCGGTAGCCCAAAGCCTTTACCACTGTGCCAACACTCACCCACGCAGGTCTAAGCCGTGTATTAAACAAGGAGAACAGTTTTTAAACATCAGCCTCAGGGTCTCACAGGTCTGCAAATGACTGCCCACTATTTAAAGGTGCAGCACTACAATATAGCTGGAATGTTTGTTTTATTTTTTCTTTTATCCCAGATTGCAAATTTGGATATGGCTTTTTACAGTTCAGACATTTTTGACCCACAATACAATTGCTGTAACTGACTATTATGTTCGTAAGCTAAAATATAGTTTAGCTAATATAGCACAAATTAGCTCTTACCACATGACACCACAACTTTTTTACTGTGGTTTTTATCTGATCATCTATTATTCGTCAACCAATTGATTATTTAGTGTCTCAGTGTTCAAGTAAACCTAAAATTAGCTTTTTGTTACATAGAGGACAGTGGGTTGATTTCAGATACAACCTGCGAGACTGAGACAATTTACAAAGATTCTCTCCCTTGTCTATTGAAACAGTCATTTCAGTATTTTTTCAATCTTTCAACTCTATCTCTATGGTTACAGTCATGCTCATTTGCTCGGTTAAGGCCTGAATGATCTGTGAAATCGCTGGACTGGAATTTTATTTGTGCATTACAGTGAGAGATGACTAATGAGTGGGCATAATAAAGATTGGGTCCCTGAAATGCAGTCATTTATCTTCATCTGTGGAAGTTTTTCTGATTAAATATCACATCAAAATAGTCCATTTACAATTAAAGGAGCCTTTTTACATCTTTTAAATGTTATGTAAAATGTCATTTAATTGAGAATTTGTGATTCTCAGATGCATTTTTAAAACAGAAATCAAGAAGACAAAGTCATTTATCAAGCTGAAGATGTACAGATCGATATTTACAAGAACAATTAGCAATTTCAGAAAATTGTTCATATCCTTCTCATACTCCTGAGTGTGTGCAAATTTACTCATAAGAAGACTAACCAATGTGAACTTCTACCTTTGATGGGTTACTGGTTTATGTACAAATTATGTACATGTATGTACTGTCAATTTTAAATCGCTTGCATATTTCAGTTAAATGCATAAATTGAATGACACTTTTGTAAAACCCAGTCATTTCATATTAATGGCATTAGCAAAAATATATTAGCTATGATAAAAGAAAGCAAGCAAGCCAGCATAAACCATAAGTAAGTACAAATAAGACTAGTCATTCAACTAAGAATGTCACTGTATAGAAGGAAGAAGGGATCAGATGGTGTGTAAGTCAGTTTAGTTTTCTGCAACATCTTAATTTAATTCTGTGCAATGCTTTATAAGAGCTAGCACAAGTGACCGATATGTGACCGTCTAGTAGTCCTCAGGCTGCAATGTGCTGAATACTCGCTAGCGTGCTGCAGAATATTTCTGGCTGAGAGTCAGTTAAAAATAGTAGTTACTCTTTGTGATGTGCTCGGTGTCAGTTGATATATACTTTTTCTCCATTTTCATGACAATCCATTTTCTTTTTACCTCACTTAATTCACATTTATATTCACATTACACTTTTCTGTATTTTGGCTCCAGATTGTGGCTTTTCAGTTGCTGTTACATTGTTGAATAATATACGTTGTTTTATTGTATATACATTGTTTTATTGTATAGAACATCACAAACATAAACATTGTATTATCGTTAAATGACTTTCATTTGTATTACAGTTTGGCTTACACAATCATTTACACACAATCTTACTTAAAGGTTGATAAATGCTGCCCATTATGATCAAACACTTAAAGCAGAGTTTTATTTTATTTTTATTTTTATTTTCTTCCATTTCTTCCCATTTTCCTCTTCCTTTCTTCACTTCTTTCCCTCTCTGTCTTATAAGTGGCTTTAATAATCGATAAAATGTATATTTTTATATCGCAAATTATTCTGAAGAGGGAGGGAGGTAGTGTTTCGTTTATTTATTGTTTGTTCGTTTTGTTTATGTTTACTGTGCAAATTACTTCTTGATTATGCAATAACAGTTATGTAGATACCAGCTATGTAGTTTCTGGAAAAAAACTTTTTTTAATTTTTTTTATTTTACTACCACTATAAACCATGACAAGTAAAGATTAATATTTTTATTTTAATTCCGCATGACCGTCCTCATCAAAAAGACACTTTCATCCTGTTACTGTAATAATATTATTAATGCCGTTCCTATTTATTTATTTAGCAAGTGTGTCTCAGAATCAGATAATGAAATGTAACAGGGAAACTCACAGTCATTATATACAGCTATGCATTTGGATTTGATGACTTTGGACTTAGTAATGAGCACCTCATTAAAATAACCTTCAACAAAAAAGTATGTTTTCAGAGCCTTGTTTAGTGGTTCGGACTAGAAAATGATGACAGCCTTTTCCAGTCCGGGCTGTCAGCCATGCACTTACACACTTCCCTTTAAGGAGAATGTACATCATCATTAGGCAAGCACTGTCAATCCCAACGAGTCTGAAAATCACAAGTCTGTCATTCTAATCACATTGGCATTCCTCATGTCTGTATTTTGACAGGGTGTGGGGGTGTGTATTACACTAGGTCATAGAGGGGTAGTTCACACATGATAATTAGCTGTTAATATTAGATTTGACTCCCACGAGACTCGAGTGAACGGAGCCACTGTAGAAAATTACCTGCCAAGTGCCTGTCGCTAGACGCACCAGCTATTTTTATTTATATCCCATTCTTTCACTCTGACTTTCGTACTCTCACTGCCTCGCCTCCTCCATACATCCAATTGCAGTTCTGTGCATTTAAGTGATGATGATAGCAAGGAGCTTTCGCCATTAGATTATGCAATGCAAATGGGGTGAGAGGGAATTCAAATGGATTTATATAGGGGTTTGGTGACAGTCTGTCAGCGCTGATTTGTCCAGCAGTAGGGCCTGCTACTCGTTTTACATTATACTAGGGTTTGAATCAAATTCCTGGACACATTTTCTATTTCAAAATTTCATTTCTCTGTGTGTTTTAATGACAATGTGATTTAGACCAGTTGTTCGATGTTTTCACTATTACATTCTCCGTTAGTTAGATCGGGATAGTAGAATATAATAAACACATCCTTGATTAGGTCTTAATAGTTAATTCATAAGATAAAAGTCATTATGTGTTTCATGCACTTACTAAATAAATTAAAACCCTAGACATTTCATTAGATGGAAACTGTATTCAGTCCCATAAACAATGTATCATTGACACTGCTGCTTTCTCGTATCAGAGTTTACTTTGCAAAATGTAAATGTGTCTAACATGTTGAAAAGGGCCAGATGATATTACGATACAATATTGATATAGTAACATTACTACTGGGTATCATGTGTATCCTCAAGTTTTAGTGCTCTTAGATATGTTACATAAAAACATAAACATAAAATCTCAGAACTTCCAAAATATGGAACATGTTTTCTTGGTGAGCAGCACAGTAGTGCAACATGTATTAGCTCCAGGGTCTGTTCAAGTTCAGTCCTGAGCTTGGAATTTTGTATGTTCTCCATGTGTCCACATGGGTTTTCTCCAGGTTCTCCAGTTTCCTCCAATTTTCCAAACACATGCAGGTAGATAGAGTGCCTATGCTTAATTACAAATATATGTGAATGAGTGAGTGAATGTGTGCATAATAACCTGTAATAGACTGGCGTCTCCTTCAAGGTGAATTCTCCCACCTTACACCCAGTATTCCCAGGGTAGGCTCCGGATCCATGACCCTGACCATAAATGAATGTTTTATCCACCTTATTTTTGAAGCTAACACTGAAGAAGTCACTGGAGAAGGGTTAAATGTTCGGTATCTAGCAGAAGTGAGCGTAAAAGTCCGTGTCAGATGGAGTGTATTTCGCAGTGCTTTCATTAAATTAAACTATTGTTTACTTGGTATTTTTTTCCTTGTTAGTTCTTAATACAAGTTGTAGTATAACTGTGTGGATTACAGAGTTCTGAGAGAACCTGCGCTATTCTCAGCAATGCATGTTTAGTAAATGAAAACCTATTTAGTGTCTTTTGCTTAAGGTTTTATTTGCTGAACTTGGTATAAGTGAACATACCAGGTGTGTGTGTGTGTGTTTGTGTGTGTGTGTGTGTGTGTGTGTACTACATACTGATAACATTTATATTCGTTTTAAATGTCAGAAGCAACAGATTAAATGAAGTAGTAAAACATGTTACAGTAGGTTATCCGAGGTCACATCTTCACAACGTCCTCTCATTCCTCAGTAAGTGAAGGCAGAGAGATGGTCAAATTATCCAGCTTGAGCTTTTGAAGTGATTTGTACTCCTGCATTATTTATTTTCCTTAATGCAAACAGTTAATAACTTTAACATAACCTTTCCAGTGCCGACTGGATAACAACAAGTAAATTGAAATCTCATTCACAGACCTTGCAAAGAATGATGCAGAGCAAGAATCAGGTGCATTGGTGCTTTGTTAGTAAAACCTATGATTGTGATGCATATTGAGTGTGTACTGTAGGTCTCGCAAACTGGTGTTTTTGCCTTATCACCCAACCCATATTCATACTGAATATGACAGGCCTGCTGTACTCCACTGGCAAACAGGATTGCCACCTTGACAGCTTGGCCATGACATTATTCATCAGTGTGTGTAAGAGTGAAAGTGTTTACACATGTCTATATAATAAAATGTAAGAATGTGTTTTGTGTCTAGGTCCCTGGTGAAACTGCACTTGTATCAAGTTTTAGCTGAGGAATTTGGCATTTGATCAAACACACATCAAAATTTACTTTGCTGTAACTGCAAATGCTACTGCAACTGTCACCTCTAAAGCCTTGTTTCTGACTATTAGCAGAAAGTCACACCTTTTTTTTACACTTCATTGACATGCAAAAAGGACTGACCATAGATAACTGTTTTTGCATGGCATATAGGGTAGAGAAATGTGGAAGTACCAGGGGCCTTTGACTGAAATGCAAAGCAGACAAGCACAGATGGTTGTTTTGTGTAATATGCAAGGTGTATACATACAGAAGTACCAGTAAGGCTGTAATTAGCCAGACTGAATGGAGTAGTGTACAATATACATGGCCTCACTCCTGCAAATTTGTACCAGTTCACATGAATGAATTTAAATGAAAACGTACAAAGGTTAACATTAGGACGCGCATTCATACATTTTTACAACTTAGAAAACTAAATGAAATCCAAATAGCTTCCCATTTTGCTTGTTCAAATTTATATTAATTTGCCATGAAATTAGGTTTAACTGACTGGTGAGAATGATATTTGGATTTTCCATGATGCCTGGTCACAATTTCGAATAGGACTTGAATATCACTTGAACCTTGCATGGGGCCTCATTATGGGTACTAGACCATTATGCATATACACTACCAGTCAAAAGTTTGGACACACCTTCTAATTCAATTTTTTTCTTTATTTTTATTATTTTAAAAGAGACTGGATGATGATGGACTGTTGTTTCTCTTTACTTAGTTGAGCGGTTGTTGACATAAAAGGTTATTA
>JAQQZU010000039.1:8269765-8286506 GCA_030068025.1 Parauchenoglanis punctatus
TCTCTCTCTCTCTCTCTCTCTCTCTCTCTCTCTCTCTCTCTCTCTCTCTCTCTCTCTCTCTCTCTCTCCCTCTCTCTGTCTCTCTCTCTAGTTTCAGCAGCTGTAGGACACTGAAGGAGGATGTGATTGAACCCCACTTGCTACGATAATGCTGCTCATAATTCAGTTTTACTCAATTCTCTCTTTTTTCTTCGTACCCCACCTCAGGAAAACACTCTGGTCCAGCATAAAATCAATGTTCCATTAAATTTTAATCATTAAGAATCATCAATAACAGCACCAGAACAGATGCTTGTGCCTTCAAATTCATGCTGCTCCCACCGTGTTTGCTGGCACTGATCTGAGAGCAGTCCTGCATAATGGATTATAGTCTGGTATAATGGATCACTGAATAACTCATGCAGGGACAGCGTGTCCTGGATCAGCACTCAAGAGCCACTTCTTCCTCACATGTATTTGTGCTGTCAGGACAAATACCTGCTCTATGATTGCTGTCTGCATGTCTATCACAGGAAGCATGATTGTGTGGCAGGGCTTTATTAATGCCCAGAGAATGTCCCTTTAATAGCCTCTTAGCAGCCTGACCTACAAGTCACTGGTATTAAATTGCTCCTAACAGTGAAATGGGAGTGTTTATGGGAAGAAGAACAGGAAGTCAGTTAAGGTAAATTAATCTAAATCTATGAGGTGATGCATTATATTGAGGGGAAAAGCACAAGTACAGTATGACAGACAGGTACATTATGACTTGTGACAAGGACAGAGTAAAGAAGATAAGATAAGAGTATATTTACCACAGCACTGTTGACGGTTTGGTCAGAAGGTGTTGTTTAATTTTTAATAACAGTCTCTGACCATAGTTCCAGCTTCAAGGTTTATATTAATGGGCTGTTTATTAATGGGCAGGTATGATAGATACTCCACATAAACACATCTGTAATTGTTGATATGGTGAAGTTCTCTGTGAGGAGATGTTTATTTAGCATTTTTGGAAGGAGTTCCCAGTGTTGGTGCTTAAACAGTCAGAGGTAAAGCTGTAACTTTAAGTTTTCCATCAAAAACAAGTTTGCAGGATGGAAGGCGTAGTGCTTTCTGGTTTCTCTGTAACATAAACTGCAATAATTTCTGCATTATTATTATTATTATTATTATTATTATTATTATTATTATTAATAATAATAATAATAATAATAATAATAATAATAATAATAATAATTTCAAGAAAGAGAAAAAATAGAGGCTGGTGAGAAATCATGATTATAGATGTTATAATGAAATTGATGACAGTAGAATATTTTTTTAACCGATGTTCCACAATATTGAATGTAACGATGAATTTATAAAAATAAGACATGTTTTTTTCACTGGCCAACTGCTGGGGTATAAGAAAAATGTGTTGTTATCAAAAAATATCCAACTTCACAGTGATAATAGTAACACCATTTCCTGCAAGGCTGCATCATATCACCTGGATGTTGATTATTTGGCAATTCCATCAAAATCCAAAGTGTTTTATTCTACTGTTCCAGCTTAGCAGTGTGTCAAGACTGTGTACAGCACAGTTATAGAGTAAAAAGAGCTAAATCAAAAATGCACAAAATAATATTAAATAGTTCACTTAACTGTAAGGCATTATGATTTTAAACATATGACTTTAAAACATGACTTATAACTTTAAAAATACAAACATAAGGACAAGACACTTTAGATCGTTTGTGCTATTGGTTTTATTATTGTCATTATCATCATCGTCATCTCCAGTATTATCCCCACTTCTAATAACAGTGGTACAAAGAAAAATCAGAAAAAAATTCAAACCCACTCATTCTCAGTCATGGCTTAATATTTTTCCCCATGTTCTGAAAAAAGAAGAGAGTAAGAGAGTGTGGGGAGAGTAAGAAAAAAGAGTGAAAATCTAAATTCTGTTGCTTGAGGACCATATGGAGGCTCGTGAGAAGGCCGCCATAAGTCGAAGGCTTTTGTTATGGAAATTATACTTTTATTTTTTGGCACTTTTCATTAATGTGCAGCCAAGCTGGGCACTTAGACAAAAGACAGAAGGAAAAAAAAAAAAAGAGAGAGAACATCAACAGATCTCCTAATACAGAGAATGATCCCATGTTGACAACAACTGGTCAACGCAGCCGACAGCAGATAATTAGCTAAAGAAGGCGTGTCCCTGATTTTGTGTTTTCTGTCCAGGCTTTTACTGGTACCAGTTTATACAATGCAAAAAATTCTAAGAAAAATGAAAAGCAAAAGGATCAGATTTTTTTTCCACATGCAGTGTCTTATTATTGCTGTGACATATTTACAAACATATTTACAAGTTCATCAGTGAGGAACAATGTTTTCCCATGAAATTCTGTTGGTAGTCCTCTGGTGATAGTCCTTAATAGCTAACTGTAACCTTTGGACAACATGTCGACCGGATTCCCCATCGTAATACTGGCATTGCTTGACATACATTAAAAAATGGTTTATCATTTGATTGCAAAGTAAAATAGACAGGTAAAGCTAGTCATAAATCTTCAAATGTCCTTGTAAAGGCGGTTATTCTTGTTACGAAGGGCTTTGCATAATAAAACAATTCATTATTCAGTGGGTTTATCATTGCTTTTAATCTTAGGCTTTAGGTTTGAAAGCTTGTATGCGAGAAAAAAAGAGAAAAAGACAAATGAGCGAAAGATGAAAAATAATGACTCATTCACAGTCATGATGCATTGGTGGGTAATGAACTGGGCTGAGAAGCTGGGAGCAGGAAAAGTGTCTACATGGGGTCTGTGTTGCTGCACTCGCAGACTTGAACTACACTGATTTGAGGACAATGAAAGTCAATTGTTAAGGGAGAGGTCATGGATGCGTGGGCGGATGGATGGATTGAAAGACTGGAGGAAGAGAGGGTGGGAGGCGAGGCTATGGGCAGAGAAGCTCATCTCTGATTCCCTGTGGGTTTCGCACTATTACGGATATTGTGTCGTCTGATTTAGAATATGCAAAGCGCTGACGGTGCATTCGCCTGCTGCTGGCTCGACCTTCCTCATCAAGGTCAGACTCAGCCTCAATTACTCTCTCTCTGTCTTCCCGCCTGTCCACTAGCACCTGTTCACCCTGAGAGAGAGGGAGCGAGGAAGAGAATGACAGCCAGGAAAAACATAGAGAGAGAGAGGATATACAAAGAATATTCCCTGCGTTCAGCGAATACTTGTTTAAGACGCCCTCATTTCCTTCGCTGAGCTCTAATCTGGAACTTAAAAGGAATAATAACACCACACACTCCTAATACTACACTCTATGTCTACATCACAGCGTGTGAACAGAATTGTGTCTCACTGCTGCACGCCACCGGTGCTGTCGTTACTGCTCTGTTTACTTCGCCCTGTCACCGGTGACAGATATTCGCTTTGAACCTCGTTCCTGACCCGACGTCAAACGCCGCCTGTCTAGAAGCTACGCTTCACATCACAGCACAGAGGCATCAACTTTGATGAGGAGGACATAATGAGACAGTGTATATGTCCTTCTTTCCACGAGGTTTTATTTTTAGCATGCTTAAAACAGCTGAAAGCTAGGTGCACGTACAGACAGTACTGTAATGCTCGATTATTAGCCTGCAGCTTTCTCTGACCTGTCAGGTTCCCTCTCTCTGCAAGAGAAGCCATTAAACATAGCATCTCTATCCTTCGGACAAATCTCCATCTCCCGGCCCACTTCATTTAGAGACCTGTTCTGATTTGCCTCTTCCATCTGTAGCACTGATAAAAGTGTGGCCTAAATGTGCCACGGATGTAGGTAATCTTGATAATCGTTGTTGTTTCGTAGCTCATTTTCGCCAGCCTGACTTCAAAGGCAGGATGCTGATTGGGACAAATGATGATACATACAGTACACACACTGAAAATGATCATAATGACCTAGCTATAACTGAGACTATTTATCCTTTAATCTTGTACACACTGCATGGTCAGCATCAGCGTTATTAAAGATATTAAATGCCGTTGCAGCAGCCCTGTTTCCAGTGTTAGCATTAGGATCATTATATCTGAAAATGTTGACTCTTTGATAAAACCATATCTGTAATTGTTCATAAAATAGGTGGAGTGAGTTTCACTTTTTTTGGAAGTCACTTTACAAAAAAATTACATGACCACATGACCTACAGGGGCAAATGAAATGAATTGTGAGAAAAGCGTATGGGAAAAATTAAAGCTATATGATCTACATGTGAAAAATCCACATACTAGAAATTTTGTGAAGCATGACATTTGAGGTGTCTTCAAACAATGTGTAAAAAGCATACATGAGAGTTTGTGTGAAACATTCACAACTTGAAGATCGCCATTGGATGTGGACTAGGCAAAGTATTTCAGCGGACCAAAGCAAATATTTGGACAAATATTGTAACAGAACCCTTTGTTCAGATCACACGCATTAATGTAAATTATAATAACAAAGGCTAGACACATTGCCTTAGAAGTGTTCATACACTTAATATTTCATTATTTCATTATTTACCTTCTCTCGTCTGTGATTAGTAAACTGACAAGGTGGAATGTTTGAAAGAAAAAAAAAACTAGGACTGGCCATGTCTCATCTGTTCAGAGTGTGAACAATGTGAAGCACCACTAAAAAAAACAAAGCAACTAGTTTGAATTATCTTATTTATAGCACTAAACTCATCATTAATGGTTATATTATAAGGTTACTGTTGTCTTAATAGCATTCAGTCATGTTAGTTACTTTTCTGGATGTTTGCAAGCAAGACATTTTATGTAACTGTAATTTTACAAATTTTACTTGAATACCTCTAGTCTAGATAATGTCGTTGTTAAGATCATGTATTGTATCATCATACAGAATAATGCCATGGCACAAGATATGGTAAATAGCAATCAATTAGTTTGACTGAATGTCAAAGTGTAGATATTTGATTACACAGTATCAGCAGCAGTGTTACTTTAGAGTTAATTAGGTGATATTCCTGGCTACAATGGATGATAAATCAGGGAAAAAACTACCTCATATTTTGCTGTTAAGAGCACTGCTCGTGGCTTCAAAATGAAAATGGTTTGTTTAATTGTGATTTATTTTACACTGAAGATGAAATGAGCAATGTTTATGGATATAAATGAAGTGTTACTACTATCAGTGTGCAATGTGTGCCCAGGCATCACTGAGGAATGATTTTCCCAACCTAAAGCTAATTTATCCCAAATAAAAATGACAACAACGAGATGGAGGATGACTTTGTGGTTTGTGTTCAGGCTCGTTCATTTATTGCCCTAAGTGGTCTGCAGACAGGACAGCTATGATTATACAAGTCCATTGCCGTGCCAAGGAAGAATTATTGCCTGTGAAACAAAGTATCATTCCAACTTCTCAAACACTGTACATTGTTCCTCTTTAAAAAAAAAATGCTAGAAGTCACAAGGACTTTTTCTTTCCTACAGTTTCATCATGCATATAAACATTTTTCTTTCAAGAGCAGCATCTTACAAGGTCAATGGCGGTATTTAGTATTCCAAATACACAGGTGAATAAATTAAATAAATAACACCAATAAATAAGAAAAAATTAAATACTTAAATAAAAGAATAAATAGTATATGAATAAATACATAAATAAAATAATACTGATGTGGTAAGAAATGAGGTCACTGTTTTGACAGAGGTGAATGATGGACAGTGAGTTTGGGATGGACGGGTCAGAGGTCGTACCTGCCTCTTAGTGAGGTAATAGCTAGACTGGAAGTGGGGGAGAATATTTCCAGGTAGAGGGAACACTTGAAGAGTCAGTTGGAGCCAAAATGGCAGAGGAAGACCTGCATTGTGGATTGAGATTGCTTCTAAATGTCCTCATTAGAGTCACCGTGAATTGTGAGAATGATTCGTATACTGAGATATTGCATCCTGTTACACAGGACCGAAAGCAACCTGTTTTAAACCGGAAGTGTCTTTAAGTTACCTTCCTTGTTTAGTCCTTTATATCTGCGCATGGTGAGAAAAACACTGGATTCTGAAGAGTCCACAAAGCACTCACATTCCCAAAGATCACACTTCGATGAAATATTGGGTTGATTGGCACAACAAAAGACAATAAATCAAATGCTGGAGGTTGGGACTGTAATAAAAAAATAACACCTGTTGAATTAAAATTACTAAAGATTGGCGGAAAAAAAGTTTTCAACTTTTTAGTGGCCTTTTTTTTGCAAATACTGTCATTATTGACATTGTCATAAAAGTTGGCAGTTGCAAAAGAATTCAGCTCTTAGCAAAACAAAAAAGCAGCATAAAAATACATGAGGTCATTTTTTGTTTGTATCTAAAAAAAGAAGGAACACTGTTGTCCTTTTTTGTTTTTTTTTGTTTTTGTTTCCATATGATTTGCTATAAAATATCAGGATTCTAAATAGTATTACTATCATTGTTATTATTATTATTATTTTATTATTATTATTATTATTATTACTATAGTCATTGATAAAAATTCACATGCCAGGCCTCATAATAAGTGTGTGTGTGTGTGTGTGTGTGTGTGTGTATGTGTGTGTGTGTGTGTGTGTGTGTGTGTGTGTGAGAGAAAGAGCGAGAGAGGAAAAAGAGGGAGAAACAGAGTCTTGGAGTATGTTGGCGTGTATCTGTGGACAGATAGCAATAGGAGTGAAGAAAAATCCAGCATTGGTTCATTATTGTCTTCTCATTATTGTTTTGCTTTTTCTTCCCCAAAGTGATCTCAGCGAAAATATTGCTTTCTAAAAAAGGAAGGGAAAAGGCGCATTTGTTTCTCTGTATGTGTGTGTACAAGGGCTTAGGGAGAGATTAATAAAATGTAGAATATTTTTCCCTTCTCATCCATTTTCTCACTGTGTGATGCTCAGTTCTCCGAGCCGGACTCATCTTCATCTCCAGAGCCCTTGAAGCAGGCCGACTCGTAGTGCTTGTTCAGGTACGACTTGAGCGCAAAGGTCTTGTGGCAGCGCTTGCAGCGGTAGTGCTTGAAGGCAGAGTGTGTCTGCATGTGGGCGCGCAGGTTGGAGCGATCGGCGAAGGCCTTGCCACAGTGGGCGCATGCAAATGGCTTCTCACCAGTGTGTGAGCGCATGTGGCCCTGCAGCAGCCAAGGGCGGCTGAATGCTTTGCTGCACACACTGCACTTGTGCTTGAGGTCATGCGTGAGCACGTGCATGGCCAACGCTGGCATGGACACATACACCTTGCTGCACGTTGGGCACTTGCGCGCCATCTTGCTATCCAGGCTGCGATGCGTCTGCTTGTGGCGACTCAGGTTGGACGATGTGGCGTATGTCTTGCCGCACTCGTTGCATGTGTGTCTCGTGCCCGACTCCTTCGCTTCCACTCCACCTTTGCGTGCCTCCTTGGCCTCACCTCTCCTGCGTGATCGGCCATCTGAGATGAAGAAGCCGTCTGCCGTGTAGCCATTACTCTGGCTTTCAGACTCGCCGCTGTAGTAGCCACGGGCTGTCAGGCCAGATTGAGGGCTATCTGGATGCTCCAAGTCTGGCTCACAGTACTCCTCTCCTCCACTGTTTACGGGAGCATAGAGTGGGTCAGACACAGCTGAACTAAGTTTCTTCTCACCCTGATATGCTGATGGACTGATGTAGTCCTGGATGTAGCCTGGGGACAGAAGAGAGGAGATGCACTCAGGCTTAAAAGTACAGTCAACAATTCTGGTCTTGAGTTCAGTGGCTCGAAACTCATACCGTTAAAAAATTCAGCTCCTGTTTTCAAAACCATGCCCCTGAAACACGTCTATGCTAGAATGCCTTAAAGTCCCCAGTTTTCTTAATTAGTAGGCCATATGATTGACAGGCAAGCATAAACTATTCCTAGTCCTGAGTGATTGGATGTTGATGTTTCATTTGTGGAATCAGCCCCAGAGACCAGAATATCAGAAATTGTTTTGACTTATAAATTACTGACACCACCTTTAATGCTAATATATCTTTATCACTGATGAATAAATAGAAGTGTAATTATTCAAATTAACCATTTGTATAAATATTACACTGACATTATATTAATTTCTTCAGTCAAATACTGTTATTATAATAAGGACACTATTACTGTTCATTTCTACAGTTAAATTGTGTTACACCACTATTAATTAGTTAATAGATTATTATTATTATTATTATTATTATTATTATTATTATTATTATTATTATTATGTAATTCCAGCTTACTATCTGCAGTCTTCTTATTTCAGAGTACGTAAAAATCCCTTTACTATGTGTCTAATTTTGTGTTGAAGTGAATGTGTGTATGTTACAAAGGGTTGTAACACACAGATAATGACTTATTAAGTGGTGTAACTGTAATGGGAGTAGAGACACCCCCTGCTGCCATAATTCCTCTCTGGCTCTTCTCTCTTAGATGAAATAATCTTATTGATTAACTCATTTTCTTTGATAAGATTACCAAATGGCCTCAATGGGTAAGTGGTTGTATGCTGAATTTTCATCTCCATTATTCCATGATAAGAAATCAGTGCTAGTGCTTGTGTTATGCCACAGGCTACATCATTCTTTTCCTCACTTCGAGCCTCACATTAGTCCTGTTTGAAATACAGTCAGACATTCAAGTAGAGTCAGTGCTAAGAGTGATATTAATAAAGCAATTCTGAAGCCAGACGTATTGACTGCTCTTTCAACGCAAAGCAACCCCTTTTTTTGCACTTGTTCACTCCTAGATAAATGACTGACCCCTGGCACATCATTCAGAGACACAGACAGAGAGAGACATAGCGAGAGAGAAAGTGAGAGAGAGACAGTCGGGTGCTGCTAAAAGGTTTCCTGGCAGCCGCTGGGTCTTTTAAATCATTTCAGCCACATTATATCCGCGCCCGAGTGGCAGCCGTTCGTCTCGATGTTTTTAACCTAATAGCTATCGCGTCGCACACTGGGTGAGAAATCCTCTATCACATTTAACATGAGAACTAGACAGTGTCGGGGAAAAGCCATTCCACCAGCCTTCTGAACGCAGCAAACCGAGAGAAATGAAGTATTGACTGCCTGTTAATGAAATTCACCGTTTCCATGCTGATCAATAGGGTATCTGCTGTAAAAAGCAGTGCAACTGGTCGTGCAGTAAGCAAAGCAGAAGTGCCAGAGAATTAGGAGACACAAGACGGGCCTCAGTAACCGAGCTACAGTCAAAGAGAAGAGCAAACGGATTAAGGCAGGAGGAGGAGGAAATTGCTGTTATTGTCCGTCGAGGGTCACAACATCACCTGCCTTGCTGCTGTAAGCATGTTGAAGTGCCTTGAAGGGCCGGGATCATTATTAGACACGCAATTAGAGCGCTTTTAATGCCCTGCACTCCAACGGCCTTTTCGCTGCACAGCAATTCCGGAAGCAGTGCCTGTAGAGGAAGGCAAGGTCAGCGAGCTTTACGGTGCTTAAGGTGCTTACGCATGATAAAACCCAGCACAGCCCTGCACGTGATAACGATCCCGTAGATAGCATTAGTATCAAGCTAGCAAAATCACAGAAGTATGAAGAATAAATTTTATCTTTACCAATTAACTACTTCATATATACCACAATATTTTGATTTGTAATCTATTTAATAGTTTATTCATAACTGTCTGGAGTTATTTGATAAATGAAAAAGCCTTAGCCTCTATTCATTACTACTGCTATCATAATATTTTCAGATACAGTTTAGTGCAGAACTAGCTACAGTCCCATGACAAAATGGATACTAAATTGTAACGTATAGCTTTTCTACCTTTCTTTTATGTATTTTTTACTTTAGAAAGGTGCACGCAGTGTACATTTATAGCTTTACTTTAAAACATTGGTTACCAACCCTGTTTCTACAGACTTTAGCTCCAACCATAATTATGCTCGCCTGACCATCTAATCACTGCCTTAAGAAGCTCTTGATCAGTTAAAAGAGGTGTGTTAGATTTTGGTTGCCGATGAAATCTGCAGGAAGGAAGATCTCCAGGAACAGGGTAGGTGACCATTGCTTTAAAAATATAGCTTTTACTTTACTCTAATTGTGGTCCATTTAGGCTTTTATGCGTAAATGCTTTTGAAGGTACACTATATCCACATTTCCTGGGGAAAGATTTAAATTTAGGGTATAAAAGGTACCCTTTATTGAGGATACCACCCCATTTTTCTATTTTTGATAACAGAATAAAATAAGACAGCACTCATGGACTTTGTTCTTCTTAACTTATTCAGTTATTACCATCATATCAAAACTGGAAAAAAAAATGTAAACAAGCATCTGATCTCTAGCGTTTTTGTAAATAGCTGATTAAGCAGCAGGTTATGAATGTTAAGTATTTCAGAGTGCAACAGGTCCATGTTGGCCAGGCTTTGGATGCTCTGCTAAACCGTTAAGACTGACACATTTCTTGCATTAAAACAAAAAAGAGGCTTGGAGAGATAATCAAAATAGGTGTGTCAGTCAATAGTGCAATGCAAAGCAGAGCCTATGTTCTAAGGCTTCAGCCTCTGTGAGATGCCTGTAATAGGCCACCATTCTGCCCTTTTGATCAGAGCATCACCTTTACTTCCTGCTGTGGCTGGAGACAGAAGGCCATTAACAAACCTGCCAGTACTGAGACCTTAGAAATCAGATCTCGTTTATGAGGATCTGAAAAAAAATCTAGAATACCAAAGTAAATGTACATGTTTATATAGGCCTACGAAACAGACAGCAGACAATTCAATTATGTTCAAAACTGCATAATTAAAAAAAAAATAATAATGTAATATAACTTCATATTGTTCCCCAGGGGTGTAATGTACCTCCAGTAACCTACCCCCCACCCACCACCACCACCATCACCAACACCTTAAATAGTGCTCATAGCATTTACATCACAGCATTTAGCAAATATATTTATCCAAACACCAACCTCAAACAGCCACCAGTTTAATGGAGTAACTTTGACATTGACTGTAAAGTTGTTTCTCTTTGATAAAATCACTGTTTACCATTTGTGATAATAAAAATAAAACATATTCATACAGAGACATTTGAATACTAAGTAAAGTATGACTCTAATGTTGTACTGCTGAAGTCTTTGTTCTTGATGTAATAGACATGCTGCTCTTCAAGAGTAGTGCTGATGCATAGCAAAATCACTCTCCCACAAGTGCAGCGCTGTTTTTCCAGTTCTTTCTAACATTAAACAGTTTTTAGTGCAGTAATGCGCAGTTTTGGGGCATCACTAAAGATTGTGGGGAAAACAATGTAGGCCAATATGTGGACACCACTGCATGATGCAATAATGTCACATTGTCTGAACATTCTATAATCTTGACATATGAGTTTGTTTGTTTTTTAGAATCAGATTGTAAAACACTACCTTGCTACATTGTCTTTTACATTATTTAATACCGTAATGTGAAAGCCTATAGCTTATCACTAAGAATAAATAGAATAAACATGTCAACATTTTGCAAAGCTACTTTTCTTTGTGAGGCATCATAATATCAAACAGAACGAGTTATAAAACCTTCGGCTCTGATATGACTGAATTTGCTGTTTTTGCAACAGGTGGGAAAGCAACACTTTCTTCCTCTCTGACCCTTTCTCCCGCACAGTCTAAATCTCCTGTCAGCTTATCTCTGAAAAAACATCATAGCACGACAGAGGGGAGCGGACATCTGCTGCCCAAATCTGCCCAAAGATAGAGAGAGAGTGAGACAGAGACAGAGCGAGAGAGAGAGAGAGAGAGAGAGACTCAGGGAGCACAGAGTGTCCCCAGCTTAGCTTTGCCTTGTCCAGCATGTTTGCATTTAAGAGTCCAGCTTCCTCAGCTGTGATGCTATTTGTCCTTTTGTCTCGCTCTCTCTCTCTCTGTGTGTCTCTCTCTGTGTCTCTGTGTGTGGTGTGTGCATATTTACAGTGCATACTGTTAATCATGTGATTGTAGTCAATACTGCTCTGTGCATTCTCCTTTTTCTCCTTCCCTTCACATATTTTCACCCCCCCCCCCCCTTCCGGTTGTTCTGTACTGTACTTGAAGGTCTCTTGTGCCATCAGAGACTGAAATCCTGCCCCCCGACTTGGTTTCATATGTTGCAAAAGGAGGGGATGGAGAGTGACAGACTACGAGAAAGGGGAAGAGAGATGTGCAATAAAGAAGGATGGGGGAGGAGAGAGAGAATGATAATATACATGCCATAGGGGGTGGACTGGACGACGGTAGAAACTCAAGGGCAACACGAGCTAAGGACAAAAGCATTATCCAATCATGCCCCAGGACACTTTTGGTCCAAACAGCATCTCTGTGCTTGCAGCAACAGGAGCCTGTCCACATAAGGAAAAGGACTTAGCACTTAGCATTAGCAGTCGCAGCAAATCAAGCCCGTTATCAGCAGCCCGCCAGAGCCTGGTCATATGGCCTTATTTACATAAGCCAATCATTACTCCGTGACCTGGATTGTGTCTGCACATCGCCTGAGTCAAAAAAACACACAAAAGTCCACGGCCACGGCAGGAGCTCGGGAGAGAGAGGGGGAGAAAAGGGGGATGAGGCGAAAGAGGGTTTAAGGATTATACAGGAGCCTAAAACAACAACAAAACACCAGGCTATACCGAACATCTGGTGATTTAGTGTAAAATCATCAGCATGAAATTCATCCTGGTTTTGCTCTGCTATAGATCTGGTCAGAAAGCAGTGACTTGTATCTGGCAAGATAAAGACATAGAGCATGTGCCTGCATAAAGTGATAGATATCCCACACTTGCATACACACGCACTCACCATTCTCACTGAGCCGGATGCCCAAACTGGTTACAGAGTCTGTGATGGAGCGAGTGAAAGTGAAGGACTCATCCAGGTGATGTTGATGATGATGATGATGGTTAGATGCCACCACAGGAGACGAGGAGAAATCATCCAGCTTGATCTTCTTCACCAGAAAGGAGCGGGGCATGATTCACACACACAAGAAGCACTACGCATGGACGTCAAAGCGGGGAAAAAATTGGGGAAAAAAAGACTCCTGGAGCAAAAAGCAGTGCAGTGGCGAAGGGTGAATCGTGTATCCGTGTATCTGTTCAACTTAAAGAAAGAAAAGATCCAAGAAAAACGGAAGGGTCTAAAAGAATGAAGGATGGAGATAAAGAAAATGGAGAGCAGGCAAGAACAGAGACGATGGACGATGCGATGCTGTGTGTGTGCTCTACTGTACGGACCACACGCACATGCATACACTCCCTCTCTCTCCCATTCGTGGAAAAAAAAACCAGGGGGGGGAATGAAAACACGTTCAGCACTGGATAGCTCCTGGGCTGCAGTGGGGGCCGCTTAAAGAAAGAAAAAGACAGAAAGACAGTGGAAGAGGAGAGAGAAAAGACAGAGTGAGGACAGAGAGAAAGAGAGAGAGAGAGGAGAGGGAGAAAGAGAGAGACTGTGAGACTAGCTGAGATCAGCAGTCAGCCAGGCTTATATGGGGCGGCAGTGGGAGAGAGATCAGGTGGTACTCAGCAATGGAGCTGCTTAGCTTTAATCCATCAAATGTCCCCCGGGACACACATCAAATTACTACTGAACCGTCTGTGCATTCACACTCTCTCTCTTTCTCTCTCTCTCTCTCTCTCTCTCTCTCTCTCTCTCTCTCTCTCACACACACACACACACATACACACACACACACAGACTGGGGAACACAACCAGACCCTCTTCTGACAAGCCGCCTCCCCTACTTTCACCCCCACTCATTCACTTGGCTGGAAGGAGACTGAGAGAAAGGGAGAGGGATGAGGCAGACGATAAAGCCATGTGGCTGGGGGGCGCTCCATGTCCTGTTCTCTATTGTTTTCGAATGAAGTGGCACAGTTTATGTCGTGCACTCTTGCGCGCTGTGCATCCTCGAACTGCCTTCCTTCCACCCACTCTTTCCTGTATCCTTAGAATACCCTGAGACTACCGATGCATTTATGCACCGTTCATGCATAAACACCTACACACATACATGGTAACTACATAACCATTTATCCCTACCCATTTTCCACACATACAGGCTTATAGCAGTGCTTCAACCAATCACTTACCTTCTTCTTCTGTTTGCCCTACTGTGCCCTCAAGATGTCTGCCCTACTACGTGTAGCCAATTAATTACAAAATTAATTAATTTTAATCTTCATCATCCTACACCATGTAAAATTAGAGCATACATATGCTAATTTGAGATGGATTTAGCGTAGGATGCAAACTCAGATTATATTCACATGGAAATGTTGGACATGTTTTATAGGAATTGCTTCTGATACTGGACCCAAAGGACAAATAGAACAATAATTAAAATCTCCAGTCTATTTCATTGCTTTTCCGAGGCAGCACGTGTGCGATCTATTGAACAGCTCTTTTGAGTTTCTGAAATGTGAAGTGATCATTTTGGCATATTTTGTCAAACCTTAAATATTCTACTTTTTAAAAAAGTGTTAACAATAACTTTTACAGAGATTGCTATACATTTTACAGCCTGACAAACATTCCCTAAAGGCTTATCAGTACTGGATCTTAAATGCCCAAGTTATCCTTAAATTACAGTATCAGTCTCTGCCTGAAGCCTGGAGGCTGCAGCTTTGTAACAGTAATCATTTA
This sequence comes from Parauchenoglanis punctatus, assembly GCA_030068025.1. NCBI lineage: Eukaryota > Metazoa > Chordata > Actinopteri > Siluriformes > Auchenoglanididae > Parauchenoglanis > Parauchenoglanis punctatus. The sequence continues at coordinate 8,284,367 of JAQQZU010000039.1, forward strand.
AAGTGGGAAGAAGCCTTAAAATGATCTTAGTGTCCCTCACAAGAGCCGTAAAGGAGCTCCCAGATTACACTGACATATGGTGAGAATGCCTCTCTGCACCATGCCAATGTTCTTTAAAGCACCAGTCAAAAGGTCCTCAGCCAATGCAGTGTTGTGTTATTCACAGAGAGCAGAGGTGATGTACATATTACAGCCTAATTGCTTGGGGGGCAACATGTAAAAGTTCATCTGTTACTTTTTTAAATTTTAAATTGTGTTGTTTTTTTTAGAAATAAGCTAAAGACATATTCTATAAGCATTTAATAACAGTCATTGACATAAAGTCTGTTATAGAAATCAGGTGTAAGAAAACATCTGGATCACCTTCTTATTTGTTAAAAGTATGTGTTAAAAGTGTAAATGTTGTTGATGTTTAGCCATAGTGGGAAAATAGTAGCACATACATGTTACTAGCAAAGTTATGAGCAAGCTAGTTAGCCACATTTGTTTAGTAGCAAGGTGGTACTCATTGACTGGCAGGGTCAGATATTTACCATTTTATCAATACAGTACATGTACATTTATGTCATTTAGCAGACGCCCTTATCCAGAGCGACTTACATTGACATTTATACAATTGAGCAATTGAGGGTTAAGGGCCTTACTCAAGGGCCCAGCAGAGATAGCTTTGCAGTGCTGGGATTTGAACTCACAACCTTCCAATCACTAGTCCAACATCTTAACCACTGAGCTACCACTGCCCTCACTGCCCTAACAGTACTGCTAAGTATTCACTATATTTAATTTTCACAACATATACAAGACATATTTTTAATCCATAAAGTTATGCAGTTGCTTCTAGTCTGTAGGTAGTAATCAATGTTAAAAGCTAATGTTGACCACATCTCAGAATTTAGCCTAGCTACATAATGTATAAAAATATTAAGGTAGTAGCATAGCTAGCATAGTTATTAGCTAGCTTGTCTACGAAATACATTGTCTAGTAGCAAGGTGGTACTACAAGCAGGATCAGTTATTTACTATTTTATTAACTGAGTAACTGGGTAGTGCTGACTAAACACTATAGATCATTTTCTCTCGTAGGTATATTTTAATTCACGTTATATAGCTATGTAGCTGTAGGTTGGAGACAAAACAAATGCCTCAAGCTGAAAACTAGCTACTAAAGAGAAATCGTTTACAAGAACAAATTCTTTTGAGAATAGATGTAATTTCAATGTAGTTAAGCTACTATTTCTTTATTGTAGCTTGTAGTGTAGCTAGCTTGCTTTAGATACATACATTTTAAAGAAATTCAATTTATTTTGTGAAAAGAAACATATAAAGAAATATCAACCTGTGGAGTCCTTACTGAATCACCCCTGCTGTCAGTAAAACTAATAGTAAATATATCACAAAATGCAAGACATGCTAACAGGAATATTTTAGCACAATGTCAAATAATTGTAAAAACATGAAAAGCAGATTAATGTGGACAAATCAGTGCTGAGGGTTAATGATCAGATTATGTTCTCTCTTTGGCTTATTAACAGGAGTTGATGTGATGGAAGGAGGCTTCTGCTCTCCCAGACACCTGCGCTAGTCATATTCTCTGTGCTACATTCAACAACATAATTAATAAGTGTTATGCTGTCATTAAAAAGTTAAAAAGTAAGTCATGTGAACTGGTTTTTCCATATTATGTTATGTTATATTATATTATATTATATTATATTATATTATATTATATTATATTATATTATAGTATAGTATATCCATATTCCATATACAAGCGCTAATAAGTCTTGGTTCAGCTCTTAGAATAACACCAGTGACATCAATCTGCCAAACTCTTGGTCTGACATGAGCAACTCATCAATCTGTACAATCAACTGGCAGAACGATGTTCAGCAACGGTGTGCCACTTGCATATAAAAGTAAACAGGGCTGCATCGCTCATCTAGAACTGAGAAAGGAGCAAAAATCCCAGTCATGGACTATTACAAATCAAACATGACGGATATGATGAAGATACTGCGACTGCAACGTGCGAGTGGTGCCGAGATGCCACTCTGAATCTAAAAATGCTGGCATGAGACTTAATGCTGAGTTCGAATGGAGCTGTTTCACTATTGGCTAGATATTGTGATTGTAACTTTAT
>JAQQZU010000039.1:8286606-8301093 GCA_030068025.1 Parauchenoglanis punctatus
TATATACATAATGGACCAGTGGTTATAGGCAGCTAGTCTCAATAAAACTGTCACTACAATGTACAACAATATCTTTAGATTGCAGCATTTCTTTTTATGTGAGTCTTACCAGCTGCAAGCATAAAGGCATTGTGTTAAGCTTTGCATAAACAGTAATCCATCAAAGGCGATATCTAATAGTAAGCTACTGCAACTCCATCTCTGTTTTTCCATCAACTGTCATCTATTGGACTGCTATACTGCTGCTTTGCTGTAGAATTGTCCCCTTAAGACATCCAACCTCCCACGGTGCTGATGATTCGAAACACAACATAGTACCAATGGATGATTTACAGTGTAACCTTACCAAAATGTCTGAAACCATTAAACTGTAATTAATAAAAACTTCATGAGCAAAGCTTCTCCTACAATTCTGCATGAATAACAGGGATAATGAAGAGGGTCTTGCTTGTGTGTGTGTGTGTGTGTGTGTGTGTGTGTGTGCGCGCGTGTGTGTGTAGGTGTGAGTAAGAGCCTCTTTTAGCAGGTTGCTGGTGTAGGGTGTGATCTTCATTCTCTCCCTGAATGGTCGGCTCTATTTAATGGAATGATGTCGGCATCTGCTCCATCATTGCCTCTTTTGTGCCATTATGGCGGCTGCTTCTTTGTGCGCACAAAGCAAGTGAGGGACAGCCTCTCAATTCACTCATCCCTTGTCAGTAAATTCTACATTTAATTAAGTGTTTGAGCACCTCTTTCTCTCTGTACACTCTTTTTGATTCTGTATTTATAATAGACATACAGAATTGAATCTGGAGGTAAAATAATGTTATTGAAGTGTAAGAGGAAAAAGAGGGTGGCTGGAGGCTTATTCATGAGAAACTTTAGTTACAGTTTATACCACTATAACATGTCAATATATATTATATCAATATAATAGTGAATACATTCTTTAGGGTTGTGTATGCTATGAAGATGATCTAAAATTTGCTTTCATGTTGCCACATACAGTATGAAAGCACCTGTTCAATTCAATTTACATTTTTTGGGTTTTTTTTTTTTCTTTTTTTAGACAAGACATTGTCAAAAAGCAGCTTTATAGAACACTGTGCCATGTCACTAATACTGTAGGAAGTGATATAAGACAATGGAGTGAAGATGTGAATCCCACATGGATACAGCAAATATTGATTCTGGATTCCTTTAGAGTTGACACTCAGCCCAAACTCTCGATCAAATTGCAGTTTGGTGAATGCAGCATTACCTGAGACTTGATTTTGTGGTACTATGAAAGAGTCTTTGGAAACCGGATCCAAACGGGTTGGTGAGCTAGACTGAATGTTGTGCAAGAAGGAGATAATGTGTTAATAATGTCTCTATTTTCGACGCAATTAACACATTTTCCTCGATTAGTTGTGCAACGCAACTTGCTGTGATTCAATTTTTTGTAACCCCTAAAACTCACCGAATGCTCACTAACTTTTTTATTAGTTTCACTGCATTTACTGAATAATGCATAGCAGTAACTGAATTATATGCTTTAAAATAAATAACTGAATAATAATTTGGGACTTGAAGGGGTAAAATGATGACTACTACATGTTAGTAAGTAACAATAATTACCTCCGGCTTCACATGCTCTAATTGTAATGAAAACAGAAAAAAGGGAAATATACTGAGCACTTCAAGCATTTCATGGATGTAGCTAATAGTGAAAAGAACATAATTGCAAATGTGGGACAGCTTTTGAGGATCTGTCCTTCACTATGCGGCCTACACTTTTACACGTTTCTCTACAATAGAGTCCAGTCTCAAGGAATTTTCGGTATTAGATTTGTCTCAGATTATTGGCATTTGTATGAGTGCTTGTTTCAATCTCAGGCATTGCTCTTGCTAAATATTGTCTTGGTCTGTACCGAGAGTTTGTAAAATTGATGTTCATGTTATCTTTTTACATACTCTTGGCCTCTACCTCCTTAAGACTCGTTCTTCAGATCTTCAAGCACACCAATTTCTGTAGAAGTAGCAGTGGTGACTTTGTGGTGATAATTTTGGACTGCTAATGGGAAAGTTATGAGTTTAAATCCCACTGTAACAGATGTGTCCTTAACCAAGGCCCTTAACTCTTAACTGCTCCATTGTATCTTACCTTAATTGTAAATTGCATAGGTAATTGTAATCATAAAGACTTTATGCCAGGACTCCTATTCACAATATTCTCATATTGAACATCCTTTTAACATATTAAGTTCTGTTTGAGTTTAAAGTATATATATATATGCAATGCTTTATAATGCCACAATCAGATGTGACCTTGAAGTTTATGGGTTCCCTTTTGAGCCTGGTTTCTCTCAGAGTTTTTTCCTCATGTAATCTGAGGAAGATGACATGCTACTGTTGCCTCTGGCTTGATCATTAGGAATCTAAATATAAATTTGCAAAGAGATTTATGTAAAACAGCTTTGTGCTTTGTGCTCTTCTTAAAAGAACTATACAAATAAACTGCAATTGAATTGTATTAAATTTATAGGTAAGTAGCAAAATGTCAAATAACCAAGGAACAAATAGTCTTTTAGTGTCAAATTTTAGCAAATGAAAAATCACAATTCATAGGATAATTATTTTATTGTTTGACAGTCCTAGTAGGGCACAGTGTTACAAAACTCTAGCCATTATTCAATTTGCTATTCAACATTAGACAACATGGACAAAGCAGCTTTACAGAAATCTGGATGTACATTTACTACCCATCATGCAGTAAATATTTGTGCAAATGTCTATGGATAAATGAGCTCTTCTCTATAGCTTAACTAAAGGCTATGTTGACTATGAGATGTTGTTGGATTGAAGTCAGGTTGTGTTTGTGACCTGAATTTCACCTTAGTGTAAATGACCTAGTTATGTATTGAGCACAACGGAGCATTTACACATCTACACATTCTCCTGCTGATAACATGAAGAATTTGCAGAGTGAAGAAAGAAAAGAAAGAAAAACCCACCGGGGGCCTACTAGGGGTCTCTTGAATCCTCTAGCATCCTTTCACGGGTTTAGACTCAAGGGTTTAGTTTACCGTAGTGCATAGTAGCACTGTCATATCCACTGAAATACTTTTGACAGCTTGACATTTTTCCGGTCTGGTTTGTGCATAATGTAAAAATATTACACATGTTCTGTTTTGAGATATATATCACAAAGTAAAATTTCTACACTGCTTGTAGAATTAAAAGCCCAAATAAATAAGCCTGTAATCTCAGTCATCAACAAGTGAAATGTTACAGGTTGTGTGTAATCTTTCCCCACCCCCTGACCCCCTTTTCACAAATAAAAGGGAAATAAATCCTCGTCTTTCACTCAAGCATCTGGTCAATGCCCCGGGACAGGAGTTACCATGGTTACCCTCCCCTCTGTCCTCCTCAGGCAATGGATGGGCCTGCTGTTGTGTCTTAGGAGCTTGGGTTGCATCCACACAGATTGATGTAGTGAGGGAAAGGAGGGGCATGATCAACACTATCTCTATCTCTCAGCTCATCTCACTATAACTGTTTGAATGGGACTTATAATGAGAGGAAGGGGAGGGGTCATGCTTCTTCCCCTCTGCATCTCTCTTTCACTCTATCTCTGTATCTCTCCAGGTTAGCCGGTTCACTTTACCGCTGCTGTGGTTTCACTCCTCCGGATGACTCTCTTCATCCGGCTCAGAGGGGAAACTCAAAACCCACCCGGGAGACACTCTTTCCCCCTCTCTAACTCTTTCTCACTCTTGCCCACGCTTTAGTGTCTGTAATTCATTCTTGAGACGTGTTTGTTGTCCATCGTATGGAAAGCAAAAGCTTCGAGTGGTGTTATTTTTTGCATCTTCATGCATAAACATGCTAAAATCTAAATTTACTCTAATGTGGTAGAAATGCATGCATCCGGAGATTTAATGCTTTGCTTATTGCTCACGAATGTGCATTTCTGTGTGTGTGAGAGTGTGCAAGAGATGAAAGGTTTTTTGTATTGTCTGGGAAATGCTGCGTTCTTTAATTATCCTGCTTGTTAGCAAGCATTCAGAGTTCTGTGAAGAACGCCAGAACTTTCCTACTTATATTTAATAAGCTCCACTTAAAGTGTAAACATTCGCTCTATCTTTTAGTTCCCATAACCATCAAAGGTTTGTTAAAAGGAAGTTCCATTAAAGGCTTTTCTCTCTTACTTGCTCACTCTATTTCAATCTTTCGTGCTCTCTCTTACTCTGTCTATCTCTAATTAGATGTACTTCTTCCTTCTTCTCTGGGACATAATTGATTTTCATTTGCATAAGAACCCAGATCCATCCTTACCACAGGTCAAAAGGTTTCCAGGCAAATGAAATGGTGAGCAAACAAATTATTTCAAGTACTTCTTCCAAGTCACTCTGTCTTCTTTTTCTTTTTTGTGTGTCTGTGTGTGTGTGTGTGTGTGTGTGTGTGTGTGTGAGTGTGTGTGTGTGTGTGTGTGTGTATGTGTGGTTAAGAGACCTAAGGTTCCAGCACCTTCCTCATTTCACTGAATGTCTGGGAGAAAGCTGATTACATGTGTCAATTCTGTATTGGTAGTCTGTATAATGTTACACAGGATGATAGATTTAATGCTGAACACTGAATTTCAAAAAAAAAAAAATCTGAACCACAGAAAGCTCGCCATCTGAGAATATTAATGTGCTTCTTTTCTATCTTTCCCTTTCTCTCCCTCCCTCTCTCTCTGAATGGGGCAGATAAGGGTTAGGCTTAGCTTGTTGCTCCTTCTCTTCATCCATATTGATGAAAGAGAGCCTCAGCTGCCCTAGTTTCCACTGCACTGGCTCTGCCTTGCCTTGCGTTTATACGCTGTTGCTGAGGTGCACAGGAGTAGGTGAGGTCGTGGTTCATGCCACTTTCATATGCAGAAAAAAGTGGCATAGGTCACCACATCCTACAAAACTAAACTCATCAATAATAATTTGTTAAAAATATAATTTGTCCTATTTCAACCCAAAAGCAACAGAACAAAACTTTGAGAACAACAAATTCTCATCATTTTTGAAAAACACAAATTCTCATCTCCTTCTTGAACAGACAAATAATAAGATGAAAGATGTTTGCAGCATTTTAATCAATGCTACTATGGAACGTTTTCTTAACTAGGCTTAATTAAATAGTAGTTCACTAATTACTACATTAGTGACATTTATCAGATAATCTGTCACAGCATGAGAATATTATCAAATGTTCATGTCAACCAAATGAAACACTTTGAATAAGTGAAGGTGATGGTATTATGTACATTTACTGCTTATTAATTTTTTAAACACTTATCACACTTTTTGCAGCTGTGTCTATTTTTCCAGTCATGATTTGTTCAAATTTTGAACAGACAAATTCAACATAAAGATCAAATAAACAACTGCCTGTTTCGCTCACTGAAACTCTCCAATGCTAAATTCATTTTGCTTGTTGTGTGAACGTGAGGCAAATTCTTTTCAGCGTGTGGAATTGATTACAAAGTTTTGCAGTTTTCAATGCTGCAGATTAGTGAATCGACTATCTTTGGGATTGACTTCCAACTAAAAGCAGAATGGAGATCTGATGACACAACACACAAAACATATATACAGTATATTGTGTATGCTCTATATATAATATACAATCGATTATCATTGCTTCTTGGTCAGAAAATAGGCTGGGTTTTTTTACAAGCTAACTGAATTAAATAGCTTCGGTACATGCTGTCTAACAAAACACAACAAAGCTTTTATGGACAATTCAAGCAGGAACAACATGTTTCTCCTCACATTCCAACAATTGAATGACAATATTATTCACATTCAAACACAAGTTATGTAATGAGGCTAGCAGGGTAGTGTACGGTAAAGTGGTTCCATATTGTAGAGAAAGTTGTTCTGATGTTTCTGCTCGGCCATTTCAGTCAAAGTCATTTTTTTGTTTGTTTTGTTTTTTGTTTTTTTTATGAAGTGACATAGCACATGCCCGGTGTGTTTCAAAATGCATTTCAACTAATAATGAAATTAATTGGCAATCATTTTTATAGATTTTGTTTATTAGTTGTTGCAGCTCTTATGTATTTTAAAATTATAATCCTGCTTAATAATCCACATTATTACTAAATGTATCTGTAATCTAATTATGACTTTTTTTCTGTAACTTTAACAGAATACGTTAGCATTTTTTGTATCCTAATTACATAATTCTGTTCCATGTATACCGTTACTCCCCAAGCCTGATTATGATCATGTTGTAATGCATATAAAGTGTCATTATTCATTATGATGTCATGTGGTGTACTACTTTAAGTGAAAAGTAACAAACTACATGTATTCCTGTTATAGTACTTGACTACATGGTTCATGGCCCTTTTATTAGTATGAGTTTTTTTTTTTAATAAAATATTCACCAATCCAGTAAAAAATAATAGCGCGTTTAACCCTACAAGACTGTAGGCCAATGACAAGACAGTAGGTGCAAATTTTAAATAATTCTATTTGGGACACAATCAAGTCTATGCTTCAGGAGCCAAATACTGTATTAGCCAAGTACTCAGCAGCAGTAATGTCTGAGAGAGTGGAGACAGATGAGCATGCCTGGCCCAAGTTATCAGGTATCTTCAGTTTAAAACATGATACGAAACAGCATGATAATGATCTGCAAATCAAGTGAGCCAAAACCCATGGAGATGACATTTCAACATCCAACCTGCAAAAACATACAGGTAAGCTATAAGGTAGCTGAGTAAATGAGACTATCTAGCTACATCTTTTGATGTTTAACAGTAAGAAAGATCTGTATTAAATTTAAGATATCACATTAATGTTCAGTTTTCGATTGTCTGCTGTGTTAAATATATCTAAGTGCTGCTACAGCCTGTAGGTAACACCCAGGATAATGTATAAGGAGCATCTTTGCTAGCATCTTTGCTAAACTTGTAGTTAAATACAAATGGATTTACATGAGCTAGCTAGTTAGCTAGCTAACAAAAAAAACCACAGTTCAAAGACATGCAGATTAGGTTAAGTGGCTCCTCTAAATTGTCCATAGGTGTGAATGTGTGTGTGAAACATTGTTTGTCTCTGTGTTAGCCCTGTGATAAATAGGCGACCTGCACAGGGTATACCCCAACTCATGCCCAAAGGCAGCTGGGATTGGCTCCAGCTAACCATGATTCTGACGGTATAGTTAATGCACAGATGAATGAATGAGTATCTGTGAAGTTTAGATTAATTTATACCACAGTGCTATAGAATTCTTGATTCTGCTTGGTTAGAAGTGGTGTTGGTATTTATTCATTTTCTATAACAGCAGCTCTGACAATAATTCCAGATTTAAGGTTTATATTAATGAGCTCATTCTAAAAAGTTTCTATAAGATGCATATAATTTCAATAATAACATCTTATGGACTTGTATGGCAAATATACAAAACACAAGAAAGTGTGTAATTTTTGATATGATGACACTTTTAGTGACAAGTTTACGTGGGAAGTGGTAGCTTAGTGGTTAGGCCATTGGCCTAGTGATCAGAAAGTCATGAGTTCAAGTCCCAGCAATGCCAAGTTACCTCTGCTGGCCCCTTAAGCAAGGCTCTTAACCCTCAACTGCTCACTTGTATATGTGAGACAGTTGCTCTGGATAAGAGCATCTGCTGAATGACATAAATATGATTATTGGCAAAATGCTGTGGCATAAGAGGTTTAAATCATTTCTGGACATGCTGTTATTGAAAAATAATTAACTGAGGTGTGGGAAGGCCCCCACTCATAATTACACAACCCCATCATTGACTTTATTATGGGAGTTATCACTTATACTATGCAAATATTTGGCATCTTTTTTGAGAGAGAGATCATCTCCCATCCTCTGATTTGATTAAAACTTCTTGGTGTGTGAAAGTGAGGCCAGATGTGAGAAGCTTTCTTGACTATGATGATTGAGACATTTGCTTTAACAGCTTGTCAGCCTTACGGCGTGGGAGAGAGAAACCTGAGATCACACCAGATCAAAACCCACTTCTCCAGCAGACATTGTAATTCCTTACAGCTTCCATAAATGTAACGTTCAGCTTTATTATGTATCCAGCTCATATTTGCAACCGTAAAAGTCATTCAGGAACCAGTGATCACTGTATATAATTTCATATATGCATGCATGCTATGTGAGTTATGTGCATGCATTAAATTCTGTAAGCATGACTGGTCTCAGGCTCGGTCTTCTAAAGCCCACTGAGACATGCTTAAGATTTCAGTTTTTAAAAATAATATTGAGATGTTTTTCCACTGATCACCAAGGTTTCCTGTTCAAAGCAAGAAAACATTTAGAACCAAAATTGTTTCCGTTTGACGATCATAATTTCTTAACAAGCTCTAAATGAATTTCTATGGTAGACCGAGCACTAATGGCATCCATAAAATTTTTCTTCCCTCCTTTCGTTTTCTCACTCCTCTGTTCCGAGCTACAGGAAGTGAGTGAAGCTGCTGTAGCTAGATCAGCTGCACGTGAACATGTTAGCATGCGTCAGATCACTCATGCCCTATTTGTCTGAGCACAGCTTGGCGCCTAGCGAGTGAAAGCGGAGCTTTTGTTACCCACTCAGGCAGCCTGGCACTGAGATGCCCAATTAAGTGTGAAAAGCTGCTGAGCTGATGTTGGAGTACTGATAATTTATGCTAATAGGGTCTCCTCTATAGCTCGCTCCCCCACCTTCAAATAACACCCTCGCTAACATTCCTCTTACCCCTTAAATAACATTATTTTCCCTAAAACCCCTTCATCTCTCAAATCGCTGCACCTTTCCTGAAACCACCCTCATTGTCATAAATAATGACAACCTCCCTAAAAGAACCCTTAACCCCTCCATTGCTCTTTTCTTCTAGCCTCCTCTCAGCCTCTCTCAGACAGGGTAGGTTCCAACATGGTGCATGTATAATGCATCACAATATGCGTAATATGCCCTAAGCCAAAGGGCTGTAGCAGCAGTGTAAATTCTTTGATTACATGGCAGACATGCAGAGGGGTAGTCATGGTGTTGCTCATAAATAACACCATCTGGAGGGTTGTGTTTAAGAGTAATAAGCATGTACCACCACTGTCATCAGCCATGCAGGGGTCTGGAGCTTGATCTCACCACACACAGAGGTAAACTCCCACCAGTCCTCAACTTTAGGGACCATTCCTTCCAGCACCTAAAAGAATTGATTTGGCATGAAAAAAGGTTTGAGGAATTGAAAGGGGATCTATGCTGGTGTGTGTGAGTGAAGATGGAGGTATAGGATGGCAGATGAAAGCTAGCAGAAACTGCATGAATTTCTATACAGTGTTATTGGAAAAGCGCTGAAATCAGGAGCAGACGTCAGCAATGCTAAAACCTGACCACAGATATATCAGATTTTCTGCCTCAGCTAAACACCAGCGCAACATCAAACGCTGATGGATTTTATATTATTCAACAGCCCTCGCTAAGCCATACCCAATTAACCCTAATATTCACCCACAGGGCTAAGATGCACCCACATACCTGCTCTGACAAACCAGTACACAAATCCATCATTCCAGATTAGCATTTTAATATGCTCAGAGTCGCCAACCACTTCCCTACAATGCTATCCTCAAAAGTCGATCTGGAGATATGCATTAGGCAGGCCTTCTTAAAATGCTAATTTAATGATAATTACATTGGTCATCTCTTTACCTTGTCGCTAGTTATCGCTAAATGATGCTGTCACAAGTCTTATTCTTTTTTTAATCGGGTTAATTAATCATCAAAAGTGCAGTGTTCCAACAAAAAGAGCAGACAGGTCATTTGATAATGCATGCTGTGAGGGTAAAAGTGTAAATGCTGGTGTTTTTTGTATGGTAATCATGCATGGTGCAGAAGAGGAGAAACAGCTACAATGGTTTGACACACATGCACTCATACCCACACATCCATATACACCCACACAGGTGACGGATTAAAGGAAAAAACAGGACTCTGTTATGCTGTAGAGGACAGTTTGCTAGCATGGGTCAAGTCTACTTGTCCACTTAGAGGGAAGCATCACTGCAAATCAATACAAATTTCTTCTGACTGATCACTTTTATCCTATGATGAAGCATTTCTATCCTGATGGGAGTGCTGTCATTCAGGACGACCAAGGCACAAACGCTTACTGAATGGTTTGATGAGGAAGTAAATAACATGCTGTTACCTTTGCAGACACCAGATCTCAACATTTATGAGAGATTTTGGATCATCAAACACCAGCTGATCGAATAGCAGTGTTTCCTTTAATTTGTCACCTGTATATATGGGGTTATATATAATACAGAGTTTCTGACAGCTAATATCAGGTGAGTACAATGTGTCGGGAACAAAATGTGCACGGCTCACCACTGAAACAGAGACGTGGAACGGAGTGTAGATTACATCAGCACATTGGAAGAGAAACAGAGACCTGAGAAAAAATAGATTTTTCTTCCTTAGCCTTGACTACCAACACAAATGTACAGAATGAAATACAACAGTTGTAACTAACATCTTTAAAAAATAAAAAAGTCCAGCCTAATCTCTAGTTGATGACTTACTGTACATCAAAATATGACTCAAATTCAAAACTACAACCTTCACACTCTAACAATAAATGTGTTCGAATGAGACAGACTTACCAAAGAAGTTTTATCTAAATTTCCAACACTGGTGCAATGCAGTAAAAAGTAATTCCTTTAAAACCTTTTGTGTTGCCCATGCGCAGGAGAAAACTAATTCTGTTGGTAATCCACTCTGAAAAAGTAGTCCCTTCTCTGAAAGGTTGAATTGTGCAAATTTAGAAAGCGTTTACAAACATACTTGTCTTACAACTGCATGAAAAATTTCTACAAAAATACATTTCACATATTATGTGTATTAACTGCTGCAAGAGCTGCCCATAGGCATCCATCTATAATAGGTGAGTTCTAAGTAAATGAGTTTTCAGTACAACAAAATGTGAAATTATTGTGACAACAGATATGGTATAGATTTCACCAAAAAAAATGCAGGAGTAATCCCTTAAGTACTCCCAAACACCTAAGGCACGATGCAAAAGTATAAAGTATCCTAGCAAACAGGAGGCTATTCTGCATTTGGTGTTTCCTAGTCATTTATCAAATTGTATATAAGGGGGGAAAAAGGAAATTAAGGTAAACACACTAAAGAGCGTAGGAGGAATGGTGTGTTCTGCCTCTAGACTTAAAAGCTTCTCTCTGGGAGGTGAGGAGATATTGCTATGAAATATGAGGCTCCTGAGGGGAAACACAGCTTATTCCAATACTTAAATAGTCCCCTGTTTTCTCATTGCTGACGCTTCTCCATATCACTGCAAATGAACAAAACAAAATGAACATAAAATGTGAATGTGCATGCATGCACACAGACAGACACACACTTTCACACGTGCACACACACATACACACACAAAGTAGAGACTTAGATCACTAGGCCTGGGCGGCTTCACCTTGGGACCTGCTGCCATTTGCATATATATTGAGAACATACGTTTTTGGTTTATTATAAGTGTAGCTGCTCACACTGGTGGTGGTGGTGGTGGTGGTGGGGTGCAGCGCTCCAGGGGCTAAGGTGGAGAAGGAAAGGGGGGTGATGCTGATGAAAGGGGGAACCTGGAAGACCCTCCATTCCCTTGTGTGCGTGTGTGTGTGCGTCAGCTAATTTTGGAGAGATAATTACAAAACCAAGACTTCCATACTAATGAAGCAGACTGGCTTTTTGTTCCTATTCTGAGATAGGTTTTTTTGTCCAGATTCAGTGTTCATAAGGATGCGATGCAAAGGATTAATTTTAGGGTTGCACTTGCATATGTATACAGTTGGAATTCAACGGAAACAGTAACTATGGAGTTATTTTCCTGTCAAATTTATGTAAATGCAACAATATAATTGTAATTTTATAAATTTCAAATCTACAGTCAGATCTTTAAAAGTGCAAGGGCAACTGTAAGGTGTCCACCAGATGCATGTTTTTAGCTGGCAGTGCCCATGACCTCATTTTCAGAGTGCTTTAAGAGCACTTTTCTCAAGCACTAATTGTTGCTAGGTTACATCAACATCTATTTACTTTAGAAAGGTTAGCGTAATCTATGGTAAAAAAAAAAAAAATTGAATTTTTTTTCAAATATATATCACAGTAACCCTTCAAAGTTTGATCATAAATAACTGGATTATCAGCAACAGCCAGGGTCAGTGTCTCCTCCATCATTGTTGACAGTGCTGATATCATAAGTCCCACCCATTCTTGATTTTGATTGGTCGGTGAGAGAGACGTGACATTGAGGAGCTCAGTGGTGTTCCAAAACTTGAAGTATTTTCAACTGAAAGTGCCCTGAGCACAGCAAGAAAACAAGCTGCACTCCGAGGACGTTTTAGCACCAAGGACGTTGAGCACTGTACGTACGGATTTGCATAAAAAATAGATGCTGTCTGTTCAAAACATGAATTTGCTGGAAACAGGCCCTTAATGTAAGAAAGTTCACTGCTTATCTTACATCAGGAAGGGCCAGATAACCAGATCCACTGGACACAGGGTCACATGATGTTATACTGCCCTGACTATTTACGATTGTATTGCATTATGCAGACAGATTTTCTGAGGATGTGCACAATTGATGCTCCAAACAACTGCAGGAGCCTACTTGCATAGACATACATGTGGTTAAAAGCAAGTATAATTCAGCCACAAGGGGCAGGGCAAAGTGAACAACTTCAGAAGGCTGAAGGGGTTTGGGCGAGGAAATCAAATTCAGATAGCTAAGGAGCAGGGTAACATGAACAACTTCAGATAGCTGATGGGGTGTGGCCAATGGGAAACATCAGACAGCTGAGGATCCAAGACTGAAACCACAAATTCTACGAGTTGTTGCACCAAACTGTAACTACATAGAATACTACAAGTACATTGGCAATCAGTAAACCCTGTAGTTCACTTTGTGCCATCAAGTGAAATTGATCAAACTTTGTATAAACAAACATGATGTGGGTGTATTTTGTTACATTTTTTTGTAAGAAAATATACAACTACTAAAAAATCCTTAACCTTCTCAATAGCTGTTTTGGTACAAGGATGTAAAATAAGCATGTAGGACAGTCTTAAGGCTTCATTACATTCCAGTTGTGTTCAGTGCAGTGCTTTCAATATGGCTTGCAATTCTGGGATACTGGCAGAGAAATTACAGTCATTATTCACTTAATTGCTTGTGCTGTTTATAAGAGAAATGGAGATAATGGTTGCAATGTGACGACAAATAAAATTTTACACTTCCTTTTCAAATTACATTCATAATCATTTTATCAATCCCAAATTACATACAATCACACTGGTGAATTTAAATGTACTGTATGCAGTATGTATACAGTATGAAAGGTTGTACTGTGGCAAACATGAATTAGTTAACTTATCACACTTAAGCAATTATTTCACACAGTCTTATTCACCTAATGTTTCATGACAAGTTCAATTAATGAAATGTACTGTAGGTCTGCTACTTGCTCTCAGCAAACCCATTCACAGTGATTGTGAATGGACACAAAGGGTTTTGGGTAAGAGATGCAAAAGCCTGCTGCTTAGTGAGATTCCATGCAGGCTTTGACAAAGAGACATAGTTAATGTGCATAGAGGGAGCTCATCGGCACCTTCTTGGAGACTAAAATGAAAAATAGGACCTCCCCATAACCTCACTGACCTAGCAGGACTGCACAAACAAGGACTGATGTGTTGCAAGCAAGCCACTTGGGACAGGGCTATCCTCACCCTGCTGATGGGCCATGTCAGGGGTGTGCCTCACATTCACTCCCCCTGCTTCTCCAGGCACTTTTTGTACAGCACAGGCTGTAATCAGGTGTGGACCTGTGAAGCATAAGGAGGAGACAGTTTATCAGTCTGTTGAATACTTGTTCTGTCTGTCATGGACAAACGAGCAGAAGACAGTAACGGAGTACTATGTGTGTGTATCGGTGTAAGATGAATAAATAAAGGAGTGACGGTAGACATGTGAGAGAGTGAAATGTCACATGACCAAAAATGACTGAGAGAAGAAAAGTAGAGGGGAAGACTAAATGAGTGCGCACTGGCCTGAATAAGTGCGTCTGCTCAGAGCTCCACTGAGAATAAGCCCACACATCCTTTCAGTTTGTGAGTTCTTGTGCTGTGCTGTTTATTCACTGGAATAGACTGCTGAATTTTGCAGCGTCGGCACTTCACTGGGCCTCACATATTTAGGAAATGGCAGCATTCCTAATACTGTTTGCATATCAATCACATGACATTTTCAACATGTGCTGGCGAGGAATTATCCTATCTTTATTAGCTGAAATACGGCAACTTCACACATATTTTCACATGCACATATTTTTACATCTGAAATCTAGAAGTAAACATGTACATGAACTATATGTTAATATGCAGTATGCATGTAATATATATATATATATATATATATATATATATATATATATATATATATATATATAT